>JAPMLY010000507.1:0-199171 GCA_026401115.1 Tetraselmis chui
CACTCACAAACGCACGGCACGCGCAGTCACTACACACTTACACGGCACACACACGCGTCACGCACACACTCTACACACACATGCTTTCGCACCCGACCTCTCGCAGATATACGTCTCGCACAGAGGAGGTCTATCACACTCCTCACCCGTCTAGGTTCCCGCTCAGAAATCCACTCACCCACGCCCGCCACCACCACCCGTAATAGATGGGCCACCAGAGAAGACCTCCTCACAGCCCTCCGTCACACATTCCGCATCCAGACAGAACTCTACTCCGACCCCCTCAATAAATCCCTTCACTCCCACACATACCACTCCCTCTATCCCGAAGATATAGTCTTCTCATCCAGCGGTAGCAATGCCCCGCACACCTGGCAAGGCACCAACATAGCCAACCCCGAATACGACCACGAATGCATGAGACGAGCCATGGAACACGCAATCACCAGCGCACACCTCACAGCCCCTTACACACCCAGCGCAACCATCCTCATCCTCCCCCGATGGGAACACACACCCTATCGCCACTCCAAATACATCAACTCCCCCTACACCCACCACCTTTACACCCTCCCCAACGACGCAAACACATTCCTACCCCCCGACCAACACACTGGCAACCCCACCCCCACCCCATTCGGCACACGATGGATGGTCGACATATACCTCGTCGCCAACCCCCTCGCACTCTCCGCCCTCCCATCACCCACAGCCATGACCGCACTTCACAACACTCTCGAATCTATCTACGACACTCACCTCCCCAACCCCATCATCACCCCCCCTCCTCCACACCTCTTTGACACCTACTCACCCCACTCGACAGGTATATACTACCGCCCCCCAAGCCCAACTCACCCCCTCACATACCCCCTCCCGGACCGCGTACATCTAACGTACCCCCCCACCAGAGGCACCCCTGCTTGGAACTGGCATGACTTTGTATACACAGACGGCTCGAAAAAAGGCAGCTCGACCCCCCTCGGAGCAGCAGCTACCCACCCCGCCTCGGACACCAAAGTCAAAATCCTGGTGACCTCTACCCCTCCCTCCCATACAATAAATCGTGCTGAATTAGCTGGCATAGATGTAGGCCTCCAATTTGGCCGCACCCACCTCCTCACAGACAGTGCGTGCTCCCTCCGCCTCATACAAGGCTACTTAAACTGCCCTTCCGCTTACCGCCACAACATTCATCGCGACACCCTCTCATCTATCACACACACCCTTAAAACCCGCTGCGAAGCAGGCATCCGTACACACCTCGGCAAAATCAAAGCCCACAACCATTCCCTAGGCAACGACCTCGCAGACACCCTCGCAAACCAAGTCGCGGATGGTCACCCACCCGACACTTTATACACCACAGGTTCTGAAGTCACAATAGGCCACTGGACATGGCCATACACCCTCCTCCCACAAACCCTAGGGGACCCCATACCCTACAGATACACCAACCTCAAATCCGACGCACACACCTACAGCACAAAACACACACACACTCCTCTCTCGCAAACAACCAAACACGGAGCCCTCCTCGCCCGCGCCGCGAAGGACGGCGCCGATTTTTCTTACCACAAAAAACACTCAACCCTCACAAATATCCAGTTCACACACAAACAAGAATTCATGTGGGGCGTCCACAACACCCGCCTACTTACTCACAACCCCACCCTGCGCTGCCCCCTATGTGGTCAATTCACCAGCAACGGCCACATGGCCGGTAACTGCCCCTCCATGTCTGGTCTAAGACAGGACCGACACAACAGCGCTCTGCAACTCCTACTCTCCCTACTGGAACGCCACAACGGAGGACGCTGGGAAACCATCACCGCAGACTTCGGTAACAAACCCATAAAATCGTTTGCTCCCCCCACCCCTGCCCACACTCCACTTGACTGCCACCCACCTCACCCCACCCACATGCCCACCCGACTTGTTGCTGTTGACGAAGGTCTCTCGCCTGACTCCCTAACCTCATGCCCCGCCGTCCTCCCCCCTGAGATTCTCCCCCCCCTGCTTCGTCCCCCTGCACACAAACCTGACTTCATCCGCATCCTCGAACCCCGATTCGTTGATCACTCCAACGGTCGCCGTCGCTACGCATCCATAAAAAAGATTCAGATAGGGGAATGGAAGTACTGCACAGACAACAACCTCTCCCACACAGCCGACCTCATACGTGACAAATACACACCCCTTGCGAACGCCATCAGAAACCACTGGCCAGGCACAGTGGTCGACATCCTCCCCATAGTCATGAGCCGCACAGGTACACCGCACTCCTCCACCATCACGAGTCTCACCTCCCTTCTCACCGCCCGCACCGACCCTCCTGATAAACTCGTCTCCAAAGCACATCTCGACACATCTCGCATTCTTGCACAACTCCATACGCATACTGTCCAATGGCTGCATCACCTCCTACGCATATACCGCATCAAGTCCCGCACGACCTCCCGCCGCGCATCCGCACATTGCCCCCTCGCACGACCCTGAATGCACACAACCTTCGCCTCTACTTGCACCCTCCCCGGGGGGGAGTAAAACCCCCGAACACCCTTGGAGAGGTTGGATTAGGCGGTTAACGGTCTAGCCCTGACTTGTAAGTTCCCTGTATGGCATAGTTGGGAGGGCCCAGAGACAGCAGCCGACGCATCCGGCTTTTGGTGAAATACCGGCGCATACGGTACATGTTGTAAACAATTTCAATTTCAATTTCAATGGACGGCGAGAGAGGCCTTTCGACGCCATGAGGCCAACAACTTCCCCACATGCATCCCTTTAGATGCGGCTGCCTGCTTGGCTAGTTCCGTCAAGAAAGCCGTGGCGTGGCCGCCGAGAGTACCAAATTCCGTGACTGAAAAGGGAATGAAGCGGATGTCGGGGCGACTCCTCAACCCCTCCGAGTACTTCTCGAACTTGGTCTTCTCAGCATGGCGGAGAGCGACTTCGGGTGACGGGGGGCTAGACACGCCTAACAAACCGGAAACCACGGCATCAAGGGCAAGTTTTGAGCCTCGGATGCCGTGATAGTGCAAGACACCCACATCCGCGGGGAGACCGTCGTTGCCGTTGGGGAGTTGAACTAACACCGCGGGATCTGTGAGAACCTCGACGCCAACCCCGAGTGCGCCACGAACCTCGGAGATGATTTCCCCAAGGGCCGTCACTAACCAAGAGTGAGCGGTGTGGACCGAAGCATCTCCGCCGCAACGAGCCAAATGGTCCGCAAAAGCAGTGGCCCACGCATCATCCGACATGTCAACACCCGCCGACGAGAACGCACCCCGCATACCTTGAACCGAGAGATGGCAAGAAGCACAAGCAATGGGGGGGCGTAGAGAAGAGAGGATGTGGGAGGAGGGTAGGCCGAAGATGCGACAGACCGCGACGCGGAAAACTGCGTCCTAGTGCTCAGGGAACACATCTTATTATTGTTCACAGAATTATCACAGCAAGTTTTACAGGTTCTCCTCGTCTACTGCTTGAGAAACAGTAACGAAACGTACCAGTACCTACCGGCACGGCGTTTTACCAGGCATGATTGGTAATTACAAGGACGGCAGTGCTGATGCTGCTGTGGCATGCCTTCCGATTCCTGGTGCTTAGCTTTTTCCCTCTTTTCTTTTTCTGCTCTGGCGGTCTCCGCTGCTTTTTCTTGTACGGGTAAGATGTTCTTAAAGGCGTTGTTTCATGATTTGTGTTTTCTGGTCGCTATCACCTGTACCTGTACCTGTACTCGAAAGCAATTTTCATCAGCATTTATATTGCGTGATCAGACATCGCTGCCAGTACGTACGGGTACACATATTTCCGAATCGTCTCTTCGTCGTCTTCACACCTTGATTGTTCATCACAGAATGACGGCAAGTTTTACAGGTTCTCCTCGTCCAGTGCTTGAGAAACAGTAACGAAACGTACCAGTACCTACCGGTACGGCGGTGCACCAGGTATAATCGGTAATTAAGCCGATATTCACATTAGAAAAAAGTACACGGCTCGTAGGAACACGGCTCGGCCGGTACACGGCTCGCGGGACAAAAAAAACACGAGCCGTGTTCCTCGCGCTTTCTGATATTCACATTAGGCCGGTACACGGCTCGGACCGCAGTACATACGGGCTTTGTATCGGGCTTATTATCCTACGGCCTTTACTGCGCAGTCATCCCGCCAGCACACACTCTCTGACCAACACCTTACCGCACCCGCGCCCGTTCCACGATGCTGGACCCGAGGCGCATCACCCTTGTATGGGCCGTGGCCTTGATTTTCGGCTTGGCGGCACTCGTGAATGCCGTTCCGCCCGCGCCAGATGTGGTGATGGGTACGGACCCCTCCGCCGGGAGCGCAACCTCAGCGTACTGGTGCAAGTAAACACACACGCACGGCGACACACACACACAGACGCACGCATACATACGCACCCGGTCACACACGCGATCACAAACACACGCTCGCATAAGGTCACAGCATATACGCGCACGCACTCTCCCGCACACGTAGTAAAATCATACGGTTAGACCCACATAGATATATAAGTGGATGCGTGATGCGTCTTCCGGCGTACAACCGCGTAACCCGTCGGACCCGAAATAGACTGCCGTCTAGCTGTGCTTAACAACTTACATGTAACCATTATTTCTGCGCGAACTGTGCATTCGAAACATTCGTTTGCCCGTGCACGAGCGCGCATACGTATTGCCAGCTCATCAGGCAACCGTTGTTGCGAGAGCCCGATTGCGTGTGTGTTTGTGTGTGTGTGTGTGTGGGGGGGGGGGGGGGGGGGGGTGTATGTCTCTCTGTGCCCCTCTCTCTATCTCTCTCTCTTTGTGTGTATTTATGTGTGTGTGTGCGCGCGGGTGTGTATGTATGTCTCTGTGTGCATCAACAACAGCAACAACAGCAGCAGCAATAATAGATGTTGAAGTAGAAGCATAAAATAATAAATAAAAACGATAGCTACACAAGTAAAACAAGTGTGCCTGTGTGTGCGTCTCTGCGTGTGTGTGTGCATGGAACTCTCTCTCTTTCTCTCTTTCTCTCTCTCGCTGTGTGTGTATTTGTGCATGTGTGCTTGTGTGTGTGTGGCTATCTCTCTTTCTCTCAAGGTGTGTGTGTGTGTGTGTGTGTGTGTGTGTGTGTGTGTGTGCATGTAACTCTATCTTTCTCTCGCTCGCTGTGTGTGTATTTGTGTGTGTGTGTATGTGTGTGTGCGCGCGCGCATGTGTGCATGTGTGCATCAACAGCAACAACAATAGCAGCAGCAATAATAGATGTTGAAGTAGAAGCATGAAATAGTAAATAAAAACGATAGCTACACAAGTAAAACAAGTGTGCCTGTGTGTGTGCGTCTCTGCGTGTGCGTGTGTGTGTGTGTGTGAGAGAGAGAGAGAGTGTGTGTGTGCACATGTAACACTCTCTCTTTCTCTCTCTCGTTGTGTGTGTATGTGTGTCTCTGTGTGCATCAATAACAACATATAAAGAAAAACGGCAGCTGCACAAGTAGAAGAAGTGTGCCTGTGCGCGCACGCGCGCACGCGCGCGGGTGGGTGTGGGTGTGTGTGTGTGTGTGTGTGTGTGTGTGTGTGTGTGTGTGTGTGCTGCATCAGCTTCCCAAGCATAAGCATAACGACAGGTTTATTTACAGCTTAAGGTTGGTGATCCTGTTGTGTCTTTGCGGTGGGGTACACTAAAGCTCTACCCCCTCACAGCAACCGCTATTTTTGTATTAGACGCTTGCGAAAATCGCCTACGCGCCCACTCACAGGAACTCCCTCCTACTAGAGCCGTCTCCGTCATGCAGCATGTTTATTTTTTAATCCCGCGCTCCACGAAGGTAGTCTCCGTTCCTGCGGGCCGGATTGGTACCGGGAACTTGCCCGGCCAAGTGCATCCCAAGCGCTCTCCGCTACCGTCACGCCCTCCCGACCACCTGTCGACCACTTGCTCCCGACCAAAATAGAGGGGGGGTTCCCTTCGCCGTCCAAGAACTCGCCAACAACCTACTAAAGCGGGTGGGGTAGAGTCATATACAAAAGTTCGCGAGTCGGGTTGTGACAAGTCGGGCAGGTGGGCAAGGCGGGCGGGTACCTCGAAGATCACGCCCGCAACTTCCGCCTTGACGTCCAGCCACTTTGATGTAACTTATTTATCCGCCTCTGTCCAGTGCCAGCTTTCAGCTTGCGCGTCCCCCTCTTCGGAACGTTTTCGCCGAGGTATAACGGGCGGACTGTGCTAGCGATGCTAGACGGGGCTGTAGGTGGTGGGATACAGCGTAGCGATACTGCGTAGCGATTATTGCCAGCTATAGAGGGGGGAATAGCCCCGCGCGACGCGAGGAACGGGATGTACTGTATAATGTACTAGTTTCTAGAGCCGTGTACCTCCTCCCGGTACACGGCTCGGGCAAATAGGAACACGGCTTGAGCCTCAAGCCGTGTTCCTATTTGCTCAAGCCGTGTTCCTATTTGGCCGGTACACGGCTCGCGAGCCGTGTACCGTAATGTGAATACCTGTATTTTTGATATTTTCGGTACAGGGCTCGCGAGCCGTGTACCGCATGTCTAATGTGAATATCGGCTTTACAAGGACGGCAGTGCTGATGCTGCTGCATGCCTTCCAATTCTTCGTGCTTAGCTTTTTCCCTCTTTTCTTTTTCGCTTTGGCGGTCTCCGCTGCTTTTTCTTGCAGGATGTTCTTAAATGTGTTCTTGTATTATTCGTGATTCGTGTTTTCGGGTCGCTATCACCTGTACCCGCATGCAATTTTCAGCATTTATATTGCGTGATCAGACATCGCTGCCAGTACGTACTACGTACCGGTAGACCTATTTCCGAATCGTTGCTTCGTCGTCGTCACACCTTATTTATTATTGTTCGCAGAACTATCACAACAAGTTCATACAGGTTCTCCTCGTCTACTGCTTGAGAAACAGTAACGAAACGTACCAGTACCTACCGGTACGGCGGTACACCAGGCATAATTGGTAATTACAAGGACGGCAGTGCTGATGCTGAGGCATGCCTTCGAATTCCTCGTGCTTAGGTTTTCTCCTCTTTTCTTCTTTTTGCTTTGGCGGTCTCCGCCACTTTTTCTTGCAGGATGTTCTTAAATGTGTTGTTTCATTATTCGTGATTTGTGTTTTCGGGTCGCTATCACCTGGACCTGTACCCGAAAGCAATTTTCAGCATTTACATTGCGTAATCAGACGTCGCTACCCGTATACATACGGGTACATCTGTTTCCGCATCGTCGCTTCGTTGTCGTCACACCGTAATTGTTTTTTTTTTGCAATAATAGGTTATGGGCCCACATACGTGTACATACGTTAAATTGTCACGATGTGCAAATATGTACTAAGGATTATTTCGCGTCCGGAACACCGGCGGCTACTGTAGGACTGTTTGCCCGTACAAGTTCCCGTACATGCGCGTTGGCTGGGGGACGAGTCGTGGTCCCAAGCTCATCCGTAGCATTCACGTACTCGCGCGCGACCGCGCGCGTAAGATGTATCCGCGAATTTTGACACAAAGCGCCTTTATTGTTTACGGAAAAATGATTACAAGAATTAGACGATGAGCACGGACAGGAAAAGTGGGAGGGTAAACAAAATTTATTGTTCACGGACGAATCACAGCAAGTTTAAATTCTTTATACAAAAGAAAAAAACTTCTTACAAGAAAAAGGAGTGGAGGCCACCAAATTCTTTATATAATATCACAGCAAGTTTTACAGGTTCTCCTTGTCTACTGCTCGAGAAACAGTAACGAAACGTACCAGTACCTACCGGTACGGCGGTACACGAGGTATAATTGGTATAATTGTATAATTGGTAATTTACCCTAGGGCACGTTTTGCCAAAGATGTCAGCTTGCTTACAATTTGGCCAAAAGACACCCACGGACAGGGTCTGGGGGTCAATTAGCGCAGGATTATAGGGATGGGTGGGTGGGTTCGCGCGAAGCCTAGATTGGCTGAGCGCGAAAGCAGAGAGTGCCTAGGCTCGTGGCTAGCTACGGCTTATAAGGCACGGGCTAGCTAGAGCTGACCGTTGGGGAAGTCGTTGGTCGTTGGCGGTGTCTAACTGCTTGGGCAAGGTGGTTGCCCTGCAGGTGAGACGCGCCGATATTAACGGTAACAGTAACCGCTAGAGTTACTGTCCCGTACACATGATATTGGATATGCAAACCTCTAGATTCAAATCAATCTGACCATTTACCCTAGGGCACGTTTTGCCAGTAACCTAAAGCCAAAGGCTTGCACAGCCAGAATTAGTGTTGCGGGGGGGACGGAGTGAGCCAGCCGAAGAACCGCCAAGCAGCAGGTGTTGGGGTCATGGTTGGGTCGATATATTTTCCCTCAGTCACAGAGCTGTTTTTGGCCCAGCCACCCATAAATTTGATTACGGGGAGGGGCGCGCCGATGCAGCTGGCAGCGGAAGCTGCGCCTTTCCGTAGGCTGTGCGACGTCCATTTAAAGCCGGCGGGCGCTGGCGAGTTGACTGTGAGGAGGGCGAGGGAGAGCCAGGTGGAGATAGTGGACGCGGCACCCCAATCGGCGGAGGGCTCCGAAGGTGAGAAACTCCAGAAGGCGAGCGGGGGTGGCTTGCTGTAGAATTTTGTGCAGAATATAGCGCGTTGTTCCGTGTAGTAGATGATCAGGTTCGCCAGGACGGGGTTAGCGGCTACAGGTACCGCGATGACGAGTTTGTCACTGGCGTCGCGGCGATGGTCCCCCTTAGACTTCCGTACGTAGAGGCAGATTTGCTGTGAAGGCTTGTCGACCACAAGGTCGCCGGTCTGGCAGCGGGCGCCGGTTTCGGCGCGGCAGAAAAACGTGTAATTGACGCATACCGCTAAACAGGCTCGGAAGCGTTGCATCTGGGGTAGGGCAGCAGGGGTCCACGCGAAGGTATCGTGAAGGGTGTTGGCGTAGTGCAGGATGTCTAGGGCGACTGGTGCGGGTAGCGGGAGGCGAGCGGTGGTAGGTACCAGGCGGTGCTGTAGCATTTCGAAGCCACGGCGGGCGTCCGCCAAGAGTTCGCCCACGGCGACAGGTTGGCGCCGGTGGTCACGGAAGAACTTGTTTATGGCGGAGAAGTAGGGTTGCAGTGAGCTCGCAGCGACCGTGCCGAGTAGGGCCAGCCAGGCCGTGTAACGGACCATTGTGGCGGGTGTGGCCTGTAGCGGGGCGATGTTTTCTTCTGCACAAAAAATAAAAAATTGTCTGATTGCGCTCTGGTAGCTCGTGTACGTCGAGGGCGCTAGCGAGTTGCTGAGTAGGGCAACCGCCGTAACCCCGAGTCTGTCTGATCCTAGGAGGTCTTGGAAAGTTTCGGCTAAATCGGTGGACCAGGGCGACTGTGCTGCTTCACGGCGTAAGCCGTAGCGCGGCGGTCCTGTACGCAGAGGGGGAACGTGCTGTACAGGCGTTTTTAATCGGTCCGGGCGTATCGCTCGGCCAATCGCACCGCGTCGGGTGTAGAGCCAAGAGGGGGTGTTAGCCGAAAGGCCACGATGCTCCACGCGGGTGGCCCGACCCCTTCGTGCTTGCCGAGCCTGCCTGGAAAGAACAGGTCGCGGGACGCTGGGAAGTGCACGGTCTCGGTGGCCAAGCGTGCGAACGCGTGGTACCACGTTTTGTTTCGCCAGTAGGGGGCGATAACGGTTGCCGCTGCGTGAGCTTGGTCGAGTTTTGCTGCCAGCGCCGGTAGGGCAGACCAAGGAGGGTTGCAGTAGTTGTTCTCGCACTTCCACGCCGCGTCGGGGAGGTGCAGGCAGTCGATGGCTTCGCATAGGGGGTCGCGCCAGCGGGCATTGAAGCGTGGTAGCTGCGTGTTGAGCATCGAGGCGAAACGGTTGATAGTGTGCGGCCCCCACCGGCGTTGAAGGTAGGCGAAAACACGAGGGTTGAGCTGCCAGTCTTCGTAGTCCAACTCCCGGCTGAGCGCGTCGGCCCATATGTTAGCCGCCGAGCGGATGTAGCGCGGCCGGATGTTGATGTCGTTGCTGTCGAGGAGGTACCAGAGGCGACGGAGTTCGGCCATCATGGCGGGCGAGCGCGAGGTGAGCTTGGTGAGGGCGGCGACCACTGCCGTGTTGTCCTCGTGTAGGAGGACTTGTCGGCCTCGGAGTTGGGGTAGAAAAGATTCCACCGCGTGGCGCACCGCACGAAGTTCCTTCCACGTAATGTGTTGTTGGCGGTCGGTAGCGCTCCAAAAGCCCCGGGCTTGATAGTTGGAGTCTTCGTTGAGAACGGCCCCCCAACCGTAGTCGCTCGAGTCGGCGTGGATGTAGGCGGTCTCGATAGGCTTGTAGATGGACCGCCCGTTGTGTTGAGTGGGGACCGTGCGCCACCACTCGAGGTCTCGGCGTAGTTGGTGGGTGAGGCGGACGCGTCCGCCCCACCCAACCCGTGTGGCTAACACGTTGTGTAGCTCGCGCAAAAAGAAGCGCGCGGGGGCGATGGCGAGGTAGAGGAACTGCGCCTTTCCGGCGAAAGCCGCAAGTTGGCGAGTAGGTAGCCACCGGGCGTTTGACGCAGCTCGGCCGAGGAGGGATGAGGCTTGTTGCGCGAGCTGTTGGAGCTTTGCGGGGGGGGCGCGAAACATGCCGTGATGGAGGTCCACCGTTAAGCCTAAATGGTCGCCCACTTGGGTAGGTGTCCAAACGCCCTTCTTGGGGTTGCGTTCGAGGCCGAGGCTGTCGAGTAGGGCTTGAACGCGCTGTCGCAGTAGGAGGGCGTCCTCGTAGGAGTCGGCGAGGAAAAGGAAGTCGTCCATGTAGGGTAGGAGTCGAATTCCCCGCCACCGCGTGTTTCGGAGGAAGCGCTTGGTGGGGCGGCGACTGTGAGGGGAAGTGGCCGTTGGCACCGGTGGTGGGGGGCGACGAAGGTGGTTTGTGAACACTTGAGTTAGCTTGCAAAAGTAGTAAGCCGACCCCGACCAGCCCATGGGGAGGCACGCTAGGCGCCATAGCGTGCCGCGGTAGTTGACCGTGAAGAAGTCGCGGTCTTCCTCCCGGATGCCAAGGGTGTAGTACCCGTCGGCAAGGTCGAGGGAGACGAAGTAGTCGCCCGGCCGCGAGAGGTGACGTAGGTGCTTGAGCGTCTCGCACGTCATGGTGAAGGTCGAGCAATAACGGTTGAGTTCTCGAAGGTCGATAATCAAACGCCATTGGTTGCACCCGGGTTTGGGAACTAAAAACATCCGGGAAACGTAGCGAGGGTTGTCCGCTCGCTCCCAAGCTCCGCAAGCCTCGAAGCGGGGGAGCTCCGAGTTTAGAAACTCGAGTTGGGCCGGCGTCGCGTCGAGCATAGAGATGCCGTGGTTGAAGGGCTTGGGGCGTAGACCTTGCTTGAACTTTACGCGAACGCCATGGCGGATCCAGTTTAGGACTTGGCCGCTCGCTCCGATGCGCTCCCACTCCCGCCATCTTCGACGCACGCGGTGGCGCATAAAGGAAGACGTCGGGGAGCAGGAATCGGAGCGGCGGGCCACACCGTCATTTCTTGCTCGAGGTTTTAGCCGGGTCGGTCGGCTTCGGGGCGGGGGTGGCGCGTGCTGCGGCTGCTGCTGCTGCAGCGGCCTTGCGTTTGTCGGCGGCGGCTTTGCGGGCTCGCGCATCGGGGCCGGGAGGCTTGTCCGGTGTGACCTTCGCGAAGGCAGCTCCGGCGGCGGCCTTGCTGGCGGCGTGTAGGCTGACTTCCAGCGTGCGGTCGACGAACGCTTGGCGAAGCGCATCCAATGTGCCGGAGACCGCGGCAGGGCGCGGTCGGCAGAAGCGCTCGTGGGCCAGTTCGGCAAAGACGCGGTCCGCATCTGTGCTCGTTTGTCCGCCCTTGGTGAGGCGGAGGAAGCCCAATCTAGTACGGGCGGCCTCCTCCGTCGCCATGTGGGTGCGATGACCCGCTCGGATGAGGGTAATCGCTTCCGCCTGCTCTGGCGGTAGAGGTGTGCCGTGCGACAGCGTGTCCAGAGCCTCGCCGATTGCCGCGTTGGCGCAGCTGTCGAAGAAGGCATAGCACCCGATGTGTAGGTACTCGTCGTAGGCTGCCTGGGTGCGTTTGTCGCTTAGCGAGCGGGCGGTGTCGTCCGTGAGTGTCCACAGACGTGGCTCGTCGACGTCGCGAGGGGGACGTTCGAGGCCGGCTGGGATGACTTCGCCGTAGTAGGTGAAGTCGACGAATTCGGCCGCGGAGGGGTCGGGTTCGTCGTCAAGCAAGTCGATAGGTGGCACAGGGGCCTCCTTGCCACCCTCCGTCGCTGTGGTCGCGTCGGTGGGAATGGACTGCTGTTGATCAGTAGTAGCGGGTGTGGCTGTCGGCTGTCGAAGCTGAGCGAGTAAGGCAGCGTTAGCCGCCAAAAACTGCTCAGTAATGCGTTGTTCCGATTCCAAAACCGCCGTACGAATCTGTTCGGCTGTGCGTTGTTCGAGTGTGGTAGCGTGAGGGTCGGCCGCTGCGGCGGATGTAGACTGCTCGGGCTGCATAGTGGGGAACTGCGTAGCTGAACGAGGGGAAGTGTCGCGTGACGCTCGAGTGCGCATGAGACGAAAAGTAAGATTGACACCCTACGCGACTACTAGAGTCGAGACTGCATTCGCGCGAAGCCTAGATTGGCTGAGCGCGAAAGCAGAGAGTGCCTAGGCTCGTGGCTAGCTACGGCTTATAAGGCACGGGCTAGCTAGAGCTGACCGTTGGGGAAGTCGTTGGTCGTTGGCGGTGTCTAACTGCTTGGGCAAGGTGGTTGCCCTGCAGGTGAGACGCGCCGATATTAACGGTAACAGTAACCGCTAGAGTTACTGTCCCGTACACATGATATTGGATATGCAAACCTCTAGATTCAAATCAATCTGACCATATTACAATGATAAGCTTTGATGACATGCAGGTGAGGGGAGGAATGGGGGAAACAATTTCTTACAAGAAAAAGCAGTGGAGGCCACCAAGCAAGAAAAAGAAAGAAAGGAATGGGGGAAACCAAAACGGGCTTATAAGTGTCGCGAGGGTCAACACAATTTGAGAGAAATCCTTAACGGAAAAGCAGCGGAGACCCCCCAGCAGAAATAAGGGAGGTAAAAGCCTAAGCCCGAGGAACATAAAGGCATATGCCACAGCATCAGAAAAAAAAGGTCACAACGAACTAACGACCTAGCACAAAAAACACAACAGAGGTACGTGTACCAGCCCAGGTACCGTACCTGCGAATGAGTAGTAAGCCACATGTGTACATTTAAGTACTATTACTATACAAATACAAGTACGTGTACTCGCCATTGAAAATATCATTCTCAAAATTGGTAGAATATTGGGGGGACTAACGGTTAGTTAACGTACCATGTTGAGTTCGCCGAAGGCAACGCGCGGAGACAAAGCGTCACAAGCGCAATAAATTGTCCGCGGCAGACGCCCACATGCTTTACCTCTAAAGCAACTCCTCTAGCTGGTGGCAGCAGGGACTGGATCCGCCATTTTTTTGTTGGGTTCGGATCCATGAGTACTTGATTTTTTTGGATCCGGAACTAGTGAGTACCTCTAAAAAAGGGATCCGGATCCCGCGATTACCTGTGATTCTAGGGTTCGGACCCCGCGATTACCTTTGATTCTAGGGTCCGGATCCCGCGATTACTTGTGATTCTAGGGTTCGGATCCATCGACTACCTGTGATTCTAGGGTTCGGATCCAGCGAGTACCTGTATTTTCGGTTCCGGAACCGAGTACATGAGTACTTCTAAATTTTTGATTCCGTTGGATTCGTTGGATTCGCGATTCCAACAAGTACTCGAAGTACTCATGGAAATTGATACAAATTGCGCATTTTGGGGGAAATCTGTACTGCAAATTCAATTTTTACATCTCTACTAGTTCTATGCGCGTGCTCATGCTTGGATCCCATACAGTAGATTTTGACTGAGGTATCCTGAACACCCTATCCGAATTCCCAACAAGCTCCTCTTCTGTACGTTGGATAGCCGTCGATGACAAGCTCTTCCTTGATCTAGACGGTCTATTACTTCCCGCTTGCCCCGCCATTGTTGCTAACTATGATAGGAGTTGGATGTGGACGGGCAGATTATGGTGGATTTCAAGCGCGTACGCACCGTGTAACTGGCCCTTGGGTGGGCTACAATCGATTCAAGGCTGCGGAATGACAACAATTAGGGCTATTGAACCAATCCTAGACATACACCTCAGCAAATTTGCATTGCCAAATACCTCCCAAAAAAACAGCGTGTCACTTCGGGCCACCACAAAATCGTGAGATACTCGGAATCGTGAGTACTGATTGGGTATCGCGATTCCACATCGTTTTGCGAGGATGAGGTACTCGCGATTACCGCGGATCCATTAAAGTACGATGAATACCGGATCCAACGATTACTTACAATACATGGTACCGGATCCTACGATTACATACAATAACTGGTACCGGATCCAACGATTACCTGTGATTCTAGGATTCGGATCCCGCGATTACCTACCGAACCTAGGGTTCGGATCCAGCGATTACCTGTGATTCTAGGGTCCGGATCCCGCGATTACCTGTGACTCTAGGGTCCGGACCCACGAGACCGAGTCCGAATCCGAGTAGTCTCGGGGATTCGCGGAGCCGTAGGATCCGGATCCAGTCCCTGGGTGGCAGCCACCTTCTTACCTTTGCGCTCGCCCAATCGGGTCGCGCAATATGGATCGTAGGTCTCGTAGTTGCGCAAGGTGACAACTTACGCTTGACCGCGTCTAATACAACCGAGACTCCTTTTACCCTGCTTTAACACGATGGCTACATATAGACAAGTCGTAGACCAAATTCCCGACGCACCGGAATTTGTTACATCTTTAGAATCCAAACAACATGAACAACGCTTCCTCGAAAGAGCGTCGGAGTGGCCGGTTTTAGCAAGCTTTTACCGAACTAATGGCCACGCTTAGCTCGATCCTCATCACTCAACTAGAGGCAGCAAAGCAAGTCATCACACAGCCAGCCAGTCCCGTCGGCGTAGACGACACGCCAAAGGGTGGAATTGTGGAGCTCAACGCCCGTAGCGTACAGCTGCCGACCGAGCGACCCTCGATCAACCCTACCGTGCGACCCCTTGCCCTAGCCCGAACGACGACGGTAACCCAAGCAACACTCCTAGATGAGGAATACCACATCGACATAAATGTGGAAGGTGGGGGTTCTTCTCGGGCCGTGACATGCCTACATACAATGATCGGACTCACCGGGCATCGAACCCGCGACCTTCTGCGTATTAGGCGTGCGCTTTACCGGCGCACCGAAAAAGCATAGTTGACATATGTGGCCACATACCACATATGTACCAAACTACAACACTACCACGCCCCCCCCCGGACTCTCCCCGGACCGCAGCCCGGCTCCGAAACCAATGTCGCAACTAGCCTCTCAAGAGATCCTGGCGTCGTATCGCACTGCTTCTCTACTGTGTGAAAGTCAGTTGGCTGGTCAGCGGCTGGCGTAAACTACAACACAAAACTATGGGGACCCTACATTGCCCTATGCCTTGAGCTACCCCTTCCCCCGACATCTCGACGGCCCACAAATCTAGAAGCTTATTTGTGACACCTACCGCCACCTTTCCGCCCGCCGGCACAACGCCATGCTCCTAGAATACCGCGCCATGGCATGTCACGCTGCCTACGCCGCCCGCGCTAACACGGTGAGGATATCAGCTCTAGAAGACATTCGGAATTGCCCAAGGACTCACCCTAGGCATCGATCATCACCATGCGTCAAAGCGACCACATGTGCAACGCCCTCGAGGAGGCCGCCCGTGTGCGGGTATCCCACATCCTTCACGCCAAAGGCGGAGGGGAGACGAGCGATTCCGACCGCGTTTTCGCGGAATTCGCCTACGAGTGTTTCCTTCAACCCCGACCGGACGTTGCCTCCTCCGAGTACGACAACCTACACCGGGCGTTCATCGACAAGACGCTCGAATGCTCCCTACTTGCCAGCGCGAAAGCCGCCGCTTAAGCTACCTCCGCATGCAAGACACCAGACCGACCTGCCCCCGAACGTCCGATCCCGGAACGCCCTAACCAAATCTCCAGTCCCCAACCCAAACCCAAGCTACCACCGAGAGACAGTGCCAACACCAAAGACTCGAAGCCCAAGAACCCCGGCAAGAACGCTTGCTGGTGTGACCCGCCGCACCACGTCCTGCAACGACCGCTCCAACTTAATGTGTCACTGCGTGCGGAACAGCACGTCCGAGTGGAAACGATTAGGCGCAAGCGAGTAAGTTCTAATACCATGATGAATTCGTCGAGGGATTTGCATACCTTTCATCGGCGGTCGTTTGCCCCCACCATTCAATAGTGGGACCTCCATGCTCGACGCAACATAACAATACCCCGACTTCATGGAATCCGAGCTTCCAAGATTCATATGATCAGACGCTTGGGAGCCGGGACAACGCGCAACATATGGCTTTCTATAATATTTCAAATCCCGAAACCGGGCGAAAACAAGCGGCGGCTCATTATCGTCCTACGCCTCCCCAACAAGTATTGCGAGGAGCACAAACTAACTTACGAGACACTCAAGCACTTCAAGAATCTGATGCGCCGTAAGTTCAAAATGCTGTCTAATATGTTCTACCAACTCCCAAGGTGGATTAATGAACACCCGTTCTCCTGACAAATCCCTCTCAAGAATCGAGTCGCTCGGCGAACAGTGAGGTAAGTCACCGTGCGAGTTTAGACCTTTATCACCAGCACATCCCTCCAAGGTAAAGTCCAATCGTGCGTGCAGAGATTCAAAAACAAAGTCAACAAGTTTCCAATCAATCGAACGTCTGGTTAGAGGTTTACGACTATGTCTCTGATTTGTCAGACGACGACGACCTGCTATTACGGTTGCAGGTGTCGCGAATGTAGTCGATGGAGGTGTCGAACGTGTGTCGACGACCTCTGTCGCTAACAATGTTTCAAGACGAACAGTAGATGTAGCCGGCTGCTCCTGTTCGTTAGTATAACAGCCTTGCCACCATCATTGCTTCTTAGATATCACATCCATAGCCGCTTTGCCCTTGAGGTCGGGGCACTGAAACATTCGGTGTCCCTTTTTGTGGCACTTGAAACATAGTCCCTCCTCAATGTGCTTCTTGCGCTCCTTAGGAGTCAATGCATTAGCGATAGCGTTGAAATCAATTCGGTCAGAGTTTGTAGAAGGTCGGCCACGACCACTACCTTGACCGTCTCCACGTCCACGGCCACGACCACCACCATTGCGCTTCCAGATTTTAGAGGCTCCCACTAAAGGGTCATCAAAGTTGCGCTTCTTGGTTGGTTGTCCTCCTATAGGTGCCGTAGATGGACCAGATGTCGACCGCACACCTCCGAGATGCGGTGAATCAGTTACGACGTCAATAAGGAAGTTTTGCAGCTCCACTAGCTGAACGGTATAACCTCTCTGAGATCGATGTGACTTGGCATGAGTCTTCAACTCAAAGTTAGCCAGGCCATTGATGAACCGAACACACTGAACATCAGCCGTAAGGTGCTGACGAGACCGACGTAAGAAGTCGTTGAATTGCTGGGTATAGAGAGCATAACTCATGCTGCATTGCGTAAGGCTTAGCAGAGCGTTAATCGCGTCGTCTTGTATGTTGGGGAGCATAGATGTCTTCCGCAGCTCCGCGACAAGCAAGTCATGGAGGCATGTTGTTTCCGGTTCAACCACTAGCCGTTCAGGGGTCCAAAAATCTGTGAAGTAACCCAAATCACTGAGTCGTAAGAGTCAGCCGTAATTCTGAGCAGAAGAAAACGTTGCGGTTGCGCTTCAAGTCAGTCTTCCAGTTCACGGGCATTCTTCCCTGACTGAAGTGTCGAATTAGCCGCAGCCTTGCGCTGAGTCTCAGTAAGGGTCATAGGTAGGCCAGCTAAATTAGTCGTAGGCATCGGGGTTCCCACACGTAAATCAGACGGTGTCTGTCCACTCAGCTGATTAATGTAGCCACGAATGAGAAGCCAAACATGTCCATAATCAACCGACGAAAACCGGGGGTACATGAAAAACTGCCTCGGGATTGATGTATCGTCATGGAAGAGTGCATGGGATTTATACATTGCACGACGGAAAGTGTCCCACTGAGTCACGTGACCAAAGTGAAGTAACTCGCTTTTATGCTTCATGGCAGGAAGTAACCCCGTCTTGGCGGGCGTAAGGTTCATTCCTCCGACATCAATTGTTTCCGGTACGATGTAAGAACCATCCGGATTAAAAGTTGACTGAGCCGTCACAGCCTGCTTAAGTTGAGCATGAGTACGCAAGTGAGTCGTAACATACGGAACGGGAACGGAAGCCGTGTAGGCGTAAACGAGCTGTTATCCGACAGGTAACGCGACTCGAACAAGTGCGTCACTCAACAACATTAAATCATCACGAGTCAAGATAAGGCCAGTTTCCTCGTGTAACTTACGAACGGCATCATCATCAATAGGCTCTTCGTTAGCCGTTACCGAACCAGTTGGGAACCAAGTTTTACCAGAACGAGGCTCACGTTGTAACACAAGCTTAATGTCGGAAAGCTTAGTCCCTCCAACATGAAGTACGACCACCACGTAACGACTAGGTCCAACAAATGCCATTCCAAATCAGTCAAGCAACGTCGAGCGAATCAAACGACAACGAAAACGTGCGTCGACCAAAGAGCTCCGAAACGAGTGTGTCGGTTAGCCTTCCAAAGCTAAATGCTAGCACAAATATGTTTTGTTCTGTTCTGAATGGCAGAGTGGTGGTGCAGATGGGAGAAGATGAGTAGATGTCTCACTACTTGTACTTTAGGAGTATGTATTGTAATTGAACAAAGGAATTGTTAATAGTTTTCCCGCAGGGCTGGTGACTGCTAGCGAGCTCCGTGCCCTAGCGCTGCTTCCCAGCTTTCCGCCGCCAGCTCCAACACCCTCGACCCTCTGCTAATCCGTCCGTACCCTTCTTCACCAAAAAATATTTCGCAAACGCCGCCCCCGCCCCATCGTCGGGAGAGTATCTGCGAGTATTTAGTCGCGGAAAAGACATATCGGACTGGCCGAGCGGGAGATCCCTGTGCCGGTGTACGGATATTATGTTTTTCCAAAACCCTCCGTACCGGGCTTCCCGACAGCTGCTGATCCCGCGGATCGCAGTTGTCGGTACCTCGTTCAGCCCCCTACCGTGCCAAGCATGGCACGGCTATGGGGTTACCAACGCCCACCGCGTGGAGATAGAGGTAGGTGCCGACGGGCCCGCGAGCGCACCCCTCTCCGGGGCCGCCGCCGCTGCGCCGCCGGCGGGCGCAACTCGTTACTAATTCTAATTCGTGCTTTTCCATCGGACGGACGTACAACGTGGGTACGTCGCTATTGCAATATTCACCAGGGTTTTGATGCATATTGTACGACCAGTACCTGCCGGTACGTACATGTACGCACAGTTAATCTAACTAGCCAGATGACGCGCCTAAGCGAGGTTTTCGATGCAGAATAAGCCGCGTCGTGATTCTCCATGCTAAGAAAAGAAAGTCGAGGCCGTTGCAAACTGGCCAGTGCCTAAGACGCAGAAGGAGGTTCGCAGTTTCGCACATTTCTGCAACTTCTCTGCCATATTTATTCATCATTTCAGCGGCCTTACGGCACCATTGACGGACTTACTGCGGAAGTCCCAGCCAAAGAAGGTTACGCTGACGCATGCTTGTTTGGAAGCCTTTGAGACTCTCAAGTTACGGCTCAATTCCGCGCCATGCATGATCCTTCCGGAGGTCGGCTCGGACGCGACGTTCACCGTGGCTACATATGCTTCAAGAGTGGGGATTGCAGCATTCCTGTTGCAAGACTAAGGAGGAGGCCTTCAACCAATCTCTTACTGGGAGCGTAAGCTGAATCCAGCTGAGCGTGGTAACACTTACTCTGCGTACGACTTAGAAGCTTTGGCCGTATGCGAAGTTGTCAAGCACTGGAGGTGCTATCCTGAAGGGTGCTCCAAGTTCCTTGTCGTAACATACCACGACACACTATACGACACCTGCTCATGCAACCGAACAACATGCTGAACAAGCGGCAAGCAAGATACCTACGGGACTTGCAACCGTTTGTGGGCTCGATGACACTTGCATATCGCAAGGGAGCTCTCAACGAAGCTGACCCGTTAAGTCGGCGTCCAGACTTCGTACTTCAGGCCACATTTCCATTATTTTGGGATGGTGAGGTTCCGTCAGATTGACAATTACGACGGAAAGTCCCATCTGCTGTTTGAAGACGCACATTTAAGCTTAATGGAAATTAATGCGTTGCAACTGAGCCTTGGGTTCGCTGATCTCATTCGCGAGGGGTACTCCCAAGACTCGTTTTATGGGGACGAGGGTGAGTTAACGAAAGACAGCCGGATAGAAGCCAGAGATGGATATTTTTGGCGCCTCGATTGCCTCTGTATTCCGCGGAACTCTGAGCTCCGACTGAGATTGATCACAGAGCTGCACGAAAGTTCGTCAACTGGTCACAAAGGAGTTGCTAGTACTCTTGCTAAAGCGCTCGACAGATTCTGGTCGAAACGACTTTGCCAAGATGTGAAAGATTTTTGTGAACGCTGCGTCATATGTCGACGAGCAAAGATTCGACCGCAGATGGCTGCGACTCTTTACCCACTTCTTGTTCCACCCTGACCGTGGCACACAGTTGGTCTTGACTACATGATACACTTGCCTGAAAGCAATGGCTTTAATAGTGTGCTAATTGTAGTAGGCGCCCGCCGGCGGCGCAGCGGCGGCGGCCCCGGAGAGGGGTGCGCTCGCAGGCCCGTCGGCACCTACCTCTACCTCCACGCGGTGGGCGTTGGTAACCCCATAGCCGTGCCAGGCTTGGCACGGTAGGGGGCTGAACGAGGTACCGACAGCTGCGATCCGCGGGATCAGCAGCTGTCGGGAAGCCCGGTACGGAGGGTTTTGGAAAAACATAATATCCGTACACCGGCACAAGGATCTCCCGCTCGGCCAGTCCGATATGTCTTTTCCGCGACTAAATACTCGCAGATACTCTCCCGACGATGGGGCGGGGGCGGCGTTTGCGAAATATTTTTTGGCGAATAGGGGTACGGACGGATCAGCGGAGGGACGAGGGTGTTGGAGCAGGCGGCGGACAGCTGGGAAGCAGCGCTAGGGACGGCGCTCGCTAGCTGTCGCCAGCCATGCGAGAGCTAAGCCTCCGCATCAAACATCGATGTATTCATTGCATCATGATGCGTCTGCCGCATCATCCGCATCAATGCGTCCATGAATTAGTGCTCAATTTAATCAATGCGTCCACGAATTAGTGGCCCATTTAATCAATGCATCCATGAATTAGTGGCCCATTTAATCAATGCGTCCATGAATTAGTGCCCCACTTAATCAATGCGTTCATGAATTAGTGGCCTATATAATCAATGCGTCCATGAATTACTGCCCCATATAATCAATGCGTCCATGAATTAGTGGCCTATATAATCAATGCGTCCATGAATTAGTGGCCTATATAATCAATGCGTCCATGAATTAGTGGCCTATATAATCAATGCACAACGAATTACCTGTACATTTTTGGAACATCGACCGCATCGATGCATCTAATTTATTATATTCAATTAGCGATAATTTGTATATCATTCTTTCACGTACACATTTAATAGATGTACTAAGTACATGGTACGGATGTGAGAAATGCCGTTGAAAGTTCACTGCTTCTCACGCGTCTAAAGCTACGGTAACCCGTAGTTGAGTCATACGCGTTTAATCGACGATGATTCGAATTTTGAAATGGGCGTTGACTCCACAGACGCGACCTGTCACCTCACTCACCTGTGGTCGACGTGCATTGACGTTTGTCACACATGGACTACGGCATGTCTTGCAAGCCAATTGCACCGTCCGATGTGCGTGAGTTTCAAATTAACGGTCACATTTGAGCCAAACTTGGATTGCGATTGTTTGTTGTTGCACAATACACTCACACTATACTCTTACGCTTCACCCGCCGAATGTACATGCCTCGCCAAATCTGTGGTCATATTGATAATAAAGAGTTTGAAAATTTGAATTACATCGAGGGCGAGAATTGCCGGGCGTTGCGCCGACGTTTAATACAAATTCTGCACAGCCATGGTCAAACCATCATTATTCCCCGTTAGCCGTCGCCACACGGGCTCTACATTCCACAACCGCGGTTTGTTTTCGAAAAAGCTGCGACAATGCGGAAACGTGGCCGCCCCCGACAAACTTTGCTTCAACAACAATCACTGAAACCCCAAGGCGCTTCCGAAGGCCCACTGCGCACCCCTACTAGTCACTTCGATGCTCACGCTGGTAAGGATTCTTATGTGGTTGGAGTTGTGTTGGCTGAGGTTTTCCGTTTGGGGGTCCCCCACTACCAGATTCGTTGGGAAGGCCTGCCGAGCGGAAGCGATACGCTCGAGCCTGCTTCCCACCTGCAAGATCCTGCGAGCCAAGCTGTGATACATGCCTATCTGAAGTCACGCTCATGTGATGACGATGGAGCATCTAGAGACGCAGCTGAGGAATCTGCTTCTGTCGCTATCCCACTGTCGTTGACTAGCCTGTCGAAGTCTAGCGCTTCATTCGGCGAAGGCGTTTCGCTATCCGGCGCTCCCATCACCGTCGACGCGGACGAGGACGGGAGAATAGAGGTGAAGCACGCCCGTGTATCAAGTGTTCGGTCACACTTCGGACCGAAGTACTTGACGGGTAAGGGTGTAAAGGTCTCGAAGTGTAACTACTGCCACACGATATTGTCGGCATGCAACACCACCAACCTGCGGAACCATTTGCTTCGACTGCATGGCTCTCAACTCGTCAAGACCGCGGTGGCCGACCGCAAGGTATGCTACTTTTTGAATTTTGCCAACTTTTTTAGGGCTCTTGCTTTAGATATCTCTCTTTGACGACCCGTGTCGTTACATACTTTATCCTCGACCCCGTCTACGCTTTGTCGTGTCAAGTCCGCATTTCGAAAATAATTGCGCGCTGTTTTTCAATATAGGTAACACTTGAAGAAGTTCTAACAGGCGCCAAACCTGTAGCTAAGGTCGAAACCTCTCGGGTTATGCCACTGCCGGCTGAGCAACGCAACTATCTTCACCGGATATGTGCGACGTGGGTAGCGAAGTCGAATAGGCCGTTTTCGATGCCCGAAAAAGACACACGTTTTCGGACCTATATCGCTGCTATCAGCGGGGGACGATACTCTCCGCCGATGACTGCCACAGTCATCAAGGATATCCATGCCCTTGCTATCGAATCACTGACTGATATTAAGGTACGCTTACCTTGTATTTCTCCGACACGTCTTTGTTATCAGAATGTTGTTTTCTTTTTTAACCGTTTCCCATGACTTGCAGGACTCAATCGCCTTAAATCAGAAGGAATTGGGTGTCGGACCATGCCTTGCAGCCGACATATGGGGAGAAAACGGCATCTCACTGCTAGGCGTGTTGGGCTACTGGGTTGACAGCTCTTTCGTGCTACATGAGAAACTGCTGATGTGTGAGCCCTTTAGCGAGGTATGTATGGTAGCAAAGAATTTGCTTTTCATTTTAGTACGGATCATTTGATTGATGATCTCAGTAATTAACATATGCCTTGCTAAATTCTGCTCCGTTCTTTATATTAGGTGTTGCACACTGCTGAAAATATCATGATGTTGTCGAAGAAAGCACTCGTGCGCTTTGGGATTGGGGAGTATCATCCAAATCCTGCAGACACTGGAGAGATGGTTGACACCGTGGGTCAAGAGATCCTCGGGGTTACAACAGATGAAGGCAGCAACATGCTGAAGGTGAGTCCCACGCTTTTTG
Source organism: Tetraselmis chui (assembly GCA_026401115.1). Lineage (NCBI taxonomy): Eukaryota > Viridiplantae > Chlorophyta > Chlorodendrophyceae > Chlorodendrales > Chlorodendraceae > Tetraselmis > Tetraselmis chui. The sequence continues at coordinate 23,846 of JAPMLY010000507.1, forward strand.
ACTGTCGAATGTCTAACAAACGCTTATGATTTTTTGCTGAAATGGTTTCCGACATTATGTTTAGGCTTTCATCAAGTTCGAGGGAGCGCCGTGTGTATGCCATCGGCTTCAGAATGCGCTGATGGATGCGCTGAAGGACGATGTTGCGTTCACTTTGACGAAGAAGGTATTAGTTTGCTGGTAATCTAGCTTGTGCTTGATGACGAAGTGTTTGTCAAACGCTGAGCACATATGCGTTCTTGTAAACGAAGGTGAGGGGTATTGCAGCGCATCTCCACCGTTCCTCCAAGGGCTGGCTGAAGATGAAGGAGATTCAAGAACATTTGAAGCTGCAGGTTTCCAAGCCCCCACGTTCTTCTTCGACAAGATGGGGAGGTGTCATTCCCCAGTTCCAATGGATTGGGGCCAATCGAGCAGCTCTGAAGAGGTTACTTTAGGGGGTGGTGCTGGGATGTTGCTTAGAGGTTCTGGCGACCATGGAGGCTACAACTCGTCCAACAATCAGCAATGTCATGCCGGTCTTTGGGACTTTGCTGACTTGTTTGGACAGTTACAATCATGCAGTTGCCGTGATTGATGGACAGATCCAAAAGATTAAGGTAAACCTTGTTGCTATGCTCTTTGTGTGACAACATTGTTTCACCACCCGACTGACATCGATATGTTTGTTGTTTGTAGTCTCCGGCCATCCTACCAGCAGTGGCGAAAGTGAGGGAAGCCTTCAAGGAAGCCGTGCAAAGGCGCCTCGTGTCCGACCGACAAGGGCACCAAGAGGATTTACTAATCGCAACCACATTGGACGTTAGGTATGCCCTATGTTTATATGGGTTTATATTGTTGTTAATATATATTTGATAGTGTTGGTTTGACATGATGTAATTTGTTTTTGTTTATATCATTCGTATGTGTAGGTGGAAAAATTTCGACTTTCCGACGGCTGACAGGCAGATGCGGGAGAAAGCTTATGGCTACACGCGAGCTGTGTTTGCTTCTGATTGGGCACTTGAAAAATCTCCATCTAACCCGTCGGTGGAAGTTCAGCCAAAGGCGGCCACAGAACCACCGCCGAAGAAGGCGAGGACGGGCGGATTGGCCAATATGATGGAGCTGCTTCGCGCTGCAGGTGACTACGTTATGCAATTGTATGAAGTAGACTTTTATTAATGAGCTCACGTCAATTCATTGCGTGATTAACTCGCGTATGTCTTAATGAATAATAGTCACTGCGGTAATTGAAATTTAATTCTTTCATCCTTCATCACCTTTCATCTTTCAGTTATGATGTGAATTGTGAAATTATGAAATGTGACTACACTGCATAGGACGAGGTTGACGAGACTCCGTCTGGGTTGGGGGAGGAACAAGGGGTTCTCAGCGCGACAGCGGAGCTTGATGAATACCTAGCCTTGCCACAAGTGCGGCAAAACAATCCAGACGGGATTGCGTTCGACGTATTGGAGTGGTGGAGGGTACATTCTTGGCGCTATCCCAATGTAGCCAGGATGGCTCGTGGATTTTTTGCATTGCCTGCATCGTCTGCTGGAGTTGAGCGTTTGTTCAGTGCTGCAGGCAAGAAGCACGGGGACGCGCAAAAATCGACATAAGAGGGATTGCTAGAGGTGTCTCTTATGGTGTTTCAGAATGTAGCATAGGGGGTGTACCGGTGTAGTCTAATAGATCTACAAGCTTTTAACGCACTGAATTTGTACGCGAATGCGTCATGTTTTTACAAACAAGCTGCACAGTGCGCACTAACATTTCATAATATGCAAATGCATACTGCACAATGTCGAAATATGCACATGCGTATAATCAAATTTAATCTATGCATCTACTTTATCGCACGTGACGAATTGACAGTACATGCATACTCCGCATATTACAAATTTCGACATGGATTTTGGTTTGTTCATTATTAGTATCCTCATCATATATATGTTCCCGATGATCCCAATTGAGCGGCTAGTCGGCGGGTCACTCCGTTGCAGCCAAGACAACCTGGAGAGGGTTAAACTCACAACTTGGAGAGGGTTATACTCGTGGGCGGGCCAGTCTAGGCGGCCGTTGTCAAGAGGGGGAGGGAACCAAAAAAATGGTCAAAATTTTAACAAACTTGTATGGGACGTCCCATACAATATCCAACTCATTTCAGTTTTCTAGACAAAATTATGTAATTGAAAACATCCACCCATAATATGAATTTTGCCAACATACCGATGCGCAGGATGCATCAATGTATTCGCCCTGCATCACCCGCATCAATGCGTCCATGAATTAGTGCTGAATTTAATCAATGCGTCCACGAATTAGTGCCCCATTTAATCAATGCATCCATGAATTAATGGCCCATTTAATCAATGCGTCCGTGAATTACTGCCCCATTTAATCAATGTATCCATGAATTAGTGGCCTATATAATCAATGCGTCCATGAATTAGTGCCCCATTTAATCAATGCGTCCATGAATTAGTGGCTTATATAATCAATGCGTCCATGAATTAGTGGCTTATATAATCAATGCGTCCATGAATTACCAGTTTAATTTAAATTTTGATGCATCATTTTTTGATGCATTGCAGTTGATGCTTGATCTTTAATTTTTTTGGGTGATGCGGAGGCTTAGCGAGAGCCTTAGGTCTCCTCTGGGGGCGAGGCATGTTGCTACGCATGACGGAGGTTGGTCGCAGCCGGAGGAGCGGCACGGTCTGGCGGCGGCGGTCACTAGGATCGCCCGCCGCCGGAAAAGCCCGGTACGGGGGGTTTTTGGAAAAATTCCCGTACCCACCATCTTTTGAGGACCGGCGACTCGATTCCGGTGTTCTTCCAACCCCTTCCCTAGTCGGTACCCTGTTGTAAGTAATACCGTATACGTATTAGTTGCAAATAGCTACTGTAAGCTACTCTAGATATGATTAGTACATGTCTAGATCGGACAAACCGATAAACTGTTTGACTCGGTACAGAGCTGTCGCTAGGCTACTGCTCTCACACTTCTGTTGTCCCGACACCACGCCTGTAGGCTGGTTGTCGCCGTAACTGTTCCGTTTGCGGGACTGTGACTGTAACTACGTTTGCGTAAGTTATCTTCCACACTAATTGTGTTTGCATGGTTCAATAGGTTATGGGCCCCCGCCTCACGTCACTCACGCGCGACAACCTGGTTCGGCGAGCTGCGATCGACAGCTCTCCCGCAGAAGGCAAGTTTATCTAGACACCTAGTACTTTCAACTTGTAGTCGGCGGTATCGCCAGTATAAACTGCAATTTAAAACCCGCCACCACCCCTCTTAAGTCAGCCACCCGACGGAGATAGCCAGCCACCCACACCGACGCACTCGTCGTGTGTGGACAGGGTGCACACATGTCCAAGCTAGAGAACGGGGGGGCGCACCATCGGGTGAATACGCATCACAGGTTGCACGCCAGCCGTAGCTTACCTTTTTATTTTTATATTGTCCTAGCGAATCAGCCACCAGCGCAGCGCTCCACCTGTCCTGGCCTTGGCCTCGACTTGTGCCCCACACTGGGTGGAGGATACCGAAAAGGTGCTCTGAGACACCCCGGGGCTACATGCCGAGGGGTCGGCGGGCATCAGGCCGTCTCTTTGCAAACCGTTGTTAGGCACGAGTCCGGCTAGCGGTTTTTACCGCTGCCTGTTTTTTATTCCGCTCTTTCTTTTTCGCCCTCTGTCGAAATGGCGCCGAAAACTCCGCCTGTTTCACCTCCTGACTCCCCTGAGTCAGGCTCTCACCAGAGCAACCTCGATCACCCCCCGGATACTCTCGCACTGCTCGTTGCGCAAGTGGCGCGCATAATAGCTCGTCTCGACTCGCAGTCGGCCGAGGGTGCTGTTGCTGCTGCGGGTGCTAATCCGCACCCCCATGTAGCTCAGCGCCGCCACGATGCTCACATCGAACCCGTCCGGGACAGCCACGACGGCCACACCCTCCACTTGCTTGAACATCCCCACCCTGGTTACGTACCCCCGGACGCAGAAACATTCTTTGCTGCTGCTACTCATGCAGCTCCTGTTGGCGACCCCACAGTCGCACAGCGCCGTCACGATGCGCCCCGCGAGCCCTCGCGTGCCGATGCGCACCACGACCCCTCGCGTCACGCCATCCGGGTTGATCACCTCCCACCACCTCCCCCCTTCCCCCCCGCCGGATATGCCCTTCACCACCCCGGCCCTCATATCCCGGAGGCGCCCTCTCACCTCGTCCCCCCCTACCGTGACCACCCGCACTCGTACGGCCCGCCGCGTCCCATGGCCGGCCGCTCTCCCTTTCCCGGTGGCCCACCTCCTCCCTCTCATGGCCGGCACTCTCCCCCAGTCCAACATGGCGACCCCGCCACCCGTGGCCGTCGTCGCCCCACTATTGACCCGGTGGTCATCAACCGGGCGGCACACGAAGCCCCCGGCTTCGACAAGGACGCCCTCAACCGGTCCATGAAGATGTCGGTCCCCGTCATGTGCCCGACCACGGACTTTAAGCAATGGAAGAGGACCTTCCTTAATTTCCTCTCCATCAAGGCCGCATACCTCATTCCACAGCTGGCCATCCGCGACTACGGCGTCTGGCTCTACGAACAAGCGCAACACTACGCCTACACGCTGCTTCTCCATGCAGCCAGCGCGAATAAGCGCGCTGACCAAGCGATGAAATGCGTTTCTCCAGCACGCCTTGACTGCGCCGCTGCCGCGTGGGACATCTTGTGTGAACGCCTCGACTGTCGGTCTTTTGCTCGCTCCTTGTCCCTCCTGGACAACCTGACGGTCAGACAGCGCCCTGGTCAGTCACTCAGTGACTATGTCCACTACATGCGCCAGACCTTTGACGACTACAACGACACATGCCGATTGGTTGATGGCTCCGTTGCCATCCACCCCCACCACCTCGGTCTCCTCATGCTGCGCGGTATTTCCAGAAGCGGCCCACACGGTCAGGCGAAGCAATGCGTCATCAACGCCTTTGACACGGACTACATCATGTCGGCTGATGAAGTGATGGCCAGCATTCTCCACCTTGCGCACAACATGGACGACGACCCTGCTCCGGACACACCCGCTCCGGCCATATCACCCCCTCCCATCTCCGCGTTCGTCGCTGCGGGCCGCGGCTCGCACAGCGGTCGAGGCCCACCACACCGTAACCCTCGCGGCCATCGACCCAACAAGTGTGGCGTTTGTGGCAGCCTCAACCATCTCATGTCCGCCTGCACTGCCACGGATGACGCTATCCTTAAGTGGAATCTCGCCAAGCGTAGGCTGACAGTCCAGAAGTACGGCGCCGCCGACGGCACCCCATCTGCTCACGCTGCGCTGCTGAGCGACGTCCCTGCCGACGACGCCCCCGCCGATGACACCGACTGCCTACCCACCCTCGAGGACTGCGCTGATGACTACGCTGACGACGAGGTGAGTGTCCCATTCAGCTCTGTGGCATTCTCCTCTTCCCTCGCCCCGGGTCGTAACCTGTCAAAGTTTTGGGTCGTTGATTCCGCCTGCTCGATTAACCTCACTGCGTTCCGAGATGACTTCGTGAAATTCACGCCCCCCTCCGCTCCCTCTCGCGTGGGCGGTGTCGGCGTTGACGTTAAGGGCAGTGGCTCAGTGCAAATTTCTGTCAGACTTGCCTCTGGCCTGCTCATTCACCGCACTGTCTATGCACTCTACACCCCTGACCTATCATCTCGCTCCGCACAGCGTATCGGCAGACTACTTAGTGTCAGCTGGATGCAAACTCACAGCGGCTGTGAATTCATATTCCCCTCCAACTCTGACACTGGTTTGCTTTTGGTACCCACATGCATGGGTGTGCTAGAACCGTCCGGAAACGGTCTCTAACTCCTTTCCCACCAGCCGGACCTCCCTTCAAGCCCATCCGCACCGGCGGCACTTGACCCCTCACCTCAGGTTGCCCTTACTGCCCAGTGTGATCCCGTCCTATGGGACCGTCGATATGGCCACCTCAACATGCAAAGCCTTCAGGCCCAGCATACTCACGGTGTCCCGACTAGCCCTGTGTTAACTAGCGCTGTAACCAAAGTTTCTTGCGACTCTTGCTTACTTCACAAAGCCACAGCTGCACCACGCAACACAGCCGCTTGCGCGAAGCCATCCCACCCCTCTTCAACCTGTCCGCTGACCTATGGGGCCCGGTCAATGTCCCCTCCCCACATGGCCTCCGTTACTGCTTGCTCGTCATCGACCACCACACGAACTACATGTGGGTGCGGTTCCTTAAGTCTAAAGACGACGCATGTTCGGAATTGGAAACCATCCTCTTGGACATCAAGCACCTGCATGCCCGCCATCACTCCCAGACGGGCGCGTTCGCACCGGTCCTCAAACTTGACTCAGACTCTGTGTTTGAAGCTGCTGTCACTCGCCGGATGTGCGCACACCTCGGCGTCGGGGTGCAGTTCTCTGCCCCACACGCCCACCACATGCTCGGCAAGGCCGAACGTCCCTAGCGCACTATCCGGGACAATGCATCGGCGATGCTCCACAACATGGCCGTTCTCAACTCCATGTGGTCGTGCGCTGTCAGCACTGTTGTGTACCTTCGCAACCGCACGTATAGTCGCTCGGTCGGACCTAATGGGGGCGTCCCCCTCACACTCCTTACGTCGTCGGTGCCCAACGCCTCCAAGATCCGCGTCTTCGGCTGCGCCGTTTTCGCCAAGGTCCCCGACAAACAACGTCGGAAAGTCAGTGAAAAAGCATTTCGCGGCGTCATGGTGGGCTATCCCCCTGACGCACCCGGGTATCGTGTCTACAATCCGGAAACGCGTCGTATCACCACTTCCGTACATGTTGTCTTTCAGGAAGACACCCCAGGCTTCGACACACAACCCTCCGTCGACTCGGCCATCACCGACTCTTCGGACGACGTACCCGCAGACTCACCCATGTCCCACCCCATTGACCTCACATTACCCACACCCCTACCCCCCCCGGCGGCCCCTCGCCATGCTCGGCTCCGCTCCCACCCCATTCGCTACGGCGATATGGTTGCCCACTTGTCCGACTACCCACCAACCCTCGTCACGGCGTGTTGTGATCCTGAACAAGGCAAAGCTCAAGAGGACATCTTTGAGCACCCTCACGTCCCCGACCTTGTCACTGGTCCCCCACACACACCTGCCGGCACGTCCCCTACTGCCATCGCCCTCCTCTCCGCCCGAGAGTGTGTGGAACCAAAATCCTACCGGGCTGCGCTGGACAGCGCCCAAGCCCCCCAATGGCATGCCGCTATGCAACAGGAGTATTCCTCCCTCATCAGCAACGGCACGTGGGACCTTGTGGACCTCCCCCCCGGCCGCATGGTCGTTAACAACATGTGGATCTTCAAAGTCAAGTCGGATACAGCCGGCGACGTATCCCGCTTCAAAGCGCGGTTCGTCGCCAAGGGGTGCAATCAACGCGCTGGACTGGACTACACGGAGACCTTCTCCCCGGTCATCCGCATGGCCCGCCTGCGTCTCTTCCTAACCATCACAGCCGCCCGCGACCTTGAACTCTGCCAGCTTGACATCGACACAGCGTTTCTCTACGCCCCCATCCGGGAGGATGTGTACATCCACCAGCCCTTCGGCTTCACCGATGGAACGTCCAAGGTTTGTCACCTCAAGCGTTGCCTCTACGGCCTTAAGCAGTCCCCCCGCGAGTTCAACATGCTACTTCGTGCGTGTCTCGTCGACCATGGATGGCAACAATGCGTCTCCGACCCGTGCATCTACATCTTTCGCACCGGCCACGTCTTCGCCATGATCGCCATGTACGTCGATGACATTCCCGCGGCCTGCAATGATGCCACTTGGCTCGCATCGTTCAAAGCCCAACTCGGAGCACGGTTCAAGATCAAGGACCTAGGCGTGGTTATCGATAGGCTGCCTCAGGCAGTGCGCCTTGGGTTATCGAAACGGCACACTGCTCGTAAAGGCGGCCCCCTAACAACGTAAACCACTGGGGGAGGGCACGGACGGCCACATCGCGATCAGATAGGTGTTGGAAACAGACGGGAAAAGGACATGGGACATGAAAAAATCTGGCTCGGGGGCAGGAGAGCCAGCCGGACACCGTTCCTTTCTGGTGCAGCCTAGTTCTTTTCTCTTCTCAGCCCCCGAAGGAGGAGAGACGACTCGGCTAGGTGGCGAGCTGCGTCGAGAGGAGCGGCTAATACCTCGGGCGGGGTTGAGCACCGATTGAGGCGGGACCGACGACGACCTATGCGAGGGGGGTTTTTCGCCTGCCTTTCCCCCCAAGCTCCGGCACGACCGGAGTCGCACAGGAGCCGAGGTCAGGCAAGTTCGCCTCGACAAGCTCAAGCTGAACAGCCTTGTTGATCAGCGACCCCGCAGCGGCTGGAGCAGGCCGCGTATCGTGGAGACTAGCGACATTTTCTATTTCATACTGTATCAAAAAAAAAACGTATAGATCAGAAAATAATAAATACCTTGATACGGGTATGTTTTAGACGGTATCGTTACTGCCATTGGAGAGGTTGGGATTAGTGGTTCAACGGTCTACCTCACGCTTCTAAGTCCAGCTAGGCATAGCATAAGGGGGGGCCCAGAGACTCCAGCCGGTTTTACTGGTATTGGAGTAAAATATTTCAATTTCAATTTGTAGTAGACCATCTAACTCGAATGGCCCATTTTCTGCCGTGTACAGAAACTGTTACTGCCGAAGAAACTGCAACTTTGTTTTTACATGGAGTCTATCGATTACATGGACTACCCCGTGTGATGGTCACTGATCGCGACCCGAAATTCATAAGTGGCTTTTGGCAAACACTTTGGCGACGCCTCGGAACGCGCTTTAACATGTCTTCCATTCGACACCCTTAGACAGATGGACTGACATAGCGAGTGAACAACACCTTCCAGCAGCTTCTTCGTTGCTTTTGTTGCTATAACGGCTCTGATAGGACGACACTACTACCACAAGTGGAATTTGCGTACAACGCCTCTCGAGCACTCGGAATTGAACACACACCGTTCGAGGCTAATTTTGGATTCTCTCTTGAGGAGCCTCATGACCTGCTGTTTAGCACTCGACCGTCATTTCCGGTTTCGCAAGACGCAACACAGTGGTTAAGATTGTTACATGAAGTACATACCCTTGTACGATCTGTGTTACATCTACATAAGGACGAGATGCAAGCGCGCACAGAACCGTCTACAACACCACACTTCGCCAAAGGAGACAAGGTGTCCGTTGTTACATCAAACCTTTTTCTGCGCGGACAACCTAACCGGAAACTCAGAGACAGACAACTTGGACCTTTTTCCGTGGAGGAGCAGATTGGGAAACACAATTATAGATTGAACCCTCTAGCCACAGTACGCTTACATCATGTGTTCCATGTGAACAACTTACGACCGTGCTCTACCGCTCCACTACGACCAGCTGTCCCGGTGACTGCACCTGAAGGAGACGACGAAGAGTTTGACGTCTCGCACATCTCTGTTGTGTGCATCAAGTCGTTACATGGACGACGAGGCAAATATCTGCTCTTCATGACGCACTTCAATGATAACGACATTCCGCCTGTATGGCACCGATTGAATGGGGTATACAGAACAATGGCGTTACAAGAATTCTTGGAGACGCCCCAATGGCACAAGTTTGCCAAGACTCATGTGTACATCGACTTCATGCACGCTCACCTAGCGCGCATTCGTTAGTCCCAGTATTGCTTCTGTAAAGAAACTTAATCCACGGAGGTCTGCTTTCCGGCGGCCTCAAAGATTTGTCAAGAGGGGGAGGGTACGAGTGTGACGAGTACAATCCTGCAACAGTACATTGCAGGACATTGTACATGTACTTGTTACTAATTCCAATTCGTGCTTTTCCATTGGACGGACGTACAACGTGGGTGCGTCGCTATTGCAATATTCACAAGGGTTTTGATGCATATTGCACGACCATTACCTCCCGGTACGTACATGTACGCACAGTTAATCTAACTAGCCAGAAGACGCGCCTAAGCGAGGTGTCCGATGAATAATGAGCCGCGTCGTGATTTTCCATGCTAGTTGAGCCGCGTCTCTAGACAGTTGACGACGGTTAATGAGCCCTAACGCCTGACACGTAAGCGAGACAATCATGCGTAAACCATCTGGGCAGAAACCTATTTAAGCCCAGTGTAGAGGGAGGTGACAGAACCATTTAACAATTCCTTTGTTCACTTACAAACATATGTTGCTAAAGTACAAGCAGTAAGACATCTCCTCATCGTTCCATCTGCACCATCACACTGTCTTCAAGCAACGACTGAACAGAACATAACAGATTTGTGCTAGCAATAAGCTGAGAAGGCTAATCGCCACGTGTCCGTTTGCAACATTTCGTTCGTCGAACTACTTGTGTTCCTTTTCGGCGTTTTTTGGGGGATGTGCGACGTGAATTCTTGCAACATCTCTCTACCGATCTTCATAGTACTCTAGACACCTATCTCCGTGACGCTTTTCAGGAGGGCAGTGCTGACGCTGTGGCATGCCTTCATCCTGTTCCTCGGGCTTCGGTTTTTTCCTCTTTTCTTCTTTTTGCTTGGTGGCCTCCACTGCTTGTTATTGTAAAAAATTGTTTTATATTATAGGATATGTATAATATATTATGCGCGTTTCTTCTGTATGTGCTGCGCTATTAATTTAGCGCTGTTGTACCAGTACCCGTATCGGAACATGTATTGCGCGCTGTTTTCCTCGTCCGCTGATGCTTAAGTGTAGTTAGGGTTTCCCTCCCTGCTTGTATCTTACCTGTACACAGTTTAAGGCCGGTTCTTAGATGAACTTAGCCACCATCCGCGAAAGATGAGATGTTCCGCTGATGCTTATCAGAGCTTACTTACTTACAGTTCCGTACCATCTATTAGTCATCAGCGCGCACCTATCGACAGCCGTCCGTGTCGTTCTTGACGCGCCACCCGGGAAGTACCCTCACCTGGTCTGGAGGAACAGCAACAGGTACGGTACGGTGCAGCAGAGACGACAGAGCGCGAGCCCAGCGGCCGCCAGATACTCGAACCAACTCTCAACCTGAAATCGTGCTCAGAATTTCGCCGTCCCTGTGCCACGACAGCTGCACATCGTTTGGGTGTGAACTTTCGACAGCAGCTCCTGACATTCTTGGCGGCCCTCGAACTAGTGCTCACGTCTTGGTTCACGACTACTACGAGTAGTTGCTGCGTTACGGTAATACATACATCTGCCGCTACCGTACCAGTCAGCCTTACAGCTGTTCGCGGTGTAACCTACCTGTACCGACCTATAAACGGGTCCTGCTGGATAACCCTCTTCAACAGCGCAGCTCTCGTCCCTTCGCTTCACGGGGCTCTCAGTAGAACGCCGCTTCAGGCAGCAGTCTCTCTTCACGGTAGTGGACACGGTGCTCTCTCGGCCCGTGCTATAAATAACGTGAATAATAATATAAACGAAGTACTGCGGCGACTTGACTGGACGCTGACTGGCTGATGGAGCACGAGGGCGCGGCTCGCGCGCCGGTTGACGTTGTCCCCCCTGCTTCCCCCACTCCCGACAAACCAGGCGCCGAGTCCCGAAAGAGCACCCCCAAGCGCAAGCGCCCGCTGTGTAGCCCTTCCGAAATGGACGCGTTGCGCCCGCCGCGCCTGTCCCCCGAGCCGCAGGACGACCCCGAGATGGCGAAGCGGGTCAGAGAAAAAAACCGACTACGGGTGTACCGTTACAACAAAGCGATGGAGAAGCGGCTCAGCTCCGATGGCGGTAGCCTCGAGGCAGGAGGGTTAGAACCAAGGGCAGCTCCGTCCCCAGGCCCCCCTCACCCCGCGAAATCCGAGCCTGTGGATGTACCTGAAGGAGGGCTGTCCCGTCCTGTTGCCGTTTCCGGCGGAGTCACGAAACCGCCCAAGCCACACCAGGCCAACAGAACACCGCCGTCGCCACCACCAGAAACTGCAAACAACAACAAAGTGAGAGAGGGGGAGGAATTCGACGCCTCTGGCAAGCTGTTGACAGCTCGTGGCCCTCCTCGCCTCTCACCAGAACCGGAGGGTATCACCCCCATTGAAGCCAAGCGAATCCGCGCGAAGAATCGCTTGCGTGTGTACAGGTATCGTCAGGCTCAGAAGAAGCTCGCCGGCGGTGGGAACGGTGGCGCGGCAAGCTCGCCACCGCCCAACTCCGAGTCCGAGCCGGAGCTGGAGGAGGGGGCTGCGGAGCAGCAGGACGGACCCGAGGCCGCTCACCGTGCCTTCCATCGCTACCATGATGAGATGCCTGATTACGCGCGCTCCGCTGAGCTCAGCCTCGGACAACTCGACGCGGCGACTTTGGCAGCGATGGCGCAGATGGGCTCTGTCGGCGGTGGCGGCATACTGCACCATAGCCTCGCGCAGCAGCACGGGATGGGCTATTCCATGACGGACCCCCATTACTACGGGGAGCCCGCTTCGCATGCTGAGACAGAGGCTCCGGCTCCCAATAGAAAGGCTCCCAAAGTGCCTAAGCCGCCGCGGATGTCGCCCGAGCCGGAAGATCCGAAGGAGGCGAAACGAGTGCGGTCCAAAAATAGGGTCCGCTTGCACAGATACCACCAGAGCCTAGCCGCTGCTCAGGCAGCCGCGGAGGAAAGGCCGCCTCCACCTACATCTTTACCCCCCGGCCTACCGATGAGCGCATCGCAGTTGCCTCCCTACAGCTCTTCCTATCATTTCCCAGGCTTCCCTGACGTCTCGGGTCGAGCCGGCGACTGGCGTTCGCTCGTCGAGAAGCAGCAGCAGACGATGCGACTCAGCAGGTAACAACAGCAGCCTCCCTTTTCATCTCTCACGCATTTAAACAACCGTCCTTGCAAATGGCAGTACCGATACGCGAGTGGTCTGACTATTTTGATGTTGCGACTGTCGAGCGCAGCTTTATTCAGGATGCCAATATGTTGATGATGCGGCCAAACTACCGTTCCAGCGACCCCGGGACCCTGGGGCCGGCGTTCCAGCAACCGCCTGCGAAGCGACAGGCGACAGCGGATAAGGGGAAAGCGCCGGCGCCGAACTACCCTCCCCCCGCGGACGAGCCATCTTTTCCGGTGTCGCTGAAGGAAGTGCCCTTTGGCAATATGACGCCAGTGCTGCGTGAGCTGGCGCTGGACACCTACATCAAGGAGACCATGGGCATGGCCAACTCACTGCAGCAGTTGGAGGAGCAGTTGCAGGTGGCTGCCCGGCATGGCGACACGGGGCTGCAGAGCACTGCTCTCTTGGCTGCGGTCAGTCAGTTGCGGGAGGACTCGCTGGGGCTGTCGCGCTTGCGAATGCAGCAGTATGCCGACCTCGTTCAGCAGTCGACGTCCGTTGTTGGGAAGGCCATCATGAAACAGAAGCGGAGGAGTGCCCCGGGCGATGTGATGCCCTAAGGGGTGTGAGCTTCCGCCCCGTCTGCGTTTCGGAGGGCCCAGCTCTGGTTTGATCGGAGGTGGCACTGTGCCTCGCCTCGCCACAGGGAAGCCGCGGCTGTGACGGGACGAGGGGGGTGTGCGCTGTGCATGGCTGCAATGGGGGCTGTCGTCGGTGAGGTGGACGGTCCTTGGACATACTTGTCATTTTCTCACTCTACATAACTGTAAATACGAAACTTCGCAGTACATGACTCGCCCCCATCTTTTCCAACTCTTTATTTCCAGATCGCAGTGCGCTCATCTCTTGTGGATTTCTATTGCCTCAGGCCCGTTGCTGGTATCTGTGCGATTTTTTGTATCTGGTATGACACATCTGGGGCAAGCACTTATCATTTTTCCTATCATTGTCGGACCATCGCGAATGCCATCACTCATGTATCTTGCTATTGAACATAGTTCTTTGTTAAGGTTGCCAAATTGCAGCGCCGAGTTTGAACATCCAACTGGCGCTTCAGGTTGTCATGCTAGCATCAAGTTGACGAGGTCGTCAAAAGTTCTGCGCCCCTTCACTTTATTTGCCAGTATTCGGAACGGGCGGCCATTCGGTCGTTGACACCAAGTGCGCCGCCGGCGTTGCTCGTTTATCCGCTACATCTCATCAGCACGCTTGCAGCTATCCCATCGCAGCGCAACATTAAACTGTTGCATAGCTCGCAAACCAGCGAGCACTGAGTACCGAATCCAAGTCATGCAACGCCTGCGGGTGTCTGACATTTAACTGTCCATGCCATACTGGGCACTATCCATTCCACGCAATGTGGTCTACAGCTGAACGACGACGGGACCGTTCATCCGCGTTGGCTTTTTAACCCACGCGCTTCGTCCAAAGTGACAAATAGGGTGATAATTGATTTCATGATGAAATGGTTTTGGAGCACTGTCATTTGTTCCGCATGGACCACACCTCTCCAAACAATTCAACTACCCAAGACATGCTTGTTTACATGACATTGCATTGTACCCATAGCCTCGAATGTAACCACCAAGCCGAAGGCGTAGTTTCTTAATAAATGGATTACAAGAAGAACAACATGAGAACGGACAGGGAAAAAGGGACGTAGTTCCTCCATGATATCATGATTTGCCTTTTTTTGATCGAGCTACACATACAGTACGGGTACTTCCTAAGTACTCCGCCTCGCAAATAATTTCCACTTTTTTGCTGCAAACATAAATCAGTGTCGCTGCAGGTAATTCATTAAAACTTTCTTACAAGAAAAAACAGTGGAGGCCACCAAGCAAAAAAAAATAAGAAAGGAGGAAAAAACCTAAGCCCGAGGAACAAGAAGGCATGCCACAGCACCAGCACTGCCCTCCTGAAAAGCGTCGCGGAGATAAGAACCCAGAGTGCCATGAAGAGCAGCAGAAAGACGTTGCATGAATTTTCGTCGCACATCCCCCAAAAAACGCCGAAACGGAAGAGAAGTAGATCGACGAACAAAATGCTGCTTACGGACATAACTGTCAGAGCGCAAGGAACGAGAGTCAGCGGCCCCCATGCCAGGGAAGCGACGAACAGCCACCAAAATAGCCAAGCGATCGACCAACTCAGCCGCCATCGGCGCCAACCGGCCCCCATCCTCCATGGCGAAGGGGTAGTAGTCATGGACCGACTGAACCGAAGGCGTGCCTAGCAAAGCGGAAGGTAATTAATTATTGGTTACAAGAAGAACAAGATTAGCACGGGCAGGGAAAGTGGGCAAGAGTGAAAAAGCCCGCTGCAGGTGGGAGTAAAAAAGCTCAACTTCTCATCTTACGCGGATGGTGGCAAAGGTCACTAAAGAACCGGCCTTAACCTGCTGCACATGGAAGTGCCGATGGAGAGATTGAAGGTGTCTGACCGTTTAGCGTTAACACTGGAATGTTATTAAAAAGAGAAAATAAGATGGCGTCTCTCGGTAAGTCAGCGGTACCGTATGATCTAGCGTTCAAAACGCGACACTACCATCACGCGGCCCGTCCCGGTTCCTCTCCAGGCTTGGGTCTGGTACCGGTACGACAAGTCTTGCTCCGACACAGGATTTGCTTCTTGGTTTTATCTTGTCATATGGAAATGCATCCAGGAAATCGATGTTGAGCGGCCCTACAAATCCCAAACCAACGCCGAGCGAGCCGTGGAGCGACTGAGCGAGCAAGTTGTAGTCATAGACTGCGTTACACGGGTCAAACTGGTAAAGTGGGTACCCTCCGAAACGTGTGATGGATGACTCGCCAGGTGAAGATAAGCAGATACCAATCAGATGACGACCCTACTAGTCTTCAACGAAACAAGCTGCGTACATGTGCGTGAGTTGCCTTGGGAAATAAGTACAAATGACATGTAACATTTTCTTCTTAAGCAGTAAAGCGCGTCAGCACCACAACAGGTGACCAAGGCAATCATCACACGTCCGGACTTCCGGATTTGACAAACTGCCACACTGGCCGTTCATTATAAATACCAAAACGATATAGACAGTTGCATCAAAGTAAAAATACAAAAGCTGCGTGCATATGTCCGCCCCTTTCAGTGCATGAAAGCCGTGTATTATGCGGACTCCAACAGCCACATAGTCCATTTTCTGCAATCCATTTTCGCAATCCGTTTTCACTGCCGATTCAATAGAGCACAATATTAACTTTAGATTATCCCCATTCAATTTCCGACAGATATAAAAGTTGAACCGTCGTCTTACTGATATTTATTTCTTCATCTCTATACCGTAGTTGGGGCCACCATCCGCCGGCACGACACGAAGCAGACCCTACGGCAGGACTTTGATTGGCTGTGCGTCAGTACCGACAATCCCTTGCCCCCTTCATACGAATTTGTTTCCGCAACACCGTCACGACCTCTGTCTAAAACGTGTCGACGTAGAACGGCCCCGCGGCCGGTGTGTTTTTCCGACGTCATGCCTTTGCCCTGCTCCCACATCGCGCCCGACCTTGTCTCCTGCCTTGAACAGCAGCTCCTGCCCACACAAATACATTTACAATAAGTACGCACAATAGCAAACGCATCCAAGCTTATTAACGGAGTCGTCGAATTCAAAACTTTTTTTATTGTTCGTGTAGTGTTTGCGAAAAATGGCAATCCCACCTGAAGCGACTCGCACTGCTTCTGCAGCATCTTGCATTTACTCTCCGCGTTCTCCTTCGCCCGCACCGCTCGAGTCTTTTGGAGCTGAGCGCGGTCGAGCGCTAGCCGGAGCTCCATCCGGTCCGTCAGCAGCTCCTCTTCGGCCTTCAGCATTGCTGCCACCTGCTGCCGCATTTCATCTGCCATCGCCGGCAGCCCCTGCTGTACGTTGTCGGAGCCCGTCGTCGACGACACGGGCTGGAAACTTTGCTTCCGAACTCGCTCGATTTCCTGCGACAAAGAAACACAGCACTCGAAACCCAGCGCTTCGTCTCCAAAACAACAACACACGTCGCGCATAAACTCGACTCACCTCCTGGTGCTCTGAATTTATCCCCGCCAGTTTTTCCCTCAGGTGCAGCGTTTCTTCTCGCCACTGTGCCATCTGTGCCTCGTACGCCGCCAGTGCTTTGCTGTGCTCGTGGTTGCCTTGAGTGAGCATCGCGTTGACGTCGTCTATCCTGCTGGTTAGCCGTCTTACCTCAACATCCCTATCCCGCGACACCGCATCCAACGCAGCCCGCAGCTCATTCTCAGCCTGAGAGAAGGGCAAATCTTATCAGAGCAGACCAACGAAGGAACGAGAAAAAAGTAGGCAGCACTCGAAGATGCATTTAAAGACTGTTCTTCTCGCGTTACCTTTATACGCTGCTGCCGAGTGTCCAATTCACTCCGCTTCGCTCTATCCGCTTCGAGCTTAGCCTGTAGCGGGGTTGTGGATGAAGAGAGGCGCGATCAACAGCCGCACAGCATCGATGCATTCTCTTATTGCAATATAACATGGACGAAATCACGGACACACACACACACACACACTCATATGAACCTTGTGGTGGTGGGCGGAAGGCGAGGCGTGCTTTACCTTGTTCAGTTCCCCTTGCGATTTAGTTATGCTGCTGTCCTGTTCACTCTGCTTTCGAATCAACGCAACAACCTGTACCACACGGCAGCATTTCGTAGGTATGCGCGCTTGAAGGCAGAATTACCAACAGGTCAGCGTCACAGGGATAAAATAATATGATCCAGTGTGTACAATGCACCGATAAGGATGAAAGGGATGCACGTCGACGCACTGCCCACCTCGGCCTGCAGTTTTTGGCGCTCAAGAGCTGCTGCGCGTGTGCAGTGTTGAAGCTCCCTTTTGGCGCCCTCAGAAGCCTCTTCAGCCTTGTCTAACTGATGCCAAGGGAGCGCAACAGTCGGCATTTACTCGTTAGCGGGACAGACATGACAGGGACGATACTTTGGCGAGCCCCCATGGCACCGACACCTTCCATCTGTGTCCGCCCTCCACCCAAATACACATAATAGAACCGCACCTTCTCCTGCATATCCTTCAACCGTTCCATGTTAGCCAACGTAGCCGCCCCGCCGCCGAGGTTTCGGTCACTCATGGGTACGTTCTCCAGTTGTGCCAGTATACCAGCCTTTTCTCGCTGCAGTGACTCCACGTCACGCCCCCGCCGTGCGAACGACGCCTCCAGCTGCGCAATCTGCATTTTAAGATCCTCGATTTCCACATTTTTGGCATCCAAGTCGCTCCGAAGTCCGCTCTCGCGAATCTCCGCCTCGGACTCGTAGCGCTCCTCGAGTTGGTGGATCAATTGCGCGAGTTTGCGACGAAGGCTTTCATTCTGCGAAAGCCGGGTCCGTCGCTAAGCTACTACAGTAGTGCGACACAATTCGTCGACCGGACTGGTAAAATAAAAGGAGCTCGAGCTCACCTCGTGCTTCAGCATCGTCTCTCGTCCCTCGAGGGCTTCCCTGGCGAGCTTCGCCTGCTCCGCCTGCTCCATCGCCTCCTTAATCCGCGAGTACACTTCAGTGTCTTTTCGATGAAAGTCAGTCAGCCGGACGTCCATGTTTGCCAGAGCGCCCCTCAGCTCCTCCGCCTCACTGTTGGCTGCTGATGTGGCAGCCTGCACTGCACTGTTCTGCTCCTGCAACGAGGCGATCCGAGCCTGGAACATGCAAGTAGTGAAGTGCGCTTCAGCTGTAGGCCACTACTGAACGGCAATCGATAATTCGCCGCAGAGGATCATTAACAATAGTTGACTGCCGAAATCGACGTGGTTCGTCAGTAACACAAAACACCAGCACTATTGTCACCGATGCCATCAAAACATCAACTTGACATAAAGTTATAACCTCGATATCTCTGATACACTGCTCCCAACAGCGCGAAATAGTGAAACAGTGGAAGAAACGAAAGCGATCACCATCGATAGCACTAAACATAATTACCACCGCCGACATCGACAATCTAAGATAGATCAGCTATTGCTAGACTGACGATAGAGGTAGAATGTCCCTGTCGATACGCCGACAACTGATATCGATGGGATCCAAAACAGCAGCAGTGGCACGACTGTCACCGATACCGCCAACTACTTTAAACCTCGCACAAAATGCCAAAATGATAAATCCGGCGATTACCTCCCAACAGAACCTCGACAAAATGGCGACATTATCAGCCAAAACCACCGACAACATAGAAACTTGATGATATCGACGTCATCGACGTCGCGGACTCAGGCTATTCATGCCATCAACAAATTGAAAGCTGATTTCGAAGCTCCCCTCACAAATGCCACCAACATTGCGTTTTATCATACCCACACATCGCCTGCTCCAAACTACGAACCCCTTTCAGCATCCAACGAGACACATACACTTGGCCCAACTCTGCCTTGCACACCTGAAGGGCGTTGTTCGAGCCGAGAACCTCCATCAGCTGCTGTCGCAGGTTGGACAGCTCCGCCCCAGCAGCCGCGAGCTCGTCTTCCCGCTGTCGCAGTTGCTGCTGCAGCAAGGGGCCAGCGGAGGGTGCGGCCTCTCCAGACTCCACATTTCGATTCACAGGATCCGCGGCAGCATCCCTCGCTGCGCCAGAGTGCGCCTCCAGCAGCTGCGCTCGCTGCTCTTCCGTCTTGGCAAGCATTTTGAAGCGCGCGGACCGAGCCTCCGCTTCCGTGAGCTGCACTTGGGTGGAACGCAGCTTGGCATGCAGCCGCGAGTTCTCCTGTGCTACGTTGACATGCTCGCGGGTCCTCTCTTCCATTCGACCTGCGACATCATGTAGCATATCGTCGTCCACATGCCGATATCATGCAAACCTCAACCGAGGCCGCAGTCACATCGGAATTCAGTAGGGGACTGGGCATGACATTTGACGCACCCATCAATCGAGTTATTTCAGCTTCGAGCTCCGCTTGTTGGTGGGTCAATAGATCATTTTCCTGAACCAATAGTTCCAGACGATCGACGGTGTCCCTAAACAGGACCCGACCCAAAGCAAATATAAATCAACGAAGTGTATTTCCCCCAACCCAAGAGCTGAACGAGAACACCGTTCTTGCCACATAAAGCATACATACATACACACACACATACATACATACATACATACATACAACGTGCGCACACACACACATACACAGAAGCATCTTGTCATAACACACACACACACACACACATACACACACACACACACACACCTATTGGTGTCGCCCAATGATTCCTGCTGCGCTGAGGCATGCTTAGACAGCAACTCAAGCTGCTTCGCCATATCCGCCATCAGCCTTTCGTTTTCGCTTGTCACCAGAGCAACCGCGCTTTCCAGCCGCATAATCTTCTCCGACCCCTCCTTCACAATCTTTTCCTAAGGGTGGGGCCGAGGGAGTGTACGATGAGCACAATCAAACAGAGCCTATGTGGCAGTCAAACAAAGCGGCCACAGTGGCGCGCTGCGGTCAAACCTGTTCTTGGATGTGCTTGTCGTAGGCCACCAGAAGAGGGCTGAGGTACTTGGGGTCGCTCAGCCACAGGGGGAGAGGCGCGTCGCCAACAACTCCCTGAAAAAGTGCAACCACAGGGGAGACTCAGATCAGAAGACTGCACCCATCGTTACCACTGCGCCCGTCTGCCCACACTCATTGTGCCAATAGCCTTAACCTCCAGGAATGCTGGTGGAGTTGCCCCGGCCAAGGATCTTCCATCTGTTGACGGCGTGTCGGACGCTTGCACTTTGGACAGCTCCTCACTGAGGCGGCGCACGATGTCCTCCAGGAAGCGAATGTTGCTGCGCATTTCGGACCCCAGCCCAGCTGATTCACCACCGTCGGCGCGTGGGAATGCAAGTAGACCGATATCAACCTGGCATGCACGACACAGCAAATTGATATAGCCAGATCGTGACATATGACTTATTGTGCTTTATTAGAGGATAAGTCTGTATGTGAGCTTACGCGACGACGGGACGGCGGTGTTCCAATGTCTGCATCAGGCCGCAACGTCCCTGTTTGCCGTGTTGGGCCCACAGGTGAGCGTGGTATGCTTCTTCCAGGCAGGCTACCTGTGCCCACGCGTATCCAGAGTTTGATCAGACACTGAATGTCTTCCATTAATGCTACTTAGATGCCTGGAAAATCTCACGTTGTCGGCAAATCGCACCTGTCAGCGGTGCATGGTTTCCCGACTGAAACAACTGAGCTCCTGTTCCTTGGCGCCCTGTCGCCTGGGATAAAAGTGAGGCGGTGCCGGTCGCTGGACTACGCAGTTCTGATAGTTTGGCTGGCGCTGTGGCTCGCATGGCAGCGAGACTGTCACCGAAAGGCTCCTCTGCGCTGGATTCCGCCACGGCCTGTGAAAAAAAGTTTGAAATACTTATTTCGTAGCAGGTGACAGGACAGTCAAGATAAACGCACATCATGAACAAGTTTGGCCCACGCAGGGTGCAATGCTAACATGCTCGGTTGCTATGATGATTGGGGGAGTTGAAGGAGGTGGCCATGTGGCGGTGGGCAGCCTTACATTGGCGGTGTTCATTAGCAAAGAAACGATGTCCTCCACCTGCTCCGCACTGGAAGCTCGCATCCGCAGGTCTTTCGGTCCAGTGGTTGTCTGAATCTGGATGTCGAAACAGTCTGGAGCACCTATTTGCAGTCGCACGCCACGTTTTGAGCGCTGTGGGGGAAGCTCGTGTGGGCACCCTCTCACGTGCTGCCTTTGCTCAAGGATCAGCACAACTAAGCCCCAGAATGCACAGCTGACGCCCCCGTCTTTGGCTTGCCTGCTCGGACAGTGTGTGCGAAAAGCTGGGGCGTTGAAGGGAATATATGCTGAAATTCATGCTGGCAACTCACCTGGATTTTGGGTGCGCAACTCTGCTGGAAGCCATTTTGATATCACTGAAAACGGGAAAGAGTCGATAGCCTGCGCAGAGCAGGAGCTCCAGGTCAACCTGATTTGCAGGCGCGGGGGAGCTTGATGGTTCTTTTGAAAGGGTAACCTCCAGCCAAACCTCTTTTTATCACTTGCTGGCCTTGCTGTATGCCAACAAACCCTAATGTATTAGGAAAGTCAACGCGAAAGATTTGACTATTGCATGCAGCGAGTGCTACCGCTCCATAAGCCATACACTACACTCGTCACCATCTATGACTGCATCCCGTAGCTGAGTCCCATCATGCGCTGGTGCGCGTACATACCGTTCCGTTCAGCTGCAAAAGCTTCACTCCTCCATCAGATATTTCAAGCTGGACTTTCTCATCTCGACTGCCCGGCTTTCCGGTCAGCCAGACCTGGAACACCGCGGGAAGTCGGAACCTCCCGGAACTGCTGGCCATGTTCTCGTTTCGACAACCTAGCCCGCGGTCACAGTCTTATTCAGGGTAGGCCGTCATCAGAGACGAATTCTAGTTTTACTGAATAGACTGTGCAGCACGCGTCTTTCCTGCTTCGGGTAGAAAAAGCTTTTCAGAACAGGCGGGGAAGCCGCTGTAGTTCAATTATTAAGGATTGTCTGGCCTGGGTGACTGCTAATCCTTACTTACAGGTAGCTTTACCGGTACCGATCATACCTGGTACGGGTATCATGACGACTGACGAGCCGGATGCCAGACCGATGAAGCGGGCGGGATCGACGAGTTTTCTGAGTGTAGTGGAATGAAGCAGTACAAACGTACAAACCTATGCTGTTAACTATTATGAGATTCCTGTATGCTTCCTGTCCCCACTGAAGGCCAAATGACGTACTCATTTGGTCCTGAAGACCAAATGACGTACTCATTTGGTCCTGGCGCGTTCCCCACGCCATTTTTGTAATAAATTCTTTTCTATTTCTTTTTTGTCCTCGCTGCTCGGCTGCTCGGCTGCTCGGCTGCTCGGCCGGGCACCTCGGGCGCTCGGCTGCTCGGCAATCCCGGCTGCGCTGCCGCAACGCCCCCATCCCGACCGACTACCGATCCGGCTGCGCTCATGCGCTGCCGCAACGCCCCATCCCGGCCGACTGCCATCCCGCCCCGTCCCCGCTGTGCTACAGCAACGCCCGGATCCCGGACGCGCGCCGGGCAGCGTGCGTCGACTCGTCGAGCACGCAGCGTTGTTTTGTTAACCCGCGTGCTGTCGCGCGCCGGGCAGCGTGCGTCGACTCGTCGAGCACGCAGCGTTGTTTTGTTAACCCGCGTGCTGTCGCGCGCCGGGCAGCGTGCGTCGACTCGTCGAGCACGCAGCGTTGTTTTGTTAACCCGCGTGCTGTCGCGCGCCGGGCAGCGTGCGTCGACTCGTCGAGCACGCAGCGTTGTTTGTTAACCGGTGCAGCACCCGCGTGCTGTCGCGCGCCGGGCAGCGTGCGTCGACTCGTCGAGCACTCGGCGCTGCGATGCTGCAACGCCCCATCCCCGGCGACTGGGCATGCGCTGCTGCTGCTGCTACTTCTCGCACCAACGTGTTCCCCTCCACCCGGCGGGTGCCTAGTCCGACCGCAACCACTCACGCCCACCGCCGAGCGCCGATGCTGCACGCACGCATGCCTCCGCCCTTGCCAAGGCAAAGGCGGAGGGACCCGACCGACAACCCACCACCCCCCCAAAAACAACCCGGTACCCCCCGCAAAGGTACTAATTATTGTCGCTAAATGGCACCGGTGCCGGTGCTTGCGCTACCGCTCGCTCCACACCGGGGGGGGCGGTACCAAGGACCAAGTACTCCAGCAAAAGTGTTTATATTGCTATACCCCTAAAATTATAGCAAACTTCTAAAATGTCCTGGTACTCGGTACCCTGGTACTCTTCTCTTTTTTCGCAAAAAAATAAAGTAAAGAGTACCGGTGCCCGTTGCTAACGCAACACCTCACTCCACACCGGGGCCTCCGCAGAGTACCGGGTTGCACCGCCGAGGCTGCACCGCCCAGTGCCTCCGCCGACCGCAACCACTCACGCCCACTCGCCGATCCCCCGATCCACTCGCACTCGCGAAAGGCGCACAAAGCGCGCCCCGACGGTACTATTTTATTGGCTAGTACCCGTACCTCGCAGCACGTGTAAAAATTTGAATTCAAATTATTGATTACATATTGGCCCGACTCCTTGCACTCACGCATGCGCGCACGCACGCATCCCTCCGCCCTTGCCGCGGCAAAGACGGAGGGCGCCGCGGCACCCGCCGCTGCAGCCTATATTGCGTACTCAATCGTGTACCGCCATGGGAAAGAGCTACCCCCTGGGTTACTCGTGTCTCTATACACCGGCACCCCGTCCCTCCTTATCTCGACTCCCGGCGTGTGTTTCCGGCGGTGCCAGTCCACATAGAACACCGGCGCGAAGCTGTTGGTGTCGTCCGCCATGGTCCACAATAAACTTCCCACGGAATTTGCAAATGATGCATCTTGGTCGGCAGTGTAAATCCTGTCCGTACCCCATGGGCGCCATATGTCGGCAAACACTGCCTCCCCCCCCGAACGAGCTCGAGACCGCCGCCGGGAAAAGAAACAGCTCCGGGTGCGCCGATGGAACCGCAACGTAGAACTCCCACACCGTTGGCGTTGTGTAGCTCCCGGCGGGCTGCGGCCCCGCCGTGTTGCCGCGGGCGTCGATGAGCTCCACCCAAAAGTAGTAGGTCGTCCCGCCCTCGAGCCCGCTCACCGTGGCGGCGCCGTCGAGGTAGCGCTTGATGCCGGTGCCGTGGTCCGTCGCCGCCGAGTTGAGCACCGCGGCGGTGACGTTCGCGTAGTCCGCCGGCACCGCGTCGACGGTGTTGCGGTAGAGCCGCACCTCGGTGACGCCGCTCATGCTTTGGGAGGAGAGTGAGAATTTTCTATCGCGCGCGGGATGTTCGGCGCGCTCTCCTCCAGCCGGGTCATCTCGGAAGACATGTGGCGGAGGAAGTCGCCCTCGCTCGCGTACTCGGCGTCGTGCAGGTGGCGGAGCGAGCACTCCGTGTTGATGTCGCGCACCACCTCGCCGAAGCGCGAGGCGAAGTGGTCGTGCCGCTCCGATTTGTTCGGCCACTCGAGCCCGCTGTTGAGCGCCGTGACCGACCCCGAGAGCAGCGAGAGGCAGCCGCTCACGATGGCGGGCACGCCGGTGGCGGCCTCCGCGCGGCCGATACCGAAGGTCAGGTTGAGGCAGCCCACGCCGAGCGAGAGGAACAACGTCGAATAGAGCGCCATGTCCGCGCGCGCCTTGAACCGCGCGGCCGCGGCGCCGTGCATTCGCTTCGCCCGCTTCGCGTGCGTGCGCCACTTCTCCAGCAGCGGGTTCTCCACCGTGACGGCGGTGTCGCTGTCGCTCATGTTTTTTGGAATCACCGAAGAAAAACGGTGCCGGGCGGGGGGGCGCCGGGGGCGCCGCCGCCGCTCACCTCCAGCCTCGCCACCGCGCGCGGGTCCTGCACAGCGTTCCCCAGGCTGTTCTGCCGGATAGAGGTGGTGAAACCGAGCAGGTAGTTGGAGGGCGGGAGGTAGGTGGCGACGTCGGGGCGGGAGGTCTCGGAGAGCCGCAGGTTGGTTTGCAGGAAGGGCATGGCTAGCTAGTTAGTGTCGTAGAAAGAAAGGCGGACGGTGGCGCTGAAAGCGCCGGCGGCGCCGGCCTCCACGCTGCTCTCCGCCAGCACCGGCGGCGCGGCGTCCGTGTCGACGTCCAGCACGGAGTCGACGCCCGTCGGCTGCGCGAACACCTCCACGAAGCCCTCGTGCACGCCGTCCCGCAGGACGCGCCCGGCGAACTCGCCGGTGCCCAGCGTGTGGCGGAAGGGGGCGCCCGGTGCGGGCGTGCTCATGGCGGTATCTGAAAGAATATCAAGCAAATAATATACGCGGAGGCGGCGTCGGGCACGGGCGGGAAGCCGGCGCCGGCGGTGCGCAGCTGCAGGTCCACCTCGCCGGCCCAGTCGAGCGGCCGCCGGAGGGGGAGGCCCACCGTGTCCTCGTGCACCCCCTTGAGGCTGAGCTTCTGCCCGGCGAACACCGCGCCGCCGGCCGACTCCGTGCCCGGCAGGTAGGCCAGCACGCTCAGGTGTTGGAAGGGGTCGTCCACGAAGGTGGTGCTCGTGACCGCGACGCCGTAGCTGCCTGCGGCGCCCACGAGGCGGACGAGCGAGCAGTGCGACACCGCCACCTGCCACCGCGCGCCCTCGCCCTCCTCCCGGTCGGTCCGGAAGGTGCGGAAGTCCACCGGCACGCGGTCGCTGCCGCCGCGCGACAGCAACCAGACGTGGAAGAAAGGGGCGCTGCCGTGCGAGGCGAGGGGGCGCTCCGGATCGTCCGCTTCAGTCCAGAAGACTAGGCTGAAGGTGAAGTCCGTGACGAAGTCCGGCTCCCACCGCTGCACGCTCCTCCGCGTCACCGTCGGCCCCTGCAGGAGGTAGAACGACATGTCGCCGCGCACGAGCCGCGAGCCGTCGCACAGCCCGGCGCACGCGCTGCTCTGCACGTAGGGGCTGTCCGCCATCTCGCCGTAGACGTTGTCGCCGCCGCGCGACTGCAGCAGCGCGAGCACCGCATCGTTGTCCGCCGGCGCCCAACTCTTGAAGGTGTTGGACTGCTGCACGGACGGCGAGCACAGCAGCAGCGAGAGCGTCCGCGTGGCCCTTGACGGCGGAGGCGTCCACCCGCCCGGTGGTCAGCGCGCCCTCGACGCCGCCCGCAATGCCGGCTATGCCCGTCGCCACGGCCCCGGCGGACGCGAGGCCGGCGCCCAGGGCGGGATTGAACACCGCGACGGGCGCCGCTGCGCTCAGCAGCCACCCCCCCCACTTTGCTGCCCACGCTGCGCACGCCGTGCGCGACCTTCTCGCCGATAGAACGGAATTTGTGTAGCTTCTCGCCAAGGAAGCGGGCGAAGGTCATAGCGAGTGTGTGTTGTTTTGTTTATACTTACAGGTTTTTTCTAACTTCAGCTGCTACTCAGCTGCTCAGCTAGTTGCTCGTCGATGTAGCGGGCTATCTTCGCCTTGGCCTTCTTCCTCATGCCGCGCGGGACGGTGACGCCCAACTCGGATGCCTGCTCCAGCATCGACTGCACCGTCTGATTGTGGTCTATCTCAACTGTTTTACCGAGGGAGGGCCGAACTGGGTCGGTCGGCACCAAGGCTGGGCGTTGCGGCGTCGGCACTGCCTCCGGCATGACTCTCGTCTGGGAGGACCGAGGGTCGGTCGGCACCATGGCGGGGCGCGGCGGCGTCGGCACTGCCTCCGGCATCCTGCGCGACACGGGCGGCATCGGGGACGCTGCGCGCTCCAACGGCTCCTGCCTCTGCAGCATGGCGGCCGCAGCGTCCACCGTTCGGTCGTAGTCTCTTTGTGCCCTCCTCATTGCGTCGGCGAAGGAGATGTCGTTGGTGGTAGTCCCCACTGACCTCGACGCGCTCGCCGCTGCTGCTGCCGCTGCGGGCCGCTGCCAGTAAACGTTCGGCGGGGGCTGCTGCACGACGACGGGCGCCGGCGCCGGCGCTGCGATGCCCATAGTCCACCCTCGGGTGAATGGCTCCGCCTGCGGCGCTGCTGCTGCTGCTGCGCCACCGCCGACGCGCTGCACCACGTTCACGCGCACGCTCTGCCTCGCGCCCCCCGCTGCGCGTCGCCGGCGAGGGGGGGCTCGAGGCTTGCGTGCCGCTGGCTTCTTGGCCTTCTTGCTGCTGCTGCTGCTGCTGCTGCCGCTAGCCTTCGCCGTCTGTCGGGCGGGCATGTCGGCTGTCGCTCTCCTGTATAGCAATACGGTCGAAATTTTTGTAGACTTCGCCCGTGCCGGTGTCGGCGAAAAGGAAGTTGTACGGCCTGTCGAACACGTAGCGCATGAGCGCCTCTGCCTCTGTGCGCTCCATCGCTATCAGCTCTTCAAAGATGGCTGTGCTTTCTTTTTTGTTTCGAGGCTTGAACAGCAGGAAGTGGCTCAGCGTTTTTCGCAGCGACAGCGGAGCGGCATTGTAGGACTGCACGAGCAGCAGGATGGACAGGCGGTAGTGGCGCCGGTTGTAGATGAGGTCGCGCAGCGCCCACTGGATGTCGGCGTCCTTCAGCGCTGCGGTCACGTCGTCCAGCACCAGCAGGCTGCTCATGCCCTTCTCCGCCGATGCCTTCACCGCCTCGCGCACCCCGTCCAGCGTCGGCCAGTCCAGCTCGGCGTGCATCTTGTCGTGCCGGCGGAAGATGTTATTTTTCAGACTGGCGACTGAGTGCGGCGGCATGACGACGTGCACCGCGTGGAACGCCCGGCGGTACGCCTGCTTGCTGGACAGCAGATTGATAAGCATCGAAGTTTTTCCAGTGCCGGCGCTGCCGATGATAGCGAGGAAGAAGGGGCGGTCGGGCAGCGGCGAGACTATCTGCTCGTGGATCTTCCGGTCGCACAGGAACGCCGGCGGCTTCACTCGGAAGGCTGACTTGTCTTCGATGGCGAAGCGCATGTTGCAGCAGCAGCCTTCGCTCTTCTTTTAATTACGCGTCTGATTTCTTTCGGCGCTACGCCCCACGTCGCAGCCTCCAGCACCGCGTACTGCTCCTCGCTGAACCCGAAGCCGTCGAAGTGCTCCTTCCACCACGCCACCGTGCCGTAGGACGCGTCAAGGGGGAACGCTTCCGGCGGGAGCGGCGCGCACGGGCCGACGCTGGACACCGCATCTCCGCTCGCGACCGCCTCCCCCTCGTCGTGCAGCACAGGAGCAGCAGCAGCAGCAGCAGCAGCAGCACCACTAGACACCATAGCTCTATTTTATTTTCTACTGCAGAAAGAAAAAATGGTATGGGACGGTGCAGCGATCTCGAGCGCGGCGACGACAGTGACGGAGACGGTGCAGGGCAGCCCGATGCTGCGGTACCTCGCGGTGTTCGGCGGGGTGCTGTGGCTGGTGGAGCGCTTCCGGCCGCAGCGCCGGAGGAGCCCGAGCCCGCCGAGCCCGAGCCCTCCGCAGCAGCAGCCGCTGGACCGGAGCCCTCCGCTGCTGCGCCCCCGCCGAAGCGAGTAGCGAGCGAGAAGATGAAGGCTGCGCTGCTGCGAGCGCGCACGGCGAAGGCGGAGAAGCGGCGGCAGCGTAGTCAGGCAGCCCTAGCACAGCAAATACTCTTTGACATCGTGTAATTGAGTCACGCGTGCAATGCTGCAACAAGTGTACCTCGAGCTCGCACAGCGTCCGCGTGGCCCTTGACGGCGGAGGCGTCCACCCGCCCGGTGGTCAGCGCGCCCTCGACGCCGCCCGCAATGCCGGCTATGCCCGTCGCCACGGCCCCGGCGGACGCGAGGCCGGCGCCCAGGGCGGGATTGAACACCGCGACGGGCGCCGCTGCGCTCAGCAGCCATCCCCCCCACTTTGCTGCCCACGCTGCGCACGCCGTGCGCGACCTTCTCGCCGATAGAACGGAATTTGTGCAGCTTCTCGCCAAGGAAGCGGGCGAAGGTCATAGCGAGTGTGTGTTGTTTTGTTTATACTTACAGGTTTTTTCTAACTTCAGCTGCTACTCAGCTGCTCAGCTAGTTGCTCGTCGATGTAGCGGGCTATCTTCGCCTTGGCCTTCTTCCTCATGCCGCGCGGGACGGTGACGCCCAACTCGGATGCCTGCTCCAGCATCGACTGCACCGTCTGATTGTGGTCTATCTCAACTGTTTTACCGAGGGAGGGCCGAACTGGGTCGGTCGGCACCAAGGCTGGGCGTTGCGGCGTCGGCACTGCCTCCGGCATGACTCTCGTCTGGGAGGACCGAGGGTCGGTCGGCACCATGGCGGGGCGCGGCGGCGTCGGCACTGCCTCCGGCATCCTGCGCGACACGGGCGGCATCGGGGACGCTGCGCGCTCCAACGGCTCCTGCCTCTGCAGCATGGCGGCCGCAGCGTCCACCGTTCGGTCGTAGTCTCTTTGTGCCCTCCTCATTGCGTCGGCGAAGGAGATGTCGTTGGTGGTAGTCCCCACTGACCTCGACGCGCTCGCCGCTGCTGCTGCCGCTGCGGGCCGCTGCCAGTAAACGTTCGGCGGGGGCTGCTGCACGACGACGGGCGCCGGCGCCGGCGCTGCGATGCCCATAGTCCACCCTCGGGTGAATGGCTCCGCCTGCGGCGCTGCTGCTGCTGCTGCGCCACCGCCGACGCGCTGCACCACGTTCACGCGCACGCTCTGCCTCGCGCCCCCCGCTGCGCGTCGCCGGCGAGGGGGGGCTCGAGGCTTGCGTGCCGCTGGCTTCTTGGCCTTCTTGCTGCTGCTGCTGCTGCTGCTGCCGCTAGCCTTCGCCGTCTGTCGGGCGGGCATGTCGGCTGTCGCTCTCCTGTATAGCAATACGGTCGAAATTTTTGTAGACTTCGCCCGTGCCGGTGTCGGCGAAAAGGAAGTTGTACGGCCTGTCGAACACGTAGCGCATGAGCGCCTCTGCCTCTGTGCGCTCCATCGCTATCAGCTCTTCAAAGATGGCTGTGCTTTCTTTTTTGTTTCGAGGCTTGAACAGCAGGAAGTGGCTCAGCGTCTTTCGGAGCGACAGCGGCGCGGCATTGTAGGACTGCACGAGCAGCAGGATGGACAGGCGGTAGTGGCGCCGGTTGTAGATGAGGTCGCGCAGCGCCCGCTGGATGTCGGCGTCCTTCAGCGCTGCGGTCACGTCGTCCAGCACCAGCAGGCTGCTCATGCCCTTCTCCGCCGATGCCTTCACCGCCTCGCGCACCCCGTCCAGCGTCGGCCAGTCCAGCTCGGCGTGCATCTTGTCGTGCCGGCGGAAGATGTTATTTTTCAGACTGGCGACTGAGTGCGGCGGCATGACGACGTGCACCGCGTGGAACGCCCGGCGGTACGCCTGCTTGCTGGACAGCAGATTGATAAGCATCGAAGTTTTTCCAGTGCCGGCGCTGCCGATGATAGCGAGGAAGAAGGGGCGGTCGGGCAGCGGCGAGACTATCTGCTCGTGGATCTTCCGGTCGCACAGGAACGCCGGCGGCTTCACTCGGAAGGCTGACTTGTCTTCGATGGCGAAGCGCATGTTGCAGCAGCAGCCTTCGCTCTTCTTTTAATTACGCGTCTGATTTCTTTCGGCGCTACGCCCCACGTCGCAGCCTCCAGCACCGCGTACTGCTCCTCGCTGAACCCGAAGCCGTCGAAGTGCTCCTTCCACCACGCCACCGTGCCGTAGGACGCGTCAAGGGGGAACGCTTCCGGCGGGAGCGGCGCGCACGGGCCGACGCTGGACACCGCATCTCCGCTCGCGACCGCCTCCCCCTCGTCGTGCAGCACAGGAGCAGCAGCAGCAGCAGCAGCAGCAGCACCACTAGACACCATAGCTCTATTTTATTTTCTACTGCAGAAAGAAAAAATGGTATGGGACGGTGCAGCGATCTCGAGCGCGGCGACGACAGTGACGGAGACGGTGCAGGGCAGCCCGATGCTGCGGTACCTCGCGGTGTTCGGCGGGGTGCTGTGGCTGGTGGAGCGCTTCCGGCCGCAGCGCCGGAGGAGCCCGAGCCCGCCGAGCCCGAGCCCTCCGCAGCAGCAGCCGCTGGACCGGAGCCCTCCGCTGCTGCGCCCCCGCCGAAGCGAGTAGCGAGCGAGAAGATGAAGGCTGCGCTGCTGCGAGCGCGCACGGCGAAGGCGGAGAAGCGGCGGCAGCGTAGTCAGGCAGCCCTAGCACAGCAAATATTCTTTGACATCGTGTAATTGAGTCACGCGTGCAATGCTGCAACAAGTGTACCTCGACACTGCATACGCCGACGCTACGCTCGCGGATGGCACGCACGTCTTTGCGCTGCGCGACCCCATCACCGTGCCCGAGCGCCACTCGCTGCAGGTGCGCCTGCTGAACGCATATCTGCCGCACAGCTACTACAGCATCTTTGAGGACGTCGACACGCTCGTTCTGGCCTACGACGACGGAGGCGAGGAGCGGGCGCCCGACGTCACCGTCCGGCTGCTGCACGGCAACCGATCGGTGGACGACATCGTGGCCTACCTGAACGACGGGCGGCTACAGGACTACGTCGCGAGCTACGACGAAAACACCAACCGCCTGACCCTGGAGGGCACGGACGACGCCGATGCGGTGCTGGTGGTGAAGGCGGGCACCACATGCCAGCGGCTGCTCGGCCTGCGCGTCGGCGACAGGGCCACCCTGTCGGACGACTTTCACTTCCGGCTGACAGGCAGCAGCGTCGTCGATCTCACCCGCACCAGCTCCGCGTTCGTGCACAGCAATCTGCTGACACAGAACAGGGATCCACGCACGCGCAGAGTGGGCGACATCCTCGCGAAAATACCGTCCAGCGCGCAGTTCAACGAGATAGACCACTACACGGCGGATGCCTATCGTCTCCGTGGCCAACCGCTACCTCAGCTACGTGAGCCTGCGCCTCTCAGACGACGACGGGCGGACGCTCGAGCTGAACGGCGGGCGGTTCACGGCCACGCTGAAACTTTCCTTCGATAGAAGCAACGAGCAGCAGGATGAACCAGTCCCGGCAGGTGGTGTCGCCGCTGCAGCTGAACGGGAGGCGGGCGGTGCAGGTCGACCTCAGTCGAATAGAATTGCTGTTCCAGGAGCTGGCGGCGCGGGTGACGGTGGAGGAGGCGGAGAACGACCGGCAGGACGGTGAGCTCGAGCTGCAGGGCGCCGAGCTCGAGCAGCAGGGCGCCGACCTCGAGTCGCTCAGCGCCACCGTCCTCGGCTTCGCGGAAGAGGTCAGCACGGACGCCATCCGCACAGAGGCTATCACCGCCATCGGTTTTGACGCCGACATCTCCGTGGGCGCCTCGCTCTTGCCGACGACGGCGGCGCTGGTGGG
This sequence comes from Tetraselmis chui, assembly GCA_026401115.1. Classification (NCBI taxonomy): domain Eukaryota; kingdom Viridiplantae; phylum Chlorophyta; class Chlorodendrophyceae; order Chlorodendrales; family Chlorodendraceae; genus Tetraselmis; species Tetraselmis chui. The sequence goes on from JAPMLY010000507.1 coordinate 56,429, forward strand.
GCCGATTCACTCCCTCGGTAGCGAAACGCAAAAGTGGAAGACTGTGTACGCCGAAGAGGTCAGCACGGACGCCATCTCCGCAGCCACCGATGGCGGAGGCGTCTCCGTCGGCGCATCGCTGCTGCCGGAGCCGGACACAGCCCTCGGCAGCGAGACGCACGAGTGGGCGGACCTTTTTGCCGCAGATGTCACGCTGGACGGCGAGAGCCTGACGGAGACGCTGCAGGCGCTGCGGGACAGCATCGCGGCGGTGGACCCCGAGCATCCCTCCACTGTCTCGCTAGAGCGCATCGACGAGCTGAACTGGACAGAGGGCATCGTGGTGAACGGCGACCTCATCCCGCACGAGGAAAACCCCGGCTTCCCGTTCCAGCGGGTCGGCGCGCCCGTCAAGCCGTGGCTGGAGGGGCACTTCGTCAGCATCTACGCTGACAACATCTTGGCGAGCGACGCCGATGGCGGGCAGCGCCGCGTGCTGCTGGAGGGCGACCCATCGGCGGTCGGACCGCAGGGCCCGCAGGGGCCACAAGGCGAGCCAGGGCCACAAGGCGAGCCAGGAGCACTGGGGGCCAGCATCCCAGGCGCTCAAGGAGACAGAGGTCCGCGAGGGTTCCCGGGAGCGCAAGGTCCCCCCGGTGCCGACGGGCAGGACGGAGCGCAAGGTCCCCCCGGTGCCGACGGGGAGGACGGAGCGCAAGGTCCCCCCGGTGCCGACGGGGAGGACGGAGCGCAAGGTCCCCCCGGTGCCGACGGGGAGGACGGAGCGCCAGGCCTCCCGGGGGCCGACGGGCAGGACGGAGCGCCAGGCCTCCCGGGGGCCGACGGGCAGGACGGAGCGCCAGGCCTCCCGGGGGCCGACGGGCAGGACGGAGCGCCAGGCCTCCCGGGGGCCGACGGGCAGGACGGAGCGCAAGGTCCCCCCGGTGCCGACGGGCAGGACGGAGCGCAAGGTCCCCCCGGTGCCGACGGGCAGGACGGAGCGCCAGGCCCCAAGGGCGACCCCGGCCCTCGCGGTTTACCAGGTGCTAAGGGCGACAAAGGCGACCCGGGCCGCGATGGGACCGACGGAGGGGCTGCGACGTGGGGGACCCTCGCGGGAAGACCAGCCTACACCAACTACCTGAGTTTGGCGGACAGCACGACGGTGACGATCGGCGGCAACACCTTCAAGGCCGGCCACCTCGAGCCCAACGGGCAGGCGCTGTTCGACCTCGGCTCCTCCGACGCCCGATGGCGACGCGTGCACACCTCTCAACTGCGAGTCTACGGCGAGGAGATCTTCGCCGACCGGGGGGTGAACGCGGGGGGCCGTCGCGTCACGAACGTCGCCGCCCCGACAGCGGGCGCCGACGCTGCAAATAAGACATACGTTGACAGCGCCATCTCCGCCGTCGAGGGCGGAGCGCAGGGTCCCCCCGGAGAACGGGGGCCACGGGGGTTCCCCGGCGTCGACGGCGCCGACGGCGCCGACGGCCAGTCGATCGTCGGACCGGCGGGCCCGGCGGGCACGACGTCGTTCGGCGGGCTGACGGGCATGCCGGCGTGGGTCTCCAAGTTTAGTTTTTCGGAAATCGGGCAGTTCATGGACCCCGCTGAGCAATCTAACTTCGACGTCGTGCTGAGCGACTCGTTCACGCCGTCGGCGAACTCGACGTTCAACCTCGGGCAGGACGGTCGCCGGTGGCGGTTCGGCTACTTCTAGCGCGTGCGCATGTCCGGCAACGTCCCCGAATATGAAGACGAAGCTATACCTTTTCACTTCCTGCGGTCCTATGTGGCGGAAAACGCCCGGTGGTTTGACCTAAGTGGACGTCCCGGTTGGAGCAACTACTTCAGCCTGGTGACGCCGACGATGCTGTCGATCGGTAGCACTAGTCTGAAAACCGGCGAAATTATCCCCAACGGGCCGAACATGTTTGACCTAGGCACTGCCGATACGCCTTGGAAGCACATCTTCACCGTGGCCTTGACCGCCTTGGTGTTCCGGACGGAAGCTCTCGTAGTGGAGACTAGCGCTAATTTCCGCGGCATCCGTCTCCAGCAAGTTGGCGCACCGACAGCCGACGCCGACGCTGCCACTAAGAAGTATGTGGACGATGCCGACGCTGCCACCCGGGCGGACGTGAACAATAAGGACGCGGCCACCCGGACGTACGTGAACGCCAAGGACACGGCAACGCGCGCGTACGTCGACAACAAGGACGCGGCAACGCGCACTCTTGTCGACGCCGTGGACACGCGGCTGACGGACTACAACTCCACATTCAAGTTCACTTTGGCGGGAGCGCTGCGTGAGCCCGTATTGACCGTGATGACGGTTGGAGTGGCGGCAATATCAAACCCCCCTAATAGCGGCCTGATATCGTTTAACAACATTACCTCCACCATGCGCGACCCCTTTGTTCCCGCTTACGATTTCGGCGACCCGCGCATCGAAGTAGAAGTTTTATCGCCGGACCGTGGCTCGATGATCCAGCGGAACATTTTTGTGCAGAGTGTGGATGACAGCAGCGTCATAGGACAAAAGAAGTACACATACATTAACACGGGTATCGACGTGAGTTTCGACACGAGCCCCATTTTGCGAATATCGGTGTCGCGGACCGTTCGTATCGACGGCGAAAATGTGCGCTTCCGGATTGGCACTCACGCTTACCGGCACGGCGCTGGCCAAGTACAAACTATAGTCGTGTGAAATTCTAGCCGCGGCGGCGGCGCCCGGTGGCGGCGCGCTTCTGCTGCGCCGACTCCACCGCCCGCTGCGTGGGCACCCGGTTGCGCGCCGGGCGCCCTCTGGAGGTGCGCTGCGGCGGCGGTGGCGGGGGCGGGGTGGCCGGCTGCTCGGGCGCCGGCGCCGGGGCGCCCTCCTTCTTCTTCTTTTTGGGTGCACGGCGGCGGGCGGGGGCGGGGGCGCTCGTGCTAGCCCTCGCGTTGCTTGCACGCCGCTCCTCCAGCGCAGCGCTGTCCTCCTCTTCCTCGATGGGCTGCAGCGCCGCGGGGGTCGCCGCCGGGCCCGCCGCCGCCACCGGCACGCCGGTTCCGCTCTTGGTGGCGAGAGGGCTGTCCACCGTGTCGAAGGTCTTCCGGAGGTACCCGATGTTCACGTCGGACGCGTGGTTGAAGAAGCCGGCGATCTGTTCGCTGATTTGCGTCGCGGTGAGCGACGGCTTGCGGCGCGACATCTCGCGGTGCTTCCAGGTCACTTGGGCATGGCGCACGTCCAGCGGGGTGACGGAGGTGTCGATGAGGCGGCCGTTGTTGAGCTGCCGGAACACGAGCCCGGCGGCGGTGAAGGCCCTCTTCACCTTCGGCCCGGCGGGGAGCGGCAGCTGCCCGTCCTTCTTGCGCCCGACGCCCACCAGCCACTTGCGGCCGGCCTCCGGGTGGCCCGGCGTGAGCGTCTCGTCCACGGCGGCCTTGATGTCGGGGTGCTGCGAGAGCTTGAAGGAGTAGGGCGTGCCGAAGCGGCTCTTGTCGGTCTTGAAATGCGCGACGTAGATTTCGCCGGTGCCGCGGTTGTACCAGTCGGCGCGGGAGGGGTCGCCGACCGCCGGGTCGAAGCGCCGGCCGTCGTCGGCGCGTATCTCGATGCCGCCGAGGTTGTCGCGCAGCCCGAGCAGCTTCACCTGCAGGAAGGCTGCCAGCCAGGCGTTGGAGGGGCCGAGCGCCGTCTTGATGCGCGGGAGGTAGCGGACGAGCATTTCGTAGCTCGGGACGGCGTGGAGGTCGCTTTTCGGCTTATTTCCTTGGACCTCCTTGTCAGCCTGAAGGGCTTGCATCAAGCCGACCTCGCCCTCGCCGAACGTGCCTCGGTAGGCCTGGAGGACGGCCGTCCCGAGGGAGTTCCGGAAGGCGCCCCACGCGCCGAAGGTGGTGGCGATGTGCCCGAGCTTCACCGAGTAGGTCTGCGTGACCTGCTTGAGCGCCGTCGACTTGGTGCGCGCCCGGGAGCGCGCGCCGGCGACGGAGGTTGCCACCGCGCCGCTGGACACCTCCTCGTCCTCGTCGTCGTCGCGGCCGGCCACCGCCCCGACGGCGCTGTCCACCGCGGTGGCGTCGGCCTGCACCTGCACGTCGCTCTTTGAGTACCGGGCGCGCAGCCACGCCATCACGCGCTCCGCGTCGCGCAGGACCGGGACGGCGTTGTCCTCGGGCTGCGCGCCCGCCATCTCCTCGCGCAGCTGCCGGAAGGTACGGCGCACGGCGTCGAGGTAGCCGCGGGAGTAGTTCTCCGCCACGAGCTGGCCGTCGCGCATCACCTTGCGCGCGGAGTTGCTGCCCATGTTGTGCTTCTGCACGCCGGCGCTCCAAAAGGTGTCGATCTGCGCCCAAGTGATGGGCGTGTTGGTGCCCTTCTCCGGCGTGTCCTCAAGGTCCTGAGGGTAGTCGGGGCGGGGCGGCGGCACCGGCGCCGGGGCGACCTGCACGCGCGGGAGGTTGATGGCCGGCAGCGGGGTGGCGTTGGCGTACACCGGCCGCAGGTCCACGCCGTGGATGTGCTCGAGAAGTTGGCGGAAGTTGGCGTCCATCGAGCGGATGCGGTTCACCTCGCGCTCGCCCCAGCGGTAGGCGGCTAGCGTTTTGGCATTCGGCTTTTTCCCCTTGAGGATGTTTCTGACGTTGGCTTTCAAGCGCTGCGCCTCGACGTTGGCGGCGTAGTGCGCCTTGGCGCGGGCGCGCTTCTTCTCGGGCGAGTCGGGCATGTCGGTGGGCTTCTTGACACCACAGGAGATAATTATTCTTTCTGTCCCGAACGCGGCTGAAACGCGCGGCCGGAGAAAATAATTTCTCTTCTTGGGGGAAACCAAGCGAGCGATGGCGTCCTCCGAATATGTTGAGCGGCTGACCGCCGGCGAGCTGATGCGCATAGCAAAAGTACACCTGCTTTACCTCGAAAAGGACCGGGAGCGGAGCCGCCGCTACTACCAGCGCAACGCGGAGGCGCGGAAGGCCACCAACCTCGAACGCTACCACCGGAAGCAAGCGCAGAAGCGGGCGAAAGCGCAGGCGCAGGCAGAGGAGTCCGCGTAAACGCGGTGGGTGCGTTTGGGACAGCCACAGATTATTTTCTCCGGGGTATTGTAAATCATCAGCCATGGCTCTCTCCGTCAAGCTCGTTACCCTCAACAACTGGTCTGACGTGGAGTGGGTGGCGCCCGAGGCGCTCGCCGAGAAGCTCTACGCTGACAACGTCAGCCGCGAGCTGCTCGATGACAACGTCGAGACGAAGTTGTTTTTGGACTATGAGGAGTACCACGACGCCGAGCCGCCGGCGGAGGAGAAGCGCCGCATAGCGGGCTACGTTCAGGAAGAAACGAATCTGCTGAAGAATATGCTCATTGTGCACTGGAACAATAGGGGAATAGAGCTGCAGCTGACGTACAAGATCGCTACTCGACACGGCGCGACGCCCGACGGCCGCTACAAGCTGTCCTTCCGCCCCTTCTTCTCCGGCCTCGCCGTGCCCTTCACGGCGATCCCGCAGCTGCTGGACGCGGTGTACGCGGGCAACCCGCGCGAGCACATCCAGTGGGACATGTCCGTGTACTCGCGGCGGCGGCTGCTAGCGTGCGTCAACGGCCGGAAGGACGCGGCGGACGGGCGACTGCTCACGATGGAGCGGCCGGACGACGATGTGAAGGACTACGTCGCGCAGGTGGTGGAAGACGACTGGCAAGGGTATAGTCTGCAAGCCGTGCCCCCGCCGGTCGCGAGCAGCCCGCAGCAACAGCAGCAGCAGCCCGCGGCGAGCTTAGCGGAAGTTACCGAGCTGCTGCCTCTCATCAAGCGGACGGACGACCGGGAGCGGTGGATGCGCGTGGGGTTCGCGCTCGGCAAAGTGTGCGGGCGCTCGGCGGACGGGCTGGAGGTGTTCATGGAGTGGTCGCGCGGCTGTCCGGCGAAGTTCGTCGAACGCGAGTGCGAGAAGGTGTACATGTCGACCGACGCCGGGCGAGGCGTCTCCGTCGGCATGGGGACCCTCTGCTTTTTTGCAAGCACCGACTCGCCGGGCGAGTACCGCGAGTATCGAGCGGCGATGGCCTCCCGCCGGCCTAGCCAAGCGCCGGGCTCGGAGTTCCCCTTCGCCGTGCCCCCGGAGAAAGCTGCGGCGCCGGCGAAGGAGCCGGCGGCTTGGTCGATGGCGGCCTCCTCCACGCTCAAGAGACTTGACGACGTGCAGGCGACGTACGCCTTTATCGAGTGGCTAGAGGACAACGGCTACCGCGCGGTGACATGCAACGGGACGCTGTACGTGTACGACCCCGCGGACGGCTGCTACCGCGACCAGACGAACATGGACGGGTTTCGCAAGCTCATCGAAAGGGCGACGGCCTACGTCGGCGTGCACGCGCGCTTCGTGACCATGATCCGCCGGGTGATGGACCTGATCCGCGATTTCGTAAAGGATGACCCCCGCTTGTTGATTGACGCCGAGGTGTCGGGCAAGGGCCGCGTCGCGTGGAACAACGGTGTGTACGACCTCCGCACGCAGACGTTGCTGCCCTTCTCCCCCGACATTGTCGTCTTTTACAAGCTAGGACACGACTACCCGACGACCGACGAGGCCCGGCGCAAGGTGGAGGCGGTTGTCGCCGAGGTCCGCGAGCGCATAGTGGACCGGCTGTGGGGCGACAACGCGGAGTTCGTCCTTCAGAGCACCGCCCGGAGCTACGCCGGCGCCGTGGAGGACAAGCGCTTCTTCTGCGTCGTGGGCAACGGCAACAGCGGGAAGTCCGGGTGGATGGAGTTGAACGCGAAGGCTTTCGGCGACTACAAGGGCTCGATCGCAAGCGCCAACCTCATCTACTCCGGCAGCAGCTCCGGCGACGCCGCGAAGGCGATGTCCTGGATGGTGGCGGCCCGGAACCACCGCCTGCTGGCCACCTCGGAGCTGAAAATGGGGCCGGGAATCAAGATTGACAACAACACCATCAAGGAGCTCTCCAGCGGCGGCGACACCTTCTCCGGGCGGCAGAACCACCGGGACGAAATGCAGTTCAAGATGCAAGGGACGGCGTGGATATTCGCAAACGATATGCCCGACATAATGAATTTGAAAACAGACGACGCCACCCAAAACCGGGTGGTGTTCATCGAGATGACGGAGCGCTACATGCTGGGCGAGAAGTACGAGGCCTTCAAGCACCTCACTTGCGTGCACAAGGGCGACGCCGGGATTGGTGACTTCATTCAGCGCGCGGACGTGGCGCCGGCTTTCGCGTACATGATTTGCCACGCCTACGTCGACCAACGCCCCGCTTTGACGCCGTCTATCGTCGAGTACACGAAGATGTGGTGCCAAGGGGACGAGGACGCGGTGGAGGGGGTGAGCGATTGGCTAACGCTCGGCAACCCGGGCGACTTTGTGAGCTGCCGGGAAATCGCCGCCGCCGCGAAGGAGCGCGGGCTGGACATCTCTAGCACGAAGCTCGGCTCCATCATTCGGACCGAGCTCGGCGTCACTTCAGCTAAGAAGTCCATCAATAACAAAAAAGTGCGCGGCTACTCGGGGCTTCGCATCGTGAGCGACGACAGCTTCCGCGAGTAAACGGGGCGGTAACGGTCGGTCGGTCGGGGCGGAGGGATGCGTGCGCGCGCATGCGTGAGTGCAAGGAGTCGGGCCAATATGTAATCAATAATTGGAATTCAAATTTTTACACGTGCTGCGAGGTACGGGTACTAGCCAATAAAATAGTACCGTCGGGGCGCGCTTTGTGCGCCTTTCGCGAGTGCGAGTGGATCGGGGGATCGGCGAGTGGGCGTGAGTGGTTGCGGTCGGCGGAGGCACTGGGCGGTGCAGCCTCGGCGGTGCAACCCGGTACTCTGCGGAGGCCCCGGTGTGGAGTGAGGTGTTGCGTTAGCAACGGGCACCGGTACTCTTTACTTTATTTTTTTGCGAAAAAAGAGAAGAGTACCAGGGTACCGAGTACCAGGACATTTTAGAAGTTTGCTATAATTTTAGGGGTATAGCAATATAAACACTTTTGCTGGAGTACTTGGTCCTTGGTACCGCCCCCCCCGGTGTGGAGCGAGCGGTAGCGGAAGCACCGGCACCGGTGCCATTTAGCGACAATAATTAGTACCTTTGCGGGGGGTACCGGGTTGTTTTTGGGGGGGTGGTGGGTTGTCGGTCGGGTCCCTCCGCCTTTGCCTTGGCAAGGGCGGAGGCATGCGTGCGTGCAGCATCGGCGCTCGGCGGTGGGCGTGAGTGGTTGCGGTCGGACTAGGCACCCGCCGGGTGGAGGGGAACACGTTGGTGCGAGAAGTAGCAGCAGCAGCAGCGCATGCCCAGTCGCCGGGGATGGGGCGTTGCAGCATCGCAGCGCCGAGTGCTCGACGAGTCGACGCACGCTGCCCGGCGCGCGACAGCACGCGGGTGCTGCACCGGTTAACAAACAACGCTGCGTGCTCGACGAGTCGACGCACGCTGCCCGGCGCGCGACAGCACGCGGGTTAACAAAACAACGCTGCGTGCTCGACGAGTCGACGCACGCTGCCCGGCGCGCGACAGCACGCGGGTTAACAAAACAACGCTGCGTGCTCGACGAGTCGACGCACGCTGCCCGGCGCGCGACAGCACGCGGGTTAACAAAACAACGCTGCGTGCTCGAGTCGACGCACGCTGCCCGGCGCGCGACAGCACGCGGGTTAACAAAACAACGCTGCGTGCTCGACGAGTCGACGCACGCTGCCCGGCGCGCGTCCGGGATCCGGGCGTTGCTGTAGCACAGCGGGGACGGGGCGGGATGGCAGTCGGCCGGGATGGGGCGTTGCGGCAGCGCATGAGCGCAGCCGGATCGGTAGTCGGTCGGGATGGGGGCGTTGCGGCAGCGCAGCCGGGATTGCCGAGCAGCCGAGCGCCCGAGGTGCCCGGCCGAGCAGCCGAGCAGCCGAGCAGCCGAGCAGCGAGGACAAAAAAGAAATAGAAAAGAATTTATTACAAAAATGGCGTGGGGAACGCGCCAGGACCAAATGAGTACGTCATTTGGTCTTCAGGACCAAATGAGTACGTCATTTGGCCTTCAGTGGGGACAGGAAGCATACAGGAATCTCATAATAGTTAACCGGAACGCATCAGAAAATATATAGTCAGATTGGTTTTAAATCTAGAGGTTTGCAAAACTTACTTATGAAATTGTTTACAACAATACCAGTAAAAACCGGCTGCTGTCTCTGGGCCCCCCCTTTTGCTATGCTCAACCTGTAGTTGGACTTCTAAGCGTGAGGTAGACCGTGAACCACTAATCCCAACCTCTCCAATGGCAGTAACGATACCGTCAAAAACATACCCGTATCCAGGTATTTTTTTTTTTTTTTGATCTATACGTATTTTTTTGGATACAATATGAAAAATAAAATGTCGCTAGTCTCCACGTTACGCGGCCTGCTCCAGCCGCTGCGGGGTCGCTGATCAGCAAGGCTGTCCAGCTGGAGCTGGTCGAGGCGAACCTGCCTGACCTCGGCTCCCGTGCGACTCCGGTCGTGCCGGAGCTTGGGGGGAAAGGCAGGTGAAAAACCCCCCTCGCATAGGTCGTCGTCGGTCCCGCCCCGATCCGTGCTCCACCCCGCCCGAGGTATTAGCCGCTCCTCTCGACGCAGCTCGCCACCTAGCCGAGTCTTCTCTCCTCCTTCGGGGGCTGAGAAGAGAGAATAACTAGGCTGCAGACGGTGTCCGGCTGGCTCTCCTGCCCCCGAGCCAGATTTTCTCCTGTCCCCTGTCCTTTTCCCGTCTGGTTCCAACACCTATCTGATCGCGTTGTGGCCGTCCGTACCCTCCCCCGGTGGTTTACGTTGTTAGGGGGTCGCCTTTACGAGCAGTGTGCCGTTACGATAACCCTAGGCACACTGCCTGAGGCAGCCTATCGATAACCGGGTACCGACTAGGGAAGGGGTTGGAAGAACACAGGGATCGAGTCGCCGGTCCTCAAAAGATGGTGGGTACGGGAATTTTTCCAAAACCCCCCCGTACCGGGCTTTTCCGGCGGCGGGCGATCCTAAGGACCGCCGCCGCCAGACCGTGCCGCTCCTCCGGCTGCGACCAGCCTCCGTCCTGCGTAGCATCAGGCCTCGCCCCCAGGGGAGACTTGAGACTCTCACAGGGCTGGCGACTGCTAGCGAGCGCTGTCCCAAGCGCTGCTTCCCAGCTGTCCGCCGCCAGCTCCAACACCCTCGTCCCTCCGCTGATCCGTCCGTACCCCATTTCGCCAAAAAATATTTCGCAAACGCCGCCCCCGCCCCATCGTCGGGAGAGTATCTGCGAGTATTTAGTCGCGAAAAAGACATATCGGACAGGCCGAGCGGGAGATCCCTGTGCCGGTGTACGGATATTATGTTTCCAAAACCCTCCGTACAGGGCTTCCCGACAGCTGCTGATCCCGCGGATCGCAGCTGCCGGTACCTCGTTCAGCCCCCTACCGTGCCAGGCCTGGCACGGCTATGGGGTTACCAGCGCCCACCGCGTGGAGGTAGAGGTAGGTGCCGACGGGCCTGCGAGTGCACCCCTCTCCGGGGCCGCCGCCGCTGCGCCGCCGGCGGGCGCCGCAAAACTTACTTACATATGTGACAGAACGCAAACCTGAACGGTAAAGCGTTACTGTAAAAGCGGCGCGTCTCACCCCGTCCTCGAGGTGACCCTCGAGGACTGAGGAAACGCCTAGCGCAACGCCCCATGCCCTGCCCCCAGCAGCACTAGCTAGCGGCAGCCCCTTAAGCCGGTGCAACCCCCGAGCACTGGCACTCTCTGCTTTGCGCTCGCCCATCTGGCTCGCGCAATTGCAGTCTCGACTCTCGTAGTCGAGCAGGGTGTCAGTTTTACATCGCCTCATGCGCACTCGAGCGTCACGAGACACTTCCCCCCGTTCTAAGTCGCCGTCTAACATCATGCAGCCTGAGCCGTCGTCCTCCGCCCCCGGAGTCGACCCCCTCCCCTCTGTAATCGAACAGCGTACCTCCGAACAGATTCAAAGCGCGGTTTCGGCCCTCGAACTCCGATTAGCTGAGCAGATTCAGGCGTCTAACACCGCCTTACTAGCCCAGCTCGAACGTTTAACAGGCCCGACCGAGCTTCCGAATCAACAGCAGTCCATTCCCCCTGACGCGACCATTGCGACTGAGGGTGGTAAGGCAGCCCCTGAGCAGCCTATCGACCTGCTGAACGACGACCCCGAGCTCCACGAGCCCGAGTTCGTCGATTTTGCCTCCTACGGTAAAATCATTCCGGCCGGTTTGGAGCGACCCCCTCGCGACATCGACGAACCTCGTCTGTGGACGCTAACGGACGACACGGCCCGCTTCCTCAACGACCGGAAATCTCAAGCGGGGTACGACGAGTACCTCCACCTCGGGTGCTATGCCTTCTTCGACAGCTGCGCCAACGCGGCAATCAGCGAGGCTTTGGACACGCTGTCAACCGGACCTCCTCTACCAGCGGAGCAGGCGGCGGCCGTTGCCCTCATCCGAGCGGGTCATCGCACCCACACAGCGACGGAGGAGGCCGCCCGTACTCGACTGGGCTTCCTCCGCCTCACCAAGGGCGGACAAACGAGCTCGGATTCGGACCGAGTGTTCGCAGAACTTGCCCACGAGCGTTTCTGCCGCCCACGCCCTACCGCGGTCTCGAGCGCACTGGACGAGCTACGCCAAGCGTTCGTCGATCGGACCCTCGAAGTCAGCCTACATGCCGCCAGCAAAGCAGCTGCTGGAGCGGCGTTCGCTCGAGTCACGCCGGACAAGCCGCCCGGACAAGACGCCAAGGCCAAGAAGGCAGCCGCCGACAAGCGCAAGGCCGCAGCAGCAGCAGCAGCAGCTGCAGCGTCCGGGACTAAACCCATCGACGGAGCGAAGACCACCAAAAAATGATGGTGTGACCCGCCGCTCCGATTCCTGCTCCCCGTCCTCCAACTACATGCGTCACCGCGTGCGGCTAAGATGGCGGGAGTGGGAGCATATCGGCGCGAGCGGTCAAGTCGTGAACTGGATCCGCCATGGCGTGCGGGTCAAGTTCAAAAACGGCCTACGTCCCCGACCTTTCAACCACGGTGTCTCCATGAAGGACGCCACTCAACCTCAACTCGACTTCCTAGCTACGGAGCTTCCACGCTTCGAGGCCTGCGGAGCCTGGGAGCGCGCCTCCAACCCTCGCTACGTCTCCCGAATGTTCCTCGTCCCGAAACCCGGTATAAACAAGTGGCGGCTTATCATCGACCTCCGCGAACTCAACAGCTACTGCGCGGAGTTCAAGATGTCGTGCGAGACCCTCAAGCACTTACGCCACTTGTCCCGCCCAGGCGACTACTTCGTCTCCCTCGACCTAGCGGACGGCTACTACACGCTCGGCATTCGGGAAGAGGACCGCGACTTTTTCACGGTCAACTACCGCGGCGAGCTGTGGCGCCTCGCATGCCTACCAATGGGCTGGTCGGGGTCGGCTTACTATTTTTGCAAGCTAACCCAGGTGTTCACAAACTACTTGCGTCGGGCGCCTACCCCGATGACCGCCAACGCCGCGACGCCGTACAAGCCGTCACGACGTTTCCTCCGCAACGTCCGATGGCGCGGAGTACGACTGCTACCTTACATGGACGACTTCCTGTTCATGGCCAGTTCGTACGACGCAGCTCTACTGCTACGCGACCGCATCGAGACCCTCCTCAACCGGCTAGGCCTCCAGCGCAACCCCGACAAAGGCTTGTGGCAGCCCACCCAAGTGGGCACCCACCTCGGCATGACAGTCGACCTCCTCAAAGGCGAATTCCGAGCCCCGATCGACAAGCTACAAGCCCTCGCGAAACAAGCTTCAGCGTTACTCGGCCGCGCAGCTACTTCCGCTCGGTGGCTACCCGCCAGACAACTCGCAGCGTTTGCTGGCAAGGCACAGTTCCTCTACCTCGCCATCGCACCAGCCCGCTTCTTTCTGCGCGAACTACACTGCGTGCTGGCTACGCGAACTGGATGGGGCGGACGTGTACGGATGACACATCAATTACGCCGCGACCTCGAGTGGTGGCGCACTGTGCCCAACCAACACAACGGCCGCTCCATCTACAAACCGATCGAGACCGCGTACCTACACGCCGACTCAAGTGGTTACGGGTGGGGCGCCGTCCTGAACGACAACCCTGCCTACCAAGCCCGCGGGTTTTGGTACGACGACGACCGCCAGCAACACATCACCTGGAAGGAACTCCGCGCCGTTCGTCTCGCGATCGAGTCCTTTTTGCCACAACTCCGAGGCCGACACGTCCTACTACACGAGGACAACACAGCCGTCGTGGCTACGCTCTCCAAGTTGACTACGCGCTCACCGGTCATGATGACCGAATTGCGCAGGCTCTGGCACTTACTCGACGTCAACGACATCCGCATCCGGCCCCGCTACATCCGATCAGCGGCGAACATCTGGGCCGACAGCCTAAGCCGGGAGCTCGACCGCGACGACTGGCAGCTCAACCCTCGAATATTCGACTACCTTCAGTCAACGTGGGGACCACACTCCATCGACCGCTTCGCGTCAATGGAAAACGCTCAACTCCCACGTTTCAACGCCCGATGGCGCGACCCCAAATGCGAGGACGTCGACTGTCTACACCTCCCGGACACCGCATGGCAACGAGAGATAAACTACTGCAACCCCCCGTGGTCAGCCCTTCCCGACCTCTGTGCAAAACTACGCCAATCAGGAGCAGCGGCTACCGTCATCGCCCCGTACTGGCCTCACGCACCGTGGTTTCAAGACCTCCACAGCTCAGCCGTCGAGACTATTCACTACCCCCCGTCGCGAGACCTGTTCTTTCCCGGTCGGCTAGGCTCACGCGAGGGGGTCGGACGACCAGGATGGAGCGTCGTGGCTTTTCGACTGCCACGCCGGCCTGGCTCCACACCCGCAGGGGCGCAATAGGACGCACGCTACGGACTGCAAACGCCAGCCTCACAGACCTACGCGCAATGGTTACGCAAGCGAACAAGCCCACAAGGCCTGCCCGCTACACCTTACGGATACCCGACGCACACGCACCGTGGACTGCTAGCATGACTACCGGACTGCGAAACCTGTTGGGCACCGACCTCATCGGTACCACTGCGCTACACCTGTTAAGCAGCTCCTTAGCCCCGACCACGTACGCCAACTACGACAGCGGCTTGCGTCAATTTGCCGCGTTCTGCCACGAGGAAAATATTCACCCGCTACATGCTACTACTCAATCGGTCGTTCGCTACACGGCCTGGTTGGGATTGCAAGGTACTGTCGCTGCCGCATCGCTACAGCAGTACTACTCAGCGATCAACAAGTTTTTCCGCGACCACCAACAGCAGCCTATCGCCGTCGGCGAACTCTTGGCCGACGCGCGTCGCGGACTCGAGATGCAACAGCAACGACTACAGGCGGCGGACTCGCGCCTACCGTTACCAGCTCCGCTCGCCCTCTCGCTACTCACCGCGGCCGCTAAGCTCAGTACGCACCTCCAGTGGACTCCTACTTCCCGCCACCTCATCGCTCGTTTTCGAGCGCTGCTGGCAGTTTGCACTACCTATGCGTTCTTCTGCCGGGCCGAGTCGGGAGTAAGGTGTTTATCAGGCGACCTTGTCGTCGACCGACCTTCGCAGAAAATCTGGCTTTTCATACGCAAAGCTAAGGGCGATCAGAGACGCAGCGCGGTCGACAAGCCTATCCTTGCTATCCCAACTACTGCCAATCCGGTGCTGGCCGACCTACTGGAATATTATTGCACTCAGCGGACCGCCTACTGCAAGAAATTCTACAACAGCTCCCCTCCCGCCGCACTATGGAGCTTCGTACCTTACGAAAACTCCAGCGACTGGCAAGCAGCTGCGACTCTCTCCGCCTGGCTCCGCGACGCATGCGACGCCGTCGGCGCCACACCTCCGAGCGGATTTAAATGGACATCGCACAGCCTCCGTAAAGGGGCGGCCTCCGCCGCTAGTTGCATCGGGACCCCACTCCACGTCGTCAAATACATGGGTGGTTGGGCCAAGAACAGTTCTGTCACAGAAGGGAAATACATCGACCCTACCATGACCCCATCTCCAGCGGCTTGGCAGTACTTCGGCTGGCTCGTCCCCGCTAAACCGCTTCATCAAGACTAGGCTGCGCTAAACCTCCGGTTTATTACATACTGGCAAAACGTGCCCTCGGGTAAATAGTCAGATTGGTTTTAAATCTAGAGGTTTGCAAAACTTACTTACATATGTGACAGAACGCAAACCTGAACGGTAAAGCGTTACTGTAAAAGCGGCGCGTCTCACCCAGTCCTCGAGGTGACCCTCGAGGACTGAGGAAACGCCTAGCGCAACGCCCCATGCCCTGCCCCCAGCAGCACTAGCTAGCGGCAGCCCCTTAAGCCGGTGCAACCCCCGAGCACTGGCACTCTCTGCTTTGCGCTCGCCCATCTGGCTCGCGCAACCCACCCACCCAACCCATAATTAGCGCTAATCTTCCCCCAGGCTAGGCCTGTGATGGTCTTTTGGCCAAATTGTAAGCAAGCTGACATCTTTGGCAAAACGTGCCCTCGGGTAAATAGTCAGATTGGTTTTAAATCTAGAGGTTTGCAAAACTTACTTACATATGTGACAGAACGCAAACATGAACGGTAAAGCGTTAAGGTAAAAGCGGCGCGTCTCACCCAGTCCTCGAGCTAACCCTCGAGGACTGAGGAAACGCCTAGCGCAACGCCCCATGCCATGCCCCCAGCAACACTAGCTAGCGGCAGCCCCTTAAGCCGGTGCAACCCCCGAGCACTGGCACTCTCTGCTTTGCGCTCGTCCATCTGGCTCGCGCAATTGCAGTCTCGACTCTTGTAGTCGAGCAGGGTGTCAGTTTACATCGTCTCATGCGCACTCGAGCGTCACGAGACACTTCCCCACGTTCTACGTCGCCGTCTAACAACATGCAGCCTGAGCCGGCGTCCTCCGCCCCCGGAGTCGACCCTCTCTCCCTTGTAATCGAACAGCGTACTTCCGAACAGATTCAAAGCGCGGTTTCGGCCCTCGAACTCCGATTAGCTGAGCAAATTCAGGCGTCTAACACCGCCTTACTAGCCCAGCTCGACCGATTAACCGGACCATCCGTGCTTCCGAATCAACAGCAGCCCATTCCCCCTGACGCGACCATTGCGACTGAGGGTGGTAAGGCAGCCCCTGAGCAGCCTATCGACCTGCTGAACGACGACCCCGAGCTACACGAGCCCGAGTTCGTCGATTTTGCCACCTACGGTAAAATCATCCCGGCCGGTTTGGAGCGACCCCCTCGCGACATCGACGAGCCTCGTCTGTGGACGCTAACGGACGACACGGCCCGCTTCCTCAACGACCGGAAATCTCAAGCGGGGTACGACGAGTACCTCCACACCGGGTGCTATGCCTTCTTCGACAGCTGCGCCAACGCGGCAATCAGCGAGGCTTTGGACACGCTGTCAGCCGGACCTCCTCTACCAGCGGAGCAGGCGGCAGCCGTTGCCCTTATCCGAGCGGGTCATCGCACCCACACAGCGACGGAGCAGGCCGCCCGTACTCGACTGGGCTTCCTCCGCCTCACCAAGGGCGGACAAACGAGCTCGGATTCGGACCGAGTGTTCGCAGAACTTGCCCACGAGCGTTTCTGCCGCCCACGCCCTACCGCGGTCTCGAGCGCACTGGACGAGCTACGCCAAGCGTTCGTCGATCGGACCCTCGAAGTCAGCCTACATGCCGCGAGCAAAGCATATGCTGGAGCGGCGTTCGCTCGAGTCACGCCGGACAAGCCACCCGGACAGGACGCCAAGGCCAAGAAGGCAGCCGCAGATAGGCGGAAGGCCACAGCAGCAGCAGCAGCGGCAGCGGCGGCCGGAACTAAACCCATCGACGGAGCAAAGACCACCAAGAAATGATGGTGTGACCCGCCGCTCCGATTCATGCTCCCCGTCCTCCAACTACATGCGTCACCGCGTGCGGCTAAGATGGCGGGAGTGGGAGCATATCGGCGCGAGCGGTCAAGTCGTGAAATGGATCCGCCATGGCGTGCGGGTCAAGTTCAAAAACAGCCTACGTCCCCGGCCTTTCAACCACGGTGTGTCCATGAAGGACGCCACCCAACCTCAACTCGACTTCCTAGCCACGGAGCTTCCACGCTTCGAGGCCTGCGGAGCCTGGGAGCGCGCCTACCACACCCGCTACGTCTCCCGCATGTTTCTCGTCCCCAAGCCCGGCGTCAACAAGTGGCGGCTTATCATCGACCTCCGCGAGCTCAACAGCTATTGCGCGGAGTTCAAGATGTCGTGCGAGACCCTCAAACACTTACGCCACCTCTCCCGCCCGGGCGACTACTTCGTCTCCCTCGACCTAGCGGACGGCTACTACACGTTGGGAATCAGAGAAGCCGACCGAGATTTCTTCACGGTCAACTACCGCGGCGAGCTCTGGCGCCTCGCATGCCTTCCGATGGGCTGGTCGGGGTCGGCTTACTATTTTTGCAAACTGACCCAGGTGTTCACGAATTTTCTGCGACGGGCGCCTACCCCGATGACCGCCAACTCCACGACGCCGTACAAGCCGTCACGACGTTTCCTCCGCAACGTCCGATGGCGAGGTGTACGACTGCTACCCTACATGGACGACTTCATGTTCATGGCCGGCTCGCACGACGCAGCGCTACCGCTACGCGACCGCGTAGAGACCCTGCTCGACCGACTCGGCCTCAAGCGCAACCCCGACAAAGGCTTGTGGCATCCCACCCAAGTAGGCACACACCTAGGCATGACGGTCGACCTCAAGCGCGGCGAATTTCGAGCCCCGACCGACAAGCTACATGCTCTTGCGAGACATGCCTCTGCGTTACTCGGCCGCGCGGCTACCACAGCTCGGTGGCTGCCCGCCAGACAACTTGCAGCTTTCGCGGGCAAAGCGCAATTCCTCTACCTCGCCATCGCCCCAGCCCGCTTCTTTCTACGCGAACTACACTGCGTCCTGGCAACGCGAAACGGATGGGGCGGCCGTGTCCGGATGACGCACCAATTGCGACGCGACCTAGAATGGTGGCGCACGGTGCCCGATAAGCACAACGGCCGCTCTATCTACAAACCAATCGAGACCGCGTACCTACACGCGGACTCGAGCGGTTACGGGTGGGGCGCCGTCCTCAACGACAACCCTGCCTACCAAGCCCGCGGGTTTTGGTACGACGACGACCGCCACCGACACATCACATGGAAGGAGCTCCGCGCCGTTCGTCTCGCGATCAAGTCCTTTTTGCCACAACTCCGAGGCCGACACGTCCTACTACACGAGGACAACACAGCCGTCGTGGCTACGCTCTCCAAATTGACTACGCGCTCTCCGGTCATGATGACCGAATTACGCCGGCTCTGGCACTTGCTCGACGTCAACGACATCCGCATCCGGCCCCGCTACATCCGATCGGCAGCGAACATCTGGGCCGACAGCTTGAGCCGGGAGCTCGACCGCGACGACTGGCAGCTAAACCCTCGGATATTCGACTACCTTCAGTCCACGTGGGGACCACACTCCATCGACCGTTTCGCGTCAATGGAAAACGCTCAGCTCCCGCGTTTCAACGCCCGATGGCGCGACCCCAAATGCGAGGACGTCGACTGTCTACACCTTCCAGACACCATATGGCAACGAGAGAAGAACTAGTGCAACACCCCGTGGTCAGCTCTTCCCGACCTCTATGCAAAACTACGCCAATCAGGAGCAACGGCTACCGTCATCGCCCCGTACTGGCCCCACACACCGTGGTTTCAAGACCTCCACAGCTCAGCCGTCGAGACTATTCACTACCCCCCATCGCGAGACCTGTTCTTCCCAGGTCGGCACGGCTCGCGCGAGGGGGTCGGACGACCAGGATGGAGCGTCGTGGCTTTTCGACTGCCACGCCGGCCTGGCTACACACTCGCAGGGGCGCAATAGGACGCACGCTACGGACAACCAACGCCAGCCTCACGGACCTACGCGCAATGGTCACTCAAGCGCGCAAGCCCTCGAGGCCTGCCCGCTACACCTTACAGGCACCAGACGCACACGCACCGAGGACTGCTAGCATGACTACCGGACTGCGGAACCTATTGGGCACCGACCTCATCGGTACCACTGCGCTACACCTGCTAAGCAGCTCCCTAGCCCCGACCACGTACGCCAACTACGACAGCGGCTTGCGTCAATTTGCCGCGTTTTGCCACGAGGAAAATATTCACCCGCTACATGCTACTACTCAATCGGTCGTTCGCTACACGGCCTGGTTGGGCTTGCAAGGTACTGTCGCTGCCGCATCGCTACCGCAGTACTACTCAGCAATCAACAAGTTTTTCCGCGACCACCAATAGCAGCCGATCGCAGTCGGCGAACTCTTGGCCGACGCGCGTCGCGGACTCGAGATGCAACAGCAACGACTACAGGCAGCGGACTCGCGCCTACCGTTACCAGCTCCGCTCGCCCTCTCGCTACTCACCGCTGCCGCTAAGCTCAGTACGCACCTCCAGTGGACTCCTACTTCCCGCCACCTCATCGCGCGTTTTCGAGCGCTACTGGCAGTTTGCACTAACTATGCGTTTTTCTGCCGAGCCGAATCCGGAGTACGGTGTTTAACACACGACCTCGTCGTCGACCGACCTTCACAAAAAATCTGGCTTTTCATCCGCAAGGCTAAAGGCGATCAGAGGCGCAGCGCAGCCGACAAGCCTATCCTCGCTATCCCGACTACTGCCAATCCGGTGGTGGCCGACCTACTGGAATATTATTGCACGCAGCGGACCGCCTACTGCAAGGAATTCTACAACAGCCCCCCCCCCCGCCGCAATATGGAGCTTCGTACCTTACGAAAACTCCAGCGACTGGCAAGCAGCTACGACACTCTCCGCCTGGCTCCTCGACGCATGCGACGCCGTCGGCGCCACACCTCCGAGCGGGTTTAAATGGACATCGCACAGCCTACGCAAAGGTGCCGCCTCCGCCGCTAGTTGCATCGGGACCCCACTCCACGTCGTCAAATACATGGGTGGTTGGGCCAAAAACAGTTATGTCACAGAAGGGAAATACATCGACCCTACCATGACCCCATCGCCAGCGGCCTGGCAGTACTTCGGCTGGCTCGTCCCCTCCAAACCGCTTCATCCAGACTAGGCTGCGCTAAACCTCCGGTTTATTACATACTGGCAAAACGTGCCCTCGGGTAAATAGTCAGATTGGCTTCAAATCTAGAGGTTTGCAAAACTTACTTACATATGTGATAGAACGCAAACATGAACGGTAAAGCGTTACTGTAAAAGCGGCGCGTCTCACCCAGTCCTCGAGGTGACCCTCGAGGACTGAGGAAACGCCTAGCGCAACGCCCCATGCCCTGCCCCCAGCAGCACTAGCTAGCGGCAGCCCCTTAAGCCGGTGCAACCCCCGAGCACTGGCACTCTCTGCTTTGCGCTCGCCCATCTGGCTCGCGCAACCCACCCACCCATCCCATAATTAGCGCTAATCTTCCCCCAGGCTAGGCCTGTGATGGTCTTTTGGCCAAATTGTAAGCAAGCTGACATCTTTGGCAAAACGTGCCCTCGGGTAAACCGCAGAAATGTGGTATATAGTGAATGGGATTCAGATTATGCCAATTATGACAGTTTGCTTGCATTTTGGACAAACAGGCACTAAAACGCCCATACAGAGGTGTTATTTCTATTCAGCGCTTGATTAGGGAAGGGTGGGTGTGTTGCGCGAGCCGATTGGGCGAGCGCAAAGGCAGAAGGTGGCTACTACCAGCTAGAGGAGATGCTTTAGAGGTATAGCATGTGGGCGTCCACCGTGGACAACTTACTGCGCTTGTGAAGCTGTGTCTCCGCGCGTTGCCTTCGGCGGACTCAACATGGTACGTTAACTAACCGTTAAACCCCAATACTCTACCAATATAAGAATTTAGCGACTGTGAGTCAGATTATGCCATCTAATATCGACAAAAGGTCGGCGTAGGCTACTAATAGGGGGGTTTGGCGACTAGCCGGCCGAAGAACAACCAAGCCGCCGGGGTTTCGCTCATGGTGGGGTCGATGTACTTGCCAATGACGACGTCGCTAGTTTTTACCAACCACCCAAATAGCGAATCTTGGTGACGGGTGCGCCAATACATGCGGCGGCGGACGCTGCGCCCTTCCGTAGGCTATGCCGTGTCCATTTGAATTGTGGGGGGGGGGGGGAGGGGTTGAAGCGCAAATGGCGTTACACTCCTCTCGAATCCACTCGGTGATGGTCCCGGCGGTCCACGCGTGCGGTGTCTCGTCGCGTGGTACTGCTCAAAAGATTGTGGGCTCGGGTCCGTTGTCGAGTTGCTTGCAGTAAGTTGTGCGTCTAGCGGTAAAGGCCTCCAAGAGGTCCGCTAGTAGCGGTACTGCCGCAATCGGGAGTTGTAGTAGCGGTTTGTCGGCCGCGGTTCTACGTTGATCTCCTTATGCATGTCGTACGACTAATATGATGTTACCGCGAGTCTTGTCGACCGCGATGTCGTCCATGTGGCAGCGTACTCCGGTTTCCGAGCGACAAATTAGCAGTAGTTAGTGCAATATGCGATAATCGCACGGAAGGTCTTGATGTGTACGAGGGTGTCCGGCCGCCAAGTCAATGCGCGGTAGTGTCGAATTGTAGCATATGTTGTACGATGCGTGCTGGGAATGAGACGCGAATATCGGGGTCGGCGATGGAGTACTGTTGCCTGGCGAGTCCTCGACTTGCATCCGTTAGGAGTGGTCCCAACGCCACCGGCTCCTTATGATGGTCGCGAAATAATTTGTTGATCGCGGAGAAGTAGGGTTGGAGGATGTTGGCCGCGACTATTCGTGCTCGGGCGAGCCATGCTTTAAAGCGATGCATATCGGCCGCGGTAGCTTGTAGCGGGGTGATGCTCTCTTCGTCGCAAAAACTGTGAAACGTCGTATTATGGTGCCGTATTTGATGTAGGTAGTGGGGGCGAGTGATCCGGTGAGGAGGTCGAGCACGAGGTCGCCATGTCGTCCGTCTCGACGAGTGCGCCGACGTGGTCGCGCATCGAGGCGTGCCAAGGTGCGTGGGCCGGAGGCTCGATGGTTCGGTACTTCACTTGTGCTGCGGGGTGGTCGGTGTCCGCGGATGTCCGGACGTGTCTGGAAATGGGCGCAGACGTCCGGGCGATCGGGCATGGGTTGAGAGCTCCCCGTGTTCGGTAGAGCCAAGCCGGTGTGGTACGTGGAAGGCCGTTACGCTCAAGCCGGGCATTCCTACGCCCCCGTACGCTCCGCGCTTGCGCGGAAAGAATAGATTTCGGGAGGGCGGTACAAGATCTGCTCGTCGGATAGTTCGCTCAGTAGGCAGTACCACTATTCAGCGGGCAAGTATGTCGCGATGATTGTTGCTTACTGGCGCAAGATTGGCGTAACTTGCGGACGAGGTCGGGAAGTAGCGTCCAAGGTGGGTTGCACCATTTGGTCTCCGAGGTCCGGAGTTTGTCGGGGAGATGTAGGCGGATCACGACTTCGGCGGTTGGGTCTCGCCAGCGGACATTGTAGCGGGGGAGCTGTGTGTTGCCGTGCGTGTCAAACATGTCGATATAGTGGGGGCCCCACTGTGAGTCCAGGTAAGTGAATATGCGGGGGTTGAGTTGCCAGTCCTCTCTGTCGGTTTCGCGGCTGAGTCCGTCGGCTCAAACGTTGGCCGCGGATCGAATATAGCGTGCGCGAATGCGGATGTTGTTGGGGTTGATGAGTTCCCAGAAATTCCGAAGTTTGTCCATCGTGGCTGGTGACCGGGACGTAAGGTGACTAAGTACAAACACCATTGCTTGATTATCCTCGTGCAGGAGTACGTTTCGACCGCGCAGTAGCGGGAGGAACGAAAGGACTGCGAGTCGCACGGCCTTTAGTTCTTTCCAAGTGATGTGTTGTTGTTGATATGATGCTAACCAAAAACCTCGTGCTTCTAGTTGCTCGTTCAACACATTGCCCCCAACCGTAGCCTCAGCTATCGCAGTGCATGTAGGCGGTCTCGATTAGGGAGAAGATGGATGGGCCGTTGTTGGCGGAGGGGACTTGCGTTCACCAATGGAGGTCTCGCTTCAATTGATAGGTGAGTTTTACCCGTCCTCCCCATCACGTAGTGTAGTTCGCGGAGGTAAAAGTGAGCCGCCGGGATGGCCATGTAGAGGTATTGCGGTCTTCCGGCAAGTACGGCGAGTTGTCGGACATGTAGCGAGCGGCCGTCCCGTGAAAAGCGTTGCAGCAGGGTCCATGAGAGGGAAGCAATGGCATGTAGCTGCGAAGGAGGGGCTCGGAAGGTAGAGGTTATAGTGTCGATCTGCAAGCCGAGGTGCTCGTAGATATGTGTAGACTCCCAATGGCCTTTCTTGGGGTTGCGTCCTAGCCCGAGGCGGTCGAGTAGTGACGCGACACGGTCTCGGAGCTGTAGAGCTGCGTCTTCGTTGTCGGCAAAAAATAAGAAGTCGTACATGTACGGGATTAATCGGGCGCCTCTCCATCGCGAGTTGCGCAGATAGCGTCGGGAGGGTCTTGGTCGCGTGGGCGACCGGGTCGTACACTCGCGGGGGTTGGGCCCGGTGGGGTTGGGCAGCGGTTCGCGAAGGTGTCGGATGAAAACTTCGGTAAGACGGCAAAAATAATAGATGCTGCACTTCTAACCCATCGGGAGGCTGGCTAGTCGGTACAAGGTGCCGCGATAATTTACATTAACGAAATCTCGGTCTTCTTCCCGTATGCCTAGTGCCTAGTGTGCCTAGTGTGTAGGAGCAATCTGTGAGGTCGAAGGAGATTATCCAGTCGCCGTCACGCGTCATGTTCTTGAGGTGCTTAAGTGTCTCGTAAGTTTGTTACTTGTGCATAGGGCGTAGGTCGATAATGAGCCGCAATTTGTTCTCGCCCGGTTTCGGGACTGAAAACATTTTGGAAACCCATTTGCTGCGATGTCCCGGCTCCCAAGCGCCTGATTGCAGGAATCTTAGAAGCTCGGAGTCCATGAGATTGAGTTGCTGCTATGTTGCGTCTAGGATGGAGGTGCCGTTGTTGAACGGTGGGGGCCGACGGCCGCCAATGAAAGGTATGCAAACCCCTCGACGAATTCAGCCTAGAACTTGCTCGCTCTCGCCTAAACGTTTCCACTCGGACGCTTGTTCCGCAAGCGGTAACGCGTGAAGTTGGAACGGTCGTTGCAAGACTTGGCGCGGCGGGTCACACCATCAGGCGTTTTTGTCGGGGTTCTTGAGCTTCGAGTCTTTGGGGTCGATGTTGTGTCTCGGTGATAGTTTTAGGCTTGGGTTGGGGTTTTGTGGTTGGGCGAGGGCGGTCCGGGGTCGGACGGTCGGGGGCAGGCCGGTCCGGTGTCTTGCGTGCGAAGGTCGGACGAGCGGCGGCCTTGGCGTTGGCGAGTAGGGAGCACTCGACCGTCTTGTCGATGAAGGCTCGGTGTAGGTTGTCGTACTCGGAGGAGGCAACTTCCGGTCGGGGCTAAAGGAAACGCTCGTACGCGAGTTCCGTGAAAACGCGGTCCGAGTCGCTCTTCTCCCCTCCGCCCTTGGTGTGTCGGATATGGGATACCCGCACATAGGCGACCTTCTCTATGGCGCTGTGAGTGTGGTTGCTTTGACGCATGGTGACGATCGCGGCCTTGAATTCCGGTGGGTCCTCGGGGTAAGTCTGAATGTCTTCTCGCATGCTCGTATGCTCGCCGTGTTATCGCATGCGGCGTTGGCAGTGTGACAGACCGTGGCGCGGTACTCTTCGAGCGTGGCGTTGTGCCGGCGGGCGGAGAGGTGGCGGAATGTGTCACATGTAAGCATCCAGCTTTGGGGGCCGTCGAGATGTCGGGGGGGGGGGGGGGGGGGGGGGGAGGCTCGAGGCCCGGGGCAATGTAGGGTCCCCAAAGTCTTGTGTCGATGTGGTCGTTCTCATCAGGCAAGGCTCCCGAGGTTACCGTTGTCGCTGGAGCTGGGGCCATGGGTCGCACGGTAGGGTTGATCGAGGGTATCGCCCCCCGGCGGCGCAGCGGCGGCAGCCCCGAAGGGGGGTGCGCTCGCAAGCCCGTCGGCACTTACCTCTACCTCCATGCGGTGGGCGTTTGTATCCATGTAGGTAAACGAAGTACATGCAGCTGCGATCCGCGGGATTAACATATGTCGGGAAGCCATGTACGGAGGGTTTTGGAAAATCATAATATCTGTACACTAGCACAAGGATCTCCCGCTCGGCCAGTCCGATATGTTCTTTCGTGACTAGATACTTAAAGCTACTCTCCCGACAAGGGGGCTTGGGCGGTGTCTGCGACACTTTTATGGCGAAGAAGGGCACGGACGGATAAGCGATGTGGCGAGGGTGTTGGAGCTGGCGGTGGACAACCGGGAAGCAGCGCCAAGGCACGGCGCTCGCTAGTAGTCGCCAACCCTGTGAGCTATAAGTATCCCCGGGGGCGAGGCTAGAAGCTACGCAGGACGGAGGAGGGTCGCAGCCGGAGGAGCGTCCGGTATGGCGGCGGATGTCCTCAAGATTATCCGCCGACGGAAAAACCAGTAAAGGGGGTTTTTGGATAAACATTCCCGTACTCATAATCTTTTGAGGAGCGGCGACTCGATCCTTGTGTTCCACCAACCCCTCCCCTAGTTGGCACCCGAATATCGACAGGCTGCCTAAAACATTGTGCCTAGGGTTATCGTAACGGCACACTGCTCATAAAGGCAGCCCCCTAACAACGTATACCACCATGGGAGGGTACGAATGGCCACCGCGCGATCAGACAAGTGCTAGAAACACACGGAGAAAGGACATGGGACAAGAGAAAATATGGCACGGGGGCAGGAGAGCCAACCGGACACCGTATGTGGCCTAGTTATTTTCTCTTCCGACCCCCCGAAAGAGGAGAGAAGACTAGGCTAGGTGGCGAGCTGCGACGGGAGGTGCAACTACTATCTCGGACGGGGATGTGCATGGATCGAGTAAGGACCGTCGACGACATGAGCGAAGGGGGTTTTCGCATGCCTTTCCCCCCTAGCTTCGGCACGACCGGAGTCGCACATGAGCACAGGTCAGGCAGGTCCGACTCGACAAGCACAAGCTCACCAGCCTAGTTGACCAGCCTAGCGAATCAGCGTCCCCGCCGCGGCTGGAGCAGGCCGCGTACCGTGGAGAATAGCAGCACTTTTTATTTCATATTGTATGCAAATAAGAAAAACATATAAAATCAGATAGTGATAAATACACTCCTCCACAAAAGTCCCGACAAGATTTCGCACCTTCGCAAGTAGAAAATGTAACCATGCGTCGATTTTATTGACAAATGTCCTGGATTCCTAGGCAATGCTTTTGCGCCCAAGATGGACTGGGCCGAGAACTACGAGGGGCAAATTCGAGCACTGCCGGGCTTGTGTACTTGGGGTTATCGCGCCCGCACCCGTGCGGCACGCTCCTTCAAACAATTGCCGTGTTGGTTAGACGAAAAGAGTAACGGGCGCACAACGCCGCAATGCGAATGTTGATGCGACGGTCGCGCAAATATAATGCATAGGCGACGGAGGGAGGAGGTGTTGGGCAGGCCGCTGTGGCGGAAACGCACGAAATCGCATATGTAGACTTACCACCAATGTGCGCACAACCCAAAGGCAAGCCGCTTTCGGCCACAATGTTCAAACGATCATAGTTTACTCATGTTGGGTCAAAACTTTTTAAAACAGGTACCGTTGGACGCGTCTTTTCAATGCGCGTCGACCGCACCTACTCAGGAGTTCAAACACTCACAAATTTTTATATGAATCATTTAATTTACAAATTATTCCGGCAAAGCGGAGCCGCAGTGCCAAGCAACACCCGTCGAATTCGGCTCACCTCATGAGGCGATTTGTGCGGGGTTTGTCGATAAATATTTACCAATTCTTCGTTCCTCCTGACTTCCGATCCTTATTCCCGACGTGTGCCACGCGTGGGGCGGGTTTGGTTGGCACAAGCACATACCCAAGCATTCCAAACACCACCGTCAACGTGATGCGTCCCTAGCGGCCAAGTTGGACCTCGACCTTCCCCTAAATCAATCACCCTCGCATGTTTACAACGTGCAGTGTTTACCCAAACTTGCTTCATATGCGTTTTTACTCGCTTGCTTTCCAAAACCATCACCCGTACCTGCGGCGTGAGCTTCCGTGCTCTATTCACACACCCTCAAACCAAACCTCGCGCATTGAACACGGCACCCACGCCTCCGAACCCCCTCCAAAAAGCCCCCCAAAAAACGGTTATGTGGACACACAAAGTAACATGCAACTTGGCGTGAGCGCTTGAGCAATGCCCAAGCGTGACGCTCAGAACGACGTGTGTAGTTCAGACAAGTTATTGGGAATTAATGGGCTTATTTCAACACACTTCACCGACAACACCCGCTTTAAGCTGAGGTCTAACTACCCCGGATGACGGCTTAATACTTGCTTCCCGGCTCTCCTGCAAATGGGTGGTACTCGGGTATCGTCGTGCTTGACGTGGTGAGAGGGGAGCGTGTTCTTGACTAGCTTATGTAATGCATGTCCGGAATTCTGTGGAGGGGTGTACATGTGTGGAGGAGTGCACGTGCATGCTTTAGACGGTATAAGCTATGCCATCATCGGAATAAACCTGTTTTAAGTAAAAGATTTATCAAGCACATTATTTTTCTGTGAATATTTACTTACAATAAATTGTAATTGTATTATGAATTCTTAGTTAGCACATTTTTACAATTTCATGGATTACAAGACGAACAACGTGAGCACTGACAAGGAAAAAGTATTAAAATTTTACAAATGCTTTTCTCACATTTTTACAATTGCTCTTTGTCGTGTATGGATTACAACAAATTTTGGAAAGCTGACGGGCGGATTGATAAAAGGGATACTTCAACCAGCACCACAAAAGTCATGAAGAGTATTAACGACTGACTTGCATTTATCTGAAGATTATTTTGTGCCTTTGTCAAATCGCAACTCGTAACTTTTTACTAGTGTTCTTCGAGTGTGATTTTTCGTCGTCATTTAAACTTGTCCTTATCACCGCCCATTTTCTCGTGTGAGACGTGGCAGTATCTTCCACGGGTTGTCTCCCGCCGTGGATATTGGATAGTGTGGCAGTTTGTTTTTACAAAGCTAGCTAGTTGTTTTCACACATAAATGTTGTTGTTTGACACTACAAGTGGAAGTGACAAGCAACATCATATGGAGAAATGGAAGATGTTCACGGTTTAGAGCTAACCGTTGGTTGTAATTAAAACGGATTTAGGATTTTAATTAAAGAACCCCTACATTGTTTCGTAGCAACAACTCGGGCGATGATTATAGTCTTGCTTCGTTAATAATTATGTCCACGCGAGCGTAGGTGCGTTAAAGAGAATTGCAAAGCCACGGATGGGTTCCTCGGGGTCGGTAATAACAACGGCGACATCTTTCGAGAATATGGTCAAACGAAATTAACGAACATAACGCGCTAGTCAAGCGAGTCAACAACGCTGCGCTAGCCCGTCGTAGCAATGTGAGCGGCGCAAAAAACTCAGAGCGATAGTAACTATATGTTTGGGTGGTGGGATGCTCGTGCAACGGCAGTGGCAGCGACGCATAAGGTGGTGTGAGCGGGCCGCGCTAGCCGCTAGTCAAGTTGGTGTGGAAATCTCGCGCCGAGAGTAGGAGAGTAGGTTCCTCGAAATTCAATGTGAGTTTTGATGAACTCGTGCTCCCACTCTCCTCCTAATGCATATTTTTTCATGACAAGAGAATGGCAACTTCGGTGAGAGCTCCTACTCTCAACAACGTCCGGGTACGTTTCTTACTATCCGCGCGAATTTGTATAGAGGTAGGAATTCGATAAATAAATGAATGCCTACAACCTCCGACTCTTGATGCTCTCACTCGCTCGGGAGATTTTGGGGGCCACCTTCAACGGGGCATTTCACGCATTCTTCGTGCCCGGGCCTACCTCGGCCTCTTGGCGTTTTACAGACCTTCCCCACTGGACTATATGAGGGTGATTTCGGGCACGGGTCGCGGGGCTTTGCGTCTCTTTTCCACTCCATACGAGTCTAGTCTCTAGGTGTTGACACATTGCTAAACGATGGCAGCGCTTCGGGTGCCGGGCCTCGCTGTTGAGCGCGCCCCTCATGCTCGGAAGTGCCCACGGTGCAATGAGGCTCCCTCTGACTCTCGTGGGTTTGGATCTTCGTCGACGGTCTCGGGCGCCTCTATTTCGGGTGAGCGCTCCAAAGTTGCTATGCTTATGGACCACATCCCCCGGTGCCCATGCTCTTGGTATGTTATTCAACTCCACGACCGGATTGTCCACGTGCTTGAAGAATTCATGCTTGAAGCGGGGGCCACTAAGGGGCGGGACTTGCGGTTGGAGGTCCGTCGTAGTCGGTCGGGAGCTTCTCGAGATCTACCTGGGGATGCGATTTGACTTCAAGGCTTCACACCGTCATCATGTTGTAGATGTGACCGTCACAAGTACTTAGACGAGCACCTACCAATATTATTCATATAATAGATGCCCTTCTCTTACTCACGGGCAGTCGTGCATTATTATCTCAGCAATTTAAAACTCACGGGGTCCACCACCCCAATTTCGGTCCCCATTCGCCTCCTCGCCGCAATCCTCACCGAATCCTCCAACACTATCCACAACCACCTCCCCATCACGGGCCTCACCCCCAAGCAAGCTTCCCCCCCCCACCACTATACGCCCCTCATAGATTCCCCTCCTCTCCCCACACCTCCCCCGCTCCCCCCCCCCACCCTCTCATCCGGCAGTTACACCTCCCACACCCGAAACTCCACCCTCACCGCACCCACCACACACTTAGACACCAAATTCCTCACCCCCTCAGACCACCACTACCCCCCCTGCGACGTAACGCGCATCATTTCCAAACACAAGGACACAGAATACGGCCAAACTCAGTACATGGCTGAATGGGCCCCGGAACACCTCACGGAATGGGACACACAACTCCAACTCGACGACGGCTTCCGCCTCATCTCCTCCAACCCCCACATCGGTTTGCCTCCCTACCCCCTCCCCCACCTCCTGCTCCATTTGCCACGACCCACTGCACACAGAACCCACCTCCACCTGCTGCACATGCCCGCACTTTGCCGTCCACTCCCAATGCCGCCCCGCCCAGGGACCCGCCACATGGCAGTGCGATTGGTGTATCCGCGGACAACAACACGACCTCACCCGCTTCCACGAAGTCCAGTGGGCACCATGCCTACAACTACACGACACCATCAGTGAGACCCCCTCCGGCCCCACCGCCCTCACCGCATTTAACTCCGGCTTTGTCCCCTCCACCACACCCATTCTGCCAGAACCCGGACCCCCTCCGTGGTCACACCCCCTAATCACATTCAACCACGACCCCATCCACCCCGACCTCGACATGCTCCCTACCGGCAACTTCGCCATTCACACACAACCGTCACTACACGACACCACCGTACTATGCACTCCCGACGGCCGCGCGGTAACCACCCTTAACGGCCCCCGCGTCCGACACCTATTCCAACTCTTCCGCCCCGAACTCTCACACCACACGTTCGAAGAGGAGGTCTACCACCTCCTCACTCGCCTAGGCTCCCGATCCGAAATCCACTCACCCACACCCGCCATCACCACCCGTAATAGATTGGCCAATAGAGAAGACCTCCTCACAGCTCTCCACCAAACGTTCCACATCCAAACAGAACTCTACTCCGACCCCCTCAATAAATCCCTCCACTCTCACACTTACCACTCCCTATACCCCGAAGACATAGTCTTCTCATCTAGCGGCAGCAATGCCCCACACACATGGCAAGGCACCAACATCGCCAACCCCGAATACGACCACGAATGCATGCGCCGCGCCATGGAACACGCAATCACCGGCGCACACCTCACAGCCCCTCACACCCCAGCGCCACCATCCTCATACTTCCCCGATGGGAACACTTACCCTACCGCCACTCCAAATACATCGACTCCCCGTACACCCACCACCTCTACACCGTTCTCAACGACGCGAAGATCTTCCTACCACCCGACCAACACACAGGCATACCCACCCCTACCCCATTCGGCACACGATGGATGGTCGACATCTACCTCGTCGCAAACCCCCTCGCACTCTCCACCCTACCCTCACACACAGCCATGACCGCACTACACAACACTCTCGAGTCTATCTACGACACTCACCTCCCCAACCCCCCTATCACCATCCCACCCTCACACCTCTTCGACACCTACTCACCTAACTCAGCATGCATCTACCACCTCCCCCCATACCCCACCCACCCCCTTACTTACCCACTCCATGAACGCATGCAACTAACATACCCCCTACCAGAGGAACTCTTGCTTGGAACTGGCAGGACTTCGTTTACATAAACCGCTCCGAAAAGGAAGCTCGTCCCCCCTCGGAGCTGCCGCCACCCACCCCGCCTCGGACTCCCGCATCAAAATTCTGGTGACCTCTACCCCTCTTTCCCACACCATCAATCGCGCCGAATTAGCTGGCATTGACATAGGCCTCCAACTTGGCCATACCCACCTCCTTACAGACAATGCGTGCTCCCTCCGCCTCATTCAAGGCTACTTAAACTGCCCATCCGCTTACCGCCACAATATCCACCGCGACACACTCCTCTCCATCTCACACACCCTCAAAACCCGTTGCAACGCTGGCATCCGTACACACCTCGGCAAAATTAAATAACACAACCACAAACTCGGAAACGACCTCGCAGACACTCTAGCTAACCAAGTCGCAGATGGTCACCCACCCAACACTACATACACCGCAGGCTCAGAAGTGTCGACAGGCCACTGGACCTGGCCATACACCCTCATTCCACAAAACCTTGGGGAACCCATACCATACACATACACCAACCTCAAAGCAGACGCTCACACATACATCACCAAACACACACACACACACACACACACACACCCCTCTCACAAACATCCAAACACGGTGCCCTCCTCGCACGCGCCGCGGAGGACTGAACCGACTTCTCTTTCCACAAAAAACACACAACACTCACCAACATCCAATTCACCCATAAGCAAGAATTCATGTGGGAGTCCACAACACCCGCCTTCTCACACACAACCCCACCCTGCGCTGCCCCATGTGTGGCCAATTCACTAGCAATGGTCACATGGCCGGTAACTGCCCCACCATGTCTGGCCTAAGACAGGACCGACACAACAATGCGCTGCGACTCCTTCTCTCCCTCTTGGAACGCCACAACGGAGGTCGATGAAAAACCATCACTGCGGACTTCGGTAATAAACCCATTATATCATTTACATCCCCCGCACCCACCCACACCCCTCTTGATTGTCACCCATCTCACCCCACCCACATGCCCACCCGCCTTGTTTCTGCTGACGAGGGTCTTTCCCCCGACTCCCTAGCCTCGTGCCCCGCCATCCTCCCCCCCGAGATTCCCCCCCCCGCGCTACGACCCCCCGCACACAAGCCCGACTTTATCCGCCTCCTCGAACCTCGATTCATCGGTCACACAAACGGCCGCCGCCGATACTACTCAATCAAAAAGATTCAGATAGGGGAATGGAAGTACTACACTGACAATAACCTCTCCCGAACAGCTCACCTCATACGTACCAAATACCACCCCCTTGCAAACGCCATCCGCAGCCACTGGCCAGGTACAGTGGTAGACATCCTCCCCATCGTCATGAGCCGCACGGGTACACCACACTCGTCCACCATCACAAGTCTCACCTCCCTACTTACCGCCCGCACAAACCCTCCTGACAAACTCATCTCCAAAGCACGCCTCGACACGTCTCGCATCCTTGCACGGCTCCACACGCACACTGTCCAATGGCTACATCACCTCCTACTCGTATACCGCATCAAATCCCGCACGACCTCTCGCCGCGCCTCCACACACTGCACCTTCACACGCCCCTGACTGCAAGCTGCCCTCACCCCGCATTGCACACTCCCCGGGGGGGAGTTAACCCCGCGAACATCCCTTGAGAGGTTGGATTTAGGTGGTTAACGGTCTAGCCCTGACTTGTAAGTTCCTTGTATGGCATAGTTGGGAGGGCCCACAGGCAGCAGCCGGCGCATACGGTATTTGGCGTAAACCGGCGCATACGGTACATGTTGTAAACATTTTCAATTTCAATTTCAATATCTCAGCATGGCAAACTCTATGCCGACCTCCGCACTTCCGCTTTGCTTGGCACACCTTCGGTTAAGTCGGTCCATGACTACTCTCCGTTCGCTCTAGAGGACGGGGTCCGGTTGGCGCCTATGGCGGTTGAGTTGGCTGATCGCCTTGCTATTTTGGTGGCAATTTGCCGCTTCCATGACATGGGTGCTCCGGAATCTCGTTCATTGCGTTGTGAAAGTTATATCCGCATGCAACATTTCGTTCGTTGATCTAATTATATCCCCTTTCGACGTTTTGGGGGGGGTGTGCGGAGAGAATTCACACAACTTCTTTTGCTGCTCTGCATGGTAGTTTGGGTTCCTATTTTCGCGACGCTTTGCATGAGGGCAGAGTTTATGTTGTGGTATGCCTTCTTGTTCCCTGGGCTTAGGCATGTGGGATTTTTTTTTCCTTCTTTCTCCTTTTCCTTGGTGGTTTCCACCCCTTTTCTTGTAAGAATGCTTTATAAGGATAATGAATATGAGAGTGGCAAATTCCGCCTAAATGCAATCGGCTACAATGCTCAAGCTACACTCCTCCATAAACTTCCGAACATGCATTGTGTTAAACATAAGCTAGTCAAGAACACGCTCCCCTCTCACCACGTCCAGCACGACGACACACGAGTACCACCCAATTGTAGGAGAGCCGAGAATCAAACCGTAATCCGTCATCCGGGGTGGCTAGACCTCAGCTTAAAGCGGATGTTGTCGGTGGAGTGTGTCGGATTAAGCCCATAAATTCCCATGAAACTGTCAGAACTGCACACGTCGTTTTGAGCGCGGCTCTTGGGCATTGCTCAAGCGCTCAAACCAAGCAGCATATTACTCGATGTTCCATATACCCGTATTTTTGGGAGTTTTTGGAGGGGGTTTGGAGGCGCGGGTGCCGTGTTCAATGCGCGATGTATGATTTGCGGGTGTGTGAATAGAGCACGGAAGTTCACGCCGCAGATACGGGTGATGTTTTTGGAAAGCAAGCGCGCAAAAACGCACATGAAGCATGTTTGGATAAACACTGCACTTTGTAAAGATGCGAGGGCGGCTGGCTTAGGGGAGGGGCGAGATCCAACTTAGCCGTAAGGGACGCATCACGTTGACGGTGGTGTTTGGAATGGTTGCGTATGTGGTTGTGCCAACCACACCCGGCCCACACGTTGCACACGTCCATAATTAGGCTCGGAAATCAGTATCGGAAATCAATTAGGAAGAATTGATAAACATATATCGACAAACAAGTCGCCTCATGAGGTGAGCCGAATTCGACGGGTGTTGCTTGGCACTGCGGCTCCGCTTTGCCGGAATAATGTGGAATTTAAATTAATTCACAGAAAAATTGTATGCGGTTGTTTGAACTTTAAAGTAGATGTGTTCAATAACGCGCATTGAAAAGACGCGTCCAACGGTACTTGCTATAAAATGTTTCGACCATATTTCAGTGTATTATGATCGTATGAACATTGTGGCCGAAAGAAATTTACCCTTGGGTTGTGCGCATATCGGTGATAAGTCTACATACGCGTTTTCGTGCGTTTCCCCCACAGCGGCCTGCCCAACACCTCCTCCCTCCGTCGCCTATGCATAACATTTGCGAGACCAAATCATACGCATTCATATTGCGGCGTTGTGTGCTGGCGATTATTTGGAAGACCGTGCCGCACGGGTGCGGGCGCTATAACCCCAAGTACACAAGCCCGGCAGTGCTCGAATTCGTCCCTCGTAGTTGTCGGCGCATTCCATCTTGGGCGCCAAAGTATTGCCTAGGATTTCAGGAGATTTGTCAATAGAATGAACGCATGATTATAATATTTTTTACTTGCGAGATCTTGTCCGAACTTTTTGTGGAGGAGTGCATTAGGTAAAACAACCCATCGTTCGCGGATGGTGGCAAAATTCACCAACGAACCGGCCTTAAGTTGTGTACAATAGATCTTAGTAGGTACAGGTAGTAAACTAGCTAGTAGGTACCGTACTGAATAATGGATTACAAAAAGAACAACATGAGCACGGACATAAAAAATGGGAGGGGCAACAAAAGGGCAAGAGTGACAAGAGGATCACGGCAAAAGGAAGCACTACATTGTGCACAAACCTAACTGATTAAACTAAGGAAACTCCCAGGCAACGCCCAGAATGCAACACGTGGAGATGACAAGCGGCGCCTCACGCGCCGCTCGAGGAAGCACGGGGACGCTTGCGGCCCGTTGCGCGGGTGGAGATCGCCGTGGCAGGAGAAGGCATCCCAGCCGAGGAAGAAGCGGCCTCCACACCGTCTGCGGCGGCGGACAAACCGCACAAGACGATGTCAGCGTGAGTACCATGGACGGCGAAAGAGACATACCGGCACCAAGAGGCCATCAACTTGCTCACATGCATCCCTTTAGATGCGGCTGCATGCTTAGCCAATTCCGTCAAGAAAGCCGTGGCGTGGTCGCCGAGAGTACCAAATTCCGTGACTGCAAAGGGAATGAACCGGATGTCGGGGTGATTCCTCACCCCCTCCGAGTACTTCTCGAACTTGGTCTTCCTAGCACGGCGTATAGCGACTTCGGGAGACGGGGGGCTAGAAACGCCGAACAAACCGGAAACCGCGGCATCAAGGGCAAGTTTTGAGCCTCGGATGCCGTGATAGTGCAAGACACCCACATCCGCGGGGAGGCCGTCGTTGCCGTTGGGGAGTTGGACTAACATCGTGGGATCTGTGAAAACCTCGACGCCAACCCCGAGTGCGCCACGAACCTCGGAGATGATTTCCGCAAGGGCCGTCACTAACCAAGAGTGAGCGGTGTGGACCGAAGCATCTCCGCCTCATCGAGCCAAATGGTCATCAAAAGCAGTGGCCCACGCATCGTCCGACATGGCAACACCCGCCGACGATAACGCACCCCGCATAGCTTGAGCCGCGAGATGGCAAAAAGCACAAGCAGTGGGGGAGCGTCGAGTAGAGAGGATGCGGAATGAGGGTAGGCCGAAGATGCGACAGACCGCGATGCGGAAAACTGCGTCGTAGTGCTCAGGGAACTTGTCACGGAGCTCGCCTAGGCGACCTAAAGTGGGCGGATCCGAAGCCAAAACCGCAAGGGTGCCGTGGCCGGGACGAGATACAAAACGCCTAGACTCCGGCCGAGCGTAGTTAAAGAACGTTGGAGCGAGCTTCGCGAAGCGAGTCACTTAACGCGCTCACTGATGTCGGCTTGTAGCTTTGCGGAAAGATGTCCGCGGTAAACGCAGAAAGGGGTACGAGTGAGGGTAAGCCATCAAGGGACTGAGCAGTCTACTCGTTGTTTGATCGGGCTTCAACTACGCAGCCTGCGCGAGCCACAGTTGGACATCGCGGGGGAAGCATTACTAAGGCTGTGGTTATCAAGGGTTCGGACTCGGCGAGAGCGTGAGAACCGCAGGCGGCATCTAAGCGCGCCCACGACGAAGCGAGTTATATCGACCACATGGGCTCGTTGTCACCGTCGTCTCCCTCCGGTGTACCATGCCTTCGGGACACCGCTGTGGTCATAGTAGTCGCTAACCGTCCAGACATGGTCGGCTCCGTCGGAACTTCGTCGTATGAATCCCCGCGCACGCGAGCATCTTGCGATGTAATTGCACGGCTAGCATAGCCACTGCCGAACATACTGCTCCGACATGGTTCGCATTCACTAGGGCAACCAAGTCCCCCACCCCATGCCTCCGAAACGTATGGGAAGGGACATCTCGGAGCGAGTGTTGCGGGGTAGGCAAGCTGCGGGAAGGCTCAATATCTCACCCGCCACTTCTAGGGTGGCATTGTTAGTGCGCTCGAGGAGGGTCACAACGGTGTCACCGTAGCCCTCGCCACTGCCAAGACCGCGGGGAACCGCACGGGCAAAGTGTCCGAAGCGGCGGTTGCAATGTTGATGGATACGAAAT
The DNA here is from genome assembly GCA_026401115.1 of Tetraselmis chui. Classification (NCBI taxonomy): domain Eukaryota; kingdom Viridiplantae; phylum Chlorophyta; class Chlorodendrophyceae; order Chlorodendrales; family Chlorodendraceae; genus Tetraselmis; species Tetraselmis chui. The sequence continues at coordinate 93,530 of JAPMLY010000507.1, forward strand.
TCAGTGTGAGAGTGCCGGTGAGCCGCTAGACCCCTTAGACGTTCGCCATAGGCCTCATACTTAAGGCCGTTTCGAGGGCGTCTCGAGGAAAATCGGATGTACCCATTGGCCCCCCAAATACTTTCGTCCCTTCCGTTTAGACATTAACTCCCCGGATGATGTGGCCGTTGGGTAAGTTATCGAAAGCGTCACCGACACCCAAAGGGGAATACAAACAGTTTTGGCGGATGGTTGCCGTGAGGCCGACGCTAGCATACGCCTCCGGCAAAGCGTCGCCAATGGCTACGAGAGACGCGCGGGGTCTTAGGAAGTGACTATCGTCAGAGCAACCGCAGACAATGGATTTGTTCGGGGCAATCGCAGCCAACAGTTTGTATACCCGGGAGGCAACTTGTTGCGAGACATAGTTTGTGTGGTAATCAAGTTGCTACAAAGCAATGTTGGTCACGTAGCATTGCGATAGTACGGCTGTGAATCAGCACTATAAGATGACAAGCCATCTACAACAAAGAGGATTAGGTTGATGATGGTGGCAAGTTGCTGGGCGTAAGATATCATCTAAAGGCCCAGAATATACGCTGGCGTGTGCTCACCTCAAGGTGAGTGCGTGTCCAGTGATAGGCAAGTGCTAGGCACTTGCTGAGGGTGAGATGACATGCAGTGTCACTCACCGAGTGTGAACATTCCTTATCACCCCCTCAACTTTGACATGTTATGGGCCCTCACGCTGCTAGTTGTTGGAGTCATGTGTCTTGACTGGAACCTAGAGCTTGCTTCTGGAAGAGTGGTAGACCTTTGTGGTGTCGCACGATGCGTGAGGTGCGGCTGGTTCACAAAGTGGCTGGCTCTTGCTTGTGTTAGTAGTTTTACTTCGATACCCGGCTGGTAGCGACTTGTTTCTATCGCTTGGAGCCTTGAACCCCCGAACGCCAACTCGTGTGACGTGAAGATCGGCTTGCTTCTTTTGTTATAGCTTGGCGCTTTCTGGAATTCTATTCGCTTCCGGAGCTTGTCACCCGCCACTTTTTTTTGGTCAGATTGATTTGAATCTAGAGGTTTGCATATCCAACTCCATGTGTACGGGAAAGTAACTCTAACGGTTACGGTTACCGTTAATATCGGCGCGTCTCACCTGCATGGCAACCACCTTGGCCGAGCAGTTAGACGCAGCCAACGACCAACGACTTCCCCAACGGTCAGCTCTAGCTAGCCCGTGCCTTATAAGCCGTAGCTAGCCACGAGCCTAGGCACTCTCTACTTTCGCGCTCAGCCAATCTAGGCTTCGCGCGTTTGCAGTCTCGACTCTCGTAGTCGAGCAGAGTGTCAGTTTTCCCCATTCGTCTCATGCGCACTCGTGCGTCACGCGACACTTCCCCTTGTTCAGCTACGCAGTTCCGCACTACGCAGCCTGAGCAGTCTACGTCCGCCGCGGCGGCCGACCCTCACGCTACCTTAATCGAACAACGCACAGCCGAACAGATTCGTACGGCAGTTTTAGCATCAGAACAACGGATCACTGAGCAGTTTTTGGCGGCTAACGCTGCCTTGCTCGCCTAGCTCCAGCAGACGACAGCTACACCCGCTACTACCGATCGACAGCAGTCCATTCCCGCCGACGCGACCCCAGCGACGGAGGGTGGCAAGGAGGCCCTTGAGCCACCTATCGACCTGCTAGACGACGAACCCGACCCCTCGGCGTCCGATTTCGTCGACTTCGCCTACTACGGCGAAGTCATCCCGGCCGGCCTCGAACGTCCCCCTCGCGACGTTGAGGAGCCACGTCTGTGGACTCTCACGGACGACACCGCCCGAGCTCTAAGCGACAAACGCACCCAAGCGGCATACGACGAGTACCTACACATCGGGTGCTATGCCTTCTTCGACAGTTGCGCCAACGCGGCAATTGGCGAGGATTTGGACACATTGTCGCACGGCCCACCTCTACCGACAGAGCAGGCGGCAGCGATTGCCCTCATCCGTGCGGGTCATCGCACCCACACAGCGACGGAGGAGGCCACCCGCACTCGATTGGGCTTCCTCCGCCTCACCAAGGGCGGACAAACGAGCACGGATGCGGACCGCGTCTTCGCCGAGTTGGCCCACGAGCGTTTCTGCCGACCGCGTCCTACCGCGGTCTCCGGCCCATTGGATGCGCTCCGCCAAGCGTTCGTCGACCGCACGCTGGAAGTCAGCTTACACGCCACCAGCAAGGCAGCCGCCGGAGCCGCCTTCGCGAAGGTCACGCCGGACAAGCCTACCGGCCCCGACGCGCGAGCCCGCAAGGCCGCCGCCGACAAACGCAAAGCCGCCGCTGCAGCAGCAGCAGCAGCCCGAGCCACCCCTCCACTCAAGCCGACCGACCCGGCCAAGCCCCCAACCAAGAAATGACGGTGTGGCCCGCCGCGCCGATTCCTGCTCCCCTACATCTCCCTTCATGCGCCACCGCGTACGTCGACGATGGCGGGAGTGGGAGCGCATCGGCGCGAGCGGCCAAGTCCTAAGTTGGATCCGCCATGGGGTCCAAGTAAAATTCAAACGTGGCGTACGTCCCAAGCCCTTCAACCACGGCGTCTCCATGCTAGATGCGACACCGGCACAACTCGAGTTTCTCAACTCGGAGCTTCCACGCTTCGAAGCTCGCGGCGCGTGGGAGCGCTCTACCAACCCTCGTTACACCTCCCGGATGTTTTTGGTGCCCAAACCCGGAAACAACCAATGGCGCTTGATTATCGACCTTCGAGAACTCAACCGCTATTGCTCAACCTTCAACATGACGTGCGAGACCCTAAAGCACCTATGCCATCTCTCTCGTCCGGGAGACTACTTCGTCTCGCTCGACCTCGCCGATGGGTACTACACCCTTGGCATCCGGGAGGAAGACCGAGACTACTTCACGGTCAACTACCGCGGCACCCTTTGGCGCCTCGCGTGCCCCCCCATGGGATGGTCGGGCTCCGCTTACTACTTTTGCAAGCTCACGCAAGTGTTTACGAACCACTTACGCCGCCCCCCGCCTCCCACGCCGGCGGCTACACCGACCGGCACAAACCGACCGTCCAAACGCTTTCTACGAAACGCTCGATGGCGAGGTACACGGCTCCTCCCCTACATGGACGACTTCCTCTTCTTAGCGGACTCTTACGAGGAGGCGTTGCTACTTCGACAACAGGTGCAAGCCCTGCTCGACGGCCTCGGCCTCCAACGCAACCCCAAGAAAGGCGTGTGGACACCGACGCAAGTCGGCAACCACCTCGGCTTAACGGTGGACTTGCAGCACGGCATGTTCCGCGCACCACCCACAAAACTCCAACAGCTCGCACAGCACGCCTCGTCCCTACTCGGCCGAGCGGCGTCGAACGCACGATGGCTACCCACGCGTCAGCTAGCGGCTTTCGCGGGAAAAGCGCAGTTTCTGTACCTCGCCATTGCGCCCGCGCGGTTCTTTTTGCGCGAGCTCCACAACGTGTTAGCGACACGGACTGGTTGGGGGGGACGCGTGCGTCTCACCCACCAATTACGACGCGACCTCGAGTGGTGGCGTACGGTGCCCACTCAACACAACGGTCGGTTAATCTACAAGCCAATCGAAACCGCCTACCTTCACGCCGACTCGAGCGACTACGGTTGGGGTGCCGTGCTCAACGAAGACGCCCGCTACCAAGCACGTGGCTTTTGGAGCTCGACCGACCGTCTCCAACACATCACGTGGAAGGAGCTTCGCGCGGTGAGACACGCGGTCGACTCTTTCCTTCCGCAACTCAAAGGCCGCCAAGTTCTCCTACACGAGGACAACACTGCCGTGGTGGCCGCGCTAACCAAGCTCACGTCCCGTTCACCCGCTATGATGGACGAACTCCGACGCCTATGGTACTTGCTCGACACCAACGACATCCACATTCGTCCCCGCTACATTCGGTCGGCCGCCAACGTATGGGCGGACGCGCTCAGCCGCGAACTGGACACCGAAGACTGGCAACTCAACCCGCAGGTTTTCGAACACCTGCAACGACGGTGGGGCCCGCATACAGTCGACCGCTTCGCATCTGTGCTCAACGCCCAACTCCTACGCTTCAACGCCCGCTGGAAAGACCCCAAGTGCGAAGACGTCGACAGCCTCCACCTCCCGGACGATTCCTGGCAGCGCGAAAACAACTACTACAACCCCCCTTGGTCCGCCCCACCAACGCTGGCCGCCAAACTCGCCCAATCGTAAGCCGCGGCTACGGTCATCGCCCCCTACTGGCCGAACAAAACGTGTTACCACGCTTTGGCCCGCCTCGCCCACACCACGTTACACTTCCCCGCGACCCGCGACCTATTCTTACCAGGGAGGCTCGGCAAGCCAGAGGGGGTCGGACCTCCCGCATGGAGCATCGTGGCTTTTCGACTGTCACCCCCTCCTGGTTGTTCACCCGACGCGGGGCGATTGGCCGGGCGCTGCGCCCGGACCGATTAAATTCTACAGTACACGCCGCACACCAATTTCCCGCTACAGGACCCTCCCGGTACCGCCTACGGCCCGGAACAGCACCGGCGCCCTGGTCCTCCGATCTGGCTGAAACTTTTCGAGACCTCCTAGGTACCGATAAGCTCGGGGTTACAGCGGTTGCCCTGCTCAGTAACTCCCTAGCGCCCTCTACGTACGCGACCTACGACAGCGCGATTAGACAGTTTTTTACTTTCTGTACAGAGGAAAACCTCGCGCCGCTACAGGCCACACCGGCCACAATGGTACGCTACACGGCATGGCTGGCCCTCCACGGCCGAGTCGCAGCCAGCTCTCTACAATCATATTTCTCTGCACTCAACAAATTCTTCCGCGACCACCAGCGCCAACCCATTGTTGTAGGCGAACTGTTGGCGGACGCACGCCGTGGCCTCGAAATCCTACAAGAACGCCGCGTCCCAGCCACCTGCCGGTTATCGCTCCCCGCCCTAGTCGCACTCGACATTTTACTGGCAGCCGCTGCCCTTAACACCACCCTTACGTGGACCCCTGCTTCCATGCCTCAACTCAAAGTTTTGAGAGCGTGCTTAGCGGTGTGCGTCAATTACAGCCTTTTCTGCCGCGCAGAAACTGGCGCTCGCTGTCAGACCGGCGACCTACTCGTCGACCGACCCTCACAACAAATCTGCCTTTTCGTACGCAAATCTAAGGGCGACCAACGCCGTTCCTCCTCCAACAAGCTCGTTTTCTCCCTTCCCACGACTACCAACCCGATTCTGGCCGACCTCCTGGAATACTACACGCAGCACCGCGCCGCGTTCTGCGAAAATTACTACCATAGGCCTCCCCCTGACGCCTTCTGGAGTTTCTCACCTTCAGAAAACTCCGCCGATTGGGGGGCCGCGTCCACGGTCTCCGCCTGGCTCTCCCTGGCCCTCCAAACAGTCCAAGCATCCGCGCCCACCGGTTTCAAGTGGACATCGCACAGCCTCCGGAAAGGCGCTGCTTCCGCCGCCACCTGCATCGGCGCGCCCCTCCCCGTAATCAAATACATGAGTGGTTGGGCCAAGAACAGCTCCGTGACCGAAGGAAAGTACATTGACCCAACCATGACCCCCACACCTGCTGGTTGGCGGTTCTTCGGCTGGCTCACTCCGTCCCCCCCGCAACACTAATTTTGGCTGTGAAAGCCTTTGGCTTTAGGTTATTGGCAAAACGTGCCCTAGGGTAAATGGTCAGATTGATTTGAATCTAGAGGTTTGCATATCCAACTCCATGTGTACGGGAAAGTAACTCTAGCGGTTACGGTTACCGTTAATATCGGCGCGTCTCACCTACAGGGCAACCACCTTGCCCGAGCAGTTAGACGCAGCCAACGACCAACGACTTCCCCAACGGTCAGCTCTAGCTAGCCCGTGCCTTATAAGCCGTAGCTAGCCACGAGCCTAGGCACTCTCCGCTTTCGCGCTCAGCCAATCTAGGCTTCGCGCGAACCCACCTACCCATCCCTATAATCCTGCGCTAATCGACCCCCAGACCCTGTCTATGGGTGTCTGTTGGCCAAATTGTAAGCAAACTGACACTTTTGGCAAAACGTGCCCTAGGGTAAATCTCGTGAAAGCCTAAAGCGATTCGGCTGAATTTCTGGAAAGACATCTTACCACAAGTGTACTAGCACTCATGTACGGCGTCACTTGACCGACCTTTTTAGATTCGTTTCCAATTGCCTTGGCTGTATAGACTCCGGGAGTACAACTGCGTCTTCGGTCAGCCCTTTGTCGTCTCCTTTTATGAGCCGTGTTGCCCGCCATTTGACCGGTACTTGGTGCTTTTCTTGGTGGCATTTTTCATGATTTTCTGGTACTCTTGAGAGCGCATCCGACGCATATGCTATGGACTACGTGAAACTACCCAAGTTCAGTGGGGAGAGACGAGACTTTGATGTGTGGAAGAAACGTTTCCGTCCATTTGGCCTAATGCAAAAGTGGGCTCCGGCTTTGTCGTCGGATGGTGCCGCTTCCTCTCAACAACAAGTCGACATGTACTCCACAGTGATTCTTGCGTTGCCGGAGGACGATCTCTCTATTATCGAGAATGTCAGCGAGGATGACAAGACCTGAGGCCACACTGCGTGGACCGCGTTAGTCAATCATTATGAGGTCGATGGCATTTACCGGTGTACGGAGCTATTGCAGGACTTGAAAACGTCGCAAGCGGACGGCGAGAGCGGCATTCAATACTTGAACCGGTTAGTTCGACTGCAACGACAGCTTGCCCGGGTTGGGGACGTCGTTCACGACCGGCGTATCATCATGTACTTGGTGAAGGGCCTGCGCAGCGAATACCACCCATCACCTACACGTGGGACGTGCACAACCTCAGCATGGAAACCGTCAAGCGTGATCTTCGTCAAAAGGGCATGCGCATCGAGAGTCGTGCGCAATCGCATACATCGGAGCTCCCAGCGCCTACGGCTTTTGCGGCGTCTCATGATGACACAACGACTGAACTTTTGAAGCGGCAAGTCTCCGAGCTCTAAGACCAGCTGAAATATCTTCAAGGAGCTTCGACTACTCGTCGTACCTCATATGGCAGAGGCGCAGCGAGGACTTTTCGTGGTGTTTGCTATGGCTGTGGTAAGAAGGGCCATCGCAGGTCCGAGTGCCCAGTCAACATCACCGGAGGTAACTCTGCGCAAGTGGACTCCCCGGTTGCTTTTCCGGCGGTCATGGACGTGACAGCCACCCCTGCGAGGCCATTCTTCGAGGCTCGACACATGTTCGAGCGCGATGGGGAAACGTGGATGTGGTTGGCCGACAGCGGCGCTAGCCATCACATGACTAGTGTGCGCCGTGACTTCTGTGAGTATCAAGCGCTCACCGACCGGCTTTGGGTGAAAGGTATCAGCGCCCGCGTTGTTGGCGTGGGCTCGGTCCGCATCGTTGTGAAGGCTGACGATGGAGAGGATATTCCTGCCATGCTAAAGAATGTGCTCCACGTTCCTGAGCTATCCCGTCGCGTGTCGTGGTCTTCCCACCGGCTTTTCAGCCTCACCCAAGCTCGGCGACAAGGTCATTCTGTTGTGTTAGCTGATCCCGTGGACCACCTTCGTCGTCATGCCGGTCATGGTGGTGGGGTGGTGGTTCCGTTGGAGCGCGCGCATTTGTTGGTGTGGTTGCCGGCGCGGGTTGCTTCGTCGAATTCTACCGCTTCGGTCGCCACTGCGCCATTGCCGAAAACGTTGTGGCATTCCCGACTCGGTCACCTTGGCGAGTCGCAATTGGACGGGCTCTTGGCCACTCAGGTGGAGGGTGTGGCGTTTTCTGCGTCGGAGAAGTTGGGCTTCTTTGAGACATGTGTTGTGAGTAAGTCGCACGTCCGCCGTATCTCGCGTGAGCCGGCTGACCGGAACGTTGGTGTCTTTGAGGTCCTCGGCTTAGACTTCCGGGGTCCTATGAGTGTTCCATCCTTGGGAGGACGGCGGTACAGCTTGTGTGCGGTTGATTTCCGGAGCCATTTCATGCTGCATGACGCGGTCCGCTCCAAGGATGAGGCTCCCGCCTCGTTCCGTCGCATGTCGACTACCATCCGCTCTCTTGGGCACACGGTTCGTCGTCTTCGGGTGGACAATGACACGGTGTTCTTAGGTGCTGCCTTCCGAAACCTCTTGGATGAGTTAAACATCGCCGTGGAGATCACTGCCCCTTACGCGCATTGGCAACATGGCCGGATTGAGCGGTAGTGGCGGACATTGGTCCCGATGGTGCAGTAAATGATCCGGCAAGCCGCGCTGCCTAAATCGTATTGGGCTCTAGCAATGGCCGATGCGGTGCATGTCCGCAATCGTGTGCATAGTAGCGGAGCCGGCGGTGTACCTTTCACCTTGGCGACCGGTAGACGAGCTGATTTGAGCTCCATGCGGGTCTTCGGCTGTCCGACCTATGTCCACGTTGAGAAGTCTCAACGCCGCAAACTTGACGATCGCGCGTGGAAGGGTGTCTTTGTGGGCTATGCTTCCGAATCACCTGCGTGGTTGGTGTACAATCCTGCTACTCGTCGGGTGGTGAGCAGCCGTAACGTGGTGTTCGATGAGGCTGCAGTCCTCTCCATGGGGGAGAGCAATGCGGAGCAACGCACTGATGATGAAGAGGACATCATCCCGCGTACCATGTGTAGCGAAGAACGGGATACACCTTCGGGGGAGTCGCCGCTACGGGAGTCGCTGCAGCATTCCGGGTCGATGGAAGATGAACGGGACATGCATTCGGGGGAGACTCCACGTCCAAGGTATAATCTTCGATCCACTGCCGCACCATAGCAATGCGTACCCAGTCCAAGGTATAATCTCCGTTCAGCGGGCGCTTCGGGAGATGGATGGACTACGGGAAGTACCGCGGCTATTAAGTAAGCCAGCAGCCCGACTGTTTAAGAGCCTGTGTCATATAAGCAAGCGTTGAGGAGTCCCCAATCGTGGGAGTGGGAGGCAGCTATCAAGAGCGAGTACGACTCACTTGTATCTTGGACAACCTGAACATTGGTCCCATGTTCTGCCGGTCGCAAGCTCGCATACTCCAAGTGGGTGTTCAAGCTGAAGCGCGATGCCAATGAGCAGATTGCAAGGTATAAAGCAAGACTTGTGGCTCGCGGGTTTACTCAGGAGAAGGGTGTGGACTACCACGAGACCTTCGCTCCCACAGTGAGGGTGATTTCTATTCGAACGTTGCTCGCGCTAGCTCCTTATAATGATTGGGAGGTAGAGCAGCTTGATGTGGTAACGGCATTCTTGGAGGCCGACATCGAGGAGGAAATCTACATGAGGCAGCCGGAAGGATTCTGTCACACCGACATCAATGGAGAGGAGCGAGTGTGCTTGTTGAAGAAATCATTGTATGGCCTCAAGCAAGCTCAAAGGAACTGGAATAAGACCATCACAACATGGCTAGAAGAGCACGGCTTCAACCAAATCCAAGATAGATCCCGGCATTTACGTCTTCATCAAGGAGGGTGAGCTATATGTCTTGGCGTTGTACGTGGACGACAGCATCATCGTCGGACCAGCGGGTAGCTTCATCGTTGGGTTCAAGTCGGCTTTCGGCGAAAGGTTCAACGTGCAAGACCTCGGTCCAATGTCTTGGTTGCTTGGCATGACAGTCGAGCGTGATCGTGGCAACCGCATCATCAGGATTGGACGTTAACAATACGTCTTAGATATGTTGGAGCGCTTCAACATGATGGGCTGCAAGCCAGTGGGCTCACCTATGGCGGTTGATGCTTTGAGCAATTGTGTGGAGACGTCGACATCAAAATTGCCTCTCGATCTAGTGCCATACCAAAGCTTGATCGGCAGCTTGTTGTACGCTTCCGTAAGCACACGGCCTGACATCATCATTGATGTTAGGCACCTTAGTAGGTACATGTCCGACCTCTCTCAGTCACATTGGGAGCAGGCCAAGAGGGTGCTCCGCTACCTCAAGGGGACCGCAGATTCGGTGTTGATGTACGGCGGCGCACCCTCATCAAAGGTGGTAGGATGGTCACATTCTGACTATGCGAGTAATATTAACGAACGGCGCTCTCGCACGGGGTATGTGTTCATGCTCAACGGTGCAGCGGTGAGTTGGAAAAGTCAGCGGCAACAAGCTGTGGCGTTGTCGACAGCGGAGGCAGAGTATATGGCGCTGACTGCGGCCACTCAGGAGGCGACTCAACTGCTCCATGAGTTTCACCACACAAGCGGCCACACATGAGGCGGTATTTTTTAAGCAACTGCTCCATGAGTTTCACCAAGAATCCGGGTCTCCCATCACAATTCACGAGGACAATCAGAGTTGGATTGCACTCAGCAAGAACAACATGACGACCGGACGCAGCAAGCACATGGACGTGAGGTACCACTTCTGTCGGGAGAAGGTGGAGAGCGGAGACATCAAGGTGTAATATTGCGCGACGGAGATCATGTTTTATTGATGTGCTTGCCAAGCCATTAGTGAGTGCAGGACACGGCAAGTTGTGCAATGCCATCATGGGATTGCCTGCGTAGCAAGGGGGAGTGTTGCGAGACATAGTTTGTGTGGTAATCAAGTTGCTACACAGCAATGTTGGTCAAGTAGCATCGTGATAGTACGGCTGTGACTTAGCACTATAAGATGACAAGCCAATCACTAATAAAGAGGATTAGGTTGCTGATGGTGGCAAGTTGCTGAGCGTAAGATATCATGTAAAGGCTCATAATATACGTTGGCGTGTGCTCACCACAAGGTGAGTGCGTGTCCTGTGATAGGCAAGCGCTAGGCACTTGCTGAGGGTGAGATGACATGCAGTGCCACTCACCGATTGTAAGCACTCCTTATCGCCCCCTTCAACTTTGACACAACTATTACGAATAAAATGACCCCGAAAATGCAACGTTGATGGACTCCACGGGTTCTCGGGATACGCATAATCGGGCCGTGAGCATTTGATGAGTCGTAAGCGTACAAGGTAGATGGACGGCCATACAACATAGTAGCGATGCGGAGCAACGGTCGAAGCGAGGGATTTGCAGACAATTTACCAAACAAAGGACGCCGCAAGAACTCGTTGAACGCGTTGGATGCGTCGCCTTGCATGTCCGCCCAGTCCGGTGAGGCGTCAAGCGCGGCTCGAACCATGAATTGTACGATCTCAACGCCGCAGCGGACGCCGACCCCAAATTGGTGCCGAGCAGCTAACCACGTCGTCACCAATTACGGCGAGAGGCGCGCGATTCGCGAAACGAACTAGAACGGAGCCAATTCCAATCGGGCTCAATGTCTCCTTTTGGTCGCGAAGTTGTTGCTCTTGTGCGTGTCGTTGTTTGAGATTAAGCTTGTCTAGCGGGATAAGTGTGGCGGAGGCGAGGAATGAGGCAACGCCTGATGAAACCTCTGCATTCACGATGGCTTCGGTTGACCGGCGAGAGTGCAAGGGGAACCCAACGCGCGAAGAGTTTCAAACCTCCAACCATCAACATGAGGACAAGACTTTCGAGGGCATCTAGCAACGACCTCCACAATATCAACTACCGAAGCACGGAGTTTGATACGAGGGAGGGAGAAGGGATCCGGCAACACGAGGTCGTAATCGTCTTGTGGGTGCAACCGTGATAATTCCTCGTGCAACAAGGTTGGAGCTTAGGGCCTCCATAGCACGACGGTACTCCCCAACCGCAGCTAGACTAGCCGCCCGGTTGGCTACCTTGGCCGAGACACCCTTATGAAAGGGCTGCGAAGGGGAGATGAGGTCGGTACCAGCCCTCGAAAGTGAGGTAGGTGGCGGTGCCCGCCCATTGGCAAGGGATGCGTGAGCGCGAGCGGCGAAAACAATGTATCGAGATCGCATGACGCTAAGCTAATGGGCTAAGCGTTTGTCACGGTAATCAGCGACCGGGTTTGTTCAACCGTGCAAACCCGATTAGTGTGGATGGTAACTCACGCAAACGCAGTTACAATCACAATCACGCAAATAGGAATAGTCACAGAGATAGCCAGCCCGAGGCGTGGTGTCGGGACAACAGAAGTGATGGAGTTGTAGCCTAGCGACAGCTCTCTACGGAATCAAACAGTTTATCGGTATGTCCGATCTAGACATGTACTAATCATATCTTGAATAGCTTACAATAGCTATCTGCAACTAATAACTATAAGGTATTACGTACAACACTCCCCTTGAAGGTATGCAGCTACGGGATGAAGCGTTGCATTGGGTCTTGTCTTCCAAGGATTGCACTTCGGTGTCTTGCAAGTGCAGGTCATGGGAGGGGTTTGGTGAACATGTCAGCCACCATATGGTAAGTGGGGAGGTACCTCAACTTGATGGTTCCCTGCCCCACGTGGTCTTTGAGGAAGTGCCACTTCAGACCGATGTGCTTGGTCTTCTCGCTGACCAAGGCATTTTGGGAGTACGCAATGGCGCTTTGGTTGTCCTCCCATATGGTGGTGGTTTCGGTGATGGGGGTGCTGAAGATCTCCCCCACGAGTTGCCGGAGGTGGAGTCCCTCCTTGGTGGCATCAGCCGCAGAGTAGTACTCGGCTTCACACGTGGATTGGGCCACACATGTCTTTTGTTTGGACTTGTAACTGATGGGCCCGCGTCCGAGGGTGAAGAGATAGCCCGAACGAGACTTGCGGGTGCTGCTGTCGTTTGCCCAATCTGCGTCGGCATCGGAGCATGTGGTCCGTGCCCCCTCCCCCCAACGTCAGGCGCATGTCGATGGTGCCATGAAGGTATCGGAGAACCTCCTTCAGAGCCTGCAGGCGGGCGTCCGTGGGGGAAGCTTGGGCGGAGCCGAGGATGCTCAACGCCGTGGAGACATCGGGGCGCGTGCACACGGTCGCGAACTAGAGACTGCCAAGGAGGATGGGGTAGACGTCCTTGGCCACGCCGGTGAGAGGGGGCGAGGTCATGTGAGCGAGGCCGGCGAGAAAGCCGGGATCCATGGGAAGGGACGACGGTTTAGAGTCGGCCATGCCGTACTTGGCGAGGATGTCGCACATGTACTTGGATTGGTCCAGCGAGATGGTGCGTGTCGAGCGATCGCGGGTGATGTGCATGCCGAGTAGTGGGGAGAGGTCGCCGAGGTCCTTGATCTTGAACCATGCTCCGAGTTGGGCTTTGAACGATGCAAGCCATGCGGCATCACTGCAGGCCGCGGGGATGTCATCGACGTATAGTGCGATCATGGCGAAGACGTGACCGGTGCGGAAGATGTAGATGCACGAGCATGAAACGCATTGTTGCCACCCATGGTCGACGAGCCATGCACGGAGGAGCATGTTGAACTCGCGGGGGGACTGCTTAAGGCCGTATAGGCAGCGCTTGAGGTGACACAATTTGGACGTGCCATCGCTAAAGCCGAGGGGCTGGCGGATGTACACGTCTTCCGGGATGGGGGCGTAAAAAACGCTGTGTCGATGTCAAGCTGGCAGAGTTCAAGGTCGCGAGCGGCTGCGATGGTCAGGAATAGACGCAGGCAGGCCATGCGGATGACAAGTGAGAACGTCTCGGTGTAGTTTAGTCTAGCGCACTGGCTGCACCCTTTGGCGACGAACCGCGCTTTGAAGCGGGAGACGCCGCCGGTGGTGTCATACTTGACTTTGTAGATCCACATTATGTTAACGACCATGCGACCCGGGGGAAGGTCAACGAGTTCCCATGTTCCGTTGTCCATGAAGGAGAAATTCTCCTGCTGCATAGCGGCTTGCCACTGGGGGGCTTGGGCACTGTCCTAGGCACCCCGGTACGATTTCGGTTCCACACACTCCCGGGCTGTCAGGAGGGCGACGGCAGTATGAGATGTGCCGGCATGTGTGTGTGGGGGACCAGTGATGAGGTCGGGAACATGAGGGTGCTCAAAGATGTCCTCTTTGGCTTTGCCATGGTTAGGGTCACAACTCGCCGTCACGAGGGTCGGGGGGTAGTCGGACAAGTGGGCAACCATTTCGCCGTAGCGAAAGGGATGAGACCGGAGTCGAGCTTGGCGAGGGGGTCTAGGAGGAGGTAGGGGTTCTGGCAAGGTCATGTCGATGGGGTGGGATTGGGGTGAGGTGGCCGGTGCGTCATCCGGAGAGTCGGTGATGACAGAGTCGACGGAGAGTCGTGTGCCGAAGCCCGGAGTGTCTTCCTGAAAAACAACATGGACGGAAGTGGTAATGCGGCGTGTCTCCGGGTTGTACACACGGTATTCGGGTGCGTCAGTGGGGTAGCCAACCATGACACCACGAAACGCTTTTTCACTAAGTTTTCGACGCAGTTTTTCGGGCACCTTGGCGAAGACGGTAAACCCGAAGACGCGGAACCTGGATGCGTTAGGCACAAACGACGTCATGAGGGTAAGGGGGATGCCACCATTGGGTCCGACCGAGCGACTGTACGTGCGGTTGCGCAAGTACACAAGAGTGCTGACAACGCATGACCACATGGAGTTGGGAACGGCCATGCTGTGGAGCATCGCCGATGCATTGTCTCGGATAGTGCGCCAAGGACGTTCGGCTTTGCCGAGCATGTGGTGGGCGTACGGGGCAGAGAACTGGACTCCGACGCCGAGGTGTGCGCACATTTGGCGGGTAACTGCAGCTTCAAAGTCAGAGTCCGAGTCAAATTTTGTGACTGGTGCGAACGCGCCCGATTGGGTGTGATGACGTGCATGCAAGTGCTTGATGTACATGAGGATGGTTTCCAACTCTGAACACGCATCGCCTTTTGACTTGAGGAACCGCACCCACATGTAATGGGTGTGGTGGTCAATAACGAGCAAGCAATAGCGGAGGCCATGCGAGGAGGGGACGTTGAATGGTCCCCAGAGGTCAGAGGACAGGTTGAGGAGGGGACGGGACGGCTTCGCGTAGGCAGCGGTGTTGCGTGGTGCACCCTTGGCTTTGTGTAACAAGCATGAATCGCAAGAAACACTTTTTACAGAGCCGGCTAACGCAGGGCTAGTCGGAACACCGTGTGTGTGTTGGGCATGTAGGCTTTGCATGTTTAGGTGTCCAAACCGACGGTGCCACAGCCCACATGACGGGGTCGCACTAGGCAGTGAGGGCAACACGGGGACCGTGGCTGTGCGCGGTATCTTGTGAGGCGCTTGGGGGTAGCTCTGGGTTGTGTGGTAGGATGTAGAGGCCGCTGCCCGACGGCTCTAACACACCCATTCGGGTGGGGACCACGAGCAGGCCAGTGTCGGAGTCAATAGAGAAAATAAATTCACAACCACTGTGGGATTGCATCCAACTGACACTAAGGAGTCTTCCAATGCGTTGAGCCGAGCGAGAAGACACGTCGGGGGTGTATAGTGCATGGACCGTGCGGTGAATGAGTTGGCCACAGGCCAGCCGAACATAAATCCGCACTGAATCACTGCCCTTAACGTCGACGCCGACCCCACCCACGCATGAGGGGGCGGATGGGGGGGCAAACGTAATGAAGTCATCCCGAAACTCGGTCAAGCTGATCGAGCAAGCATAATCAATAAACAAGAACTGGGAGAGGTCACGACCCGGCGAGAGGGAAGAGGAGAACGCGACGGAGCTGAAAGGGACACTCACCGCGGTGTCGTCGTATTAATCGGTGCAATCCTCGAGGGTGGGCAGGCCGTCAGTATCGTCGGCGGCGGTGACGTCGCTCAGCATGGCTGCGTGCGCAGTGGCAAAGCCACCTGGGGTGCCATACTTTTGGACGATCATCTTGCGTTTCGCAAGAGTCCACCTCAAAAGGGCGTCATCAGGGGCATTGCATGAGGACATGATGTGGTCCGGGCTGCCATATGCGCTGCACTTGTTGGGGAGGCCACGACCACCACGAGGACCCCGCGGGGTGTGTCCTCGGCCGCCGTGTGAACCGCGACCCGCAACGACGAACGTAAATTTGGGAGGGGGGTGCGTCGGGGACCGGCGCGCCCTGAGCACTGGTTTCCTCGTCCATGTTGTGCGCCAAGTGGAGGATGCTAGCCATCACCTCATCATTAGACATGAGGTAGTTAGTTTCAAAAGCGTTAATGACACATTGTTTGGCCTGACCGAAAGGGCCAGTGCTGGAGATGCCACGCAACATGAGGAGGCCGAGGTTGTGAGGGTGTATGGCCGCGGATCCATCAGTCATCTGACAAATATCGTTGTAGCCATCCAACGTCTGCCTCATGAAGTGAACATATTCAATGAGGGATTGGCTGGGGCGCTGCGTGAGCATGAGGTTGTCCAATAGAGTCAGAGAGCGAGCAAAGGACCGGGAGTCGAGGCGTCCATTCAGGATGTCCAACGCGGCAGTAGCGCAGTCGGGACAGGCAGGAGAGACACACTTCATTGCTTGGTCATCGTGCTGATTTGCGCTAGCTGCATGGAGGAGCAGTGTGAAGGCGTAGTGTTGCGCTTGCTCATCGAGCCAGACGCCCGATTCGCGGAGAGCCAACTTGGGGATGAGGTCCGCTGCCTTGAGTGAGAGGAAATTAAGGAAGCTCCTCTTCCACTGCTTGAAGTCCGTGGTTGGCCCCATGGTAGGGACGGACATCGTCATGGAGCGGTTGAGTGCCTCCTTATCAAAGCCGGTGGCTTCGTGGACCGCGCGGCCGATGACCACCGGGTCGATGGTTGGGCAGCGGTTGCCACGGGTGGTGTGACCTCCGCGCTGAGGAGGATGGGAATGCTGGCCGGTGAAGGGAGGAGGTGGTCCACCCGGAAAGGGAGAGTGGCCGGGCATTGCGGGCGGCGGCCCGTGCGGGTGCGTGCGGCCACGGGAGGCGGGGGGGTGGTGCGGCGGCGCCTCCGAGAAGAGGGGTCCGTGGGTCGAGAGGGCATACCCTGCGAGAGGGTATGGAGGAGGTGGTGGGAGCCGTTCCAAGGGAAGCTCGGGGGGCGAGGGTTCGCTGAGCGCATCGTGACGGCGGTGTGCGAGCGGGGGGTCGCCAACAGCAGCTGCAGTGACAGCTGCAATGTGGGCCGTCAGCGCGCCCAGCCGAGCGTCGGGGAAGAGAGGTCTCTGTGTGGGAGGGGCGCAGCCGAGGGGTTCACTGAGTGGCCGTCACCAAGGGGTACGAGCTGCGCATCGCAACGGCGCTTAGCGACAAAGGGGTCCGCAGCAGTTGTAACAGTAGCAGCAACAGCGGCATCAGCAGCGTCGGCGGACTGCGCGTCAAGGCGGGCGTTCATGAGCGCCAATTGCTCCAAAACAAGAGAGAGGGTATCATGGGTGGGAACTACAGAGCTCTGCTGAGAGCCGAGGTCAAGGGAATCAGGAGGCGAAACATGTGGAGAGTCGGCATAGCGAGTTTTCGGCGCCATTTCGACAGAGGAAGAAAAAGAAAGAACGGGAAAAAGAACATGCTGCGGTAAAAACCGCTAGCCGGACGTGTGCCTAGCAGTGGTTTCAGAGAGACGGCTTGATGCCCGCCGACCCCTCGGCATGATGCCCCGGGGTGTCTCAAAGCACCTTTTATGTATCCTCCGCCTATTGTGGGGCACAAGTCGTGACCACGGCAAGTGCAGGTGGAGAGATGCGCTGGCGGTTGAGTCGCTAATAAAATACATTAATATATTAAGCTAGGGCTATCGTGCACCATGTATATGCGTATTCACCCGATAGTGCGCCCCCCCCCCGTCTCCAGCTTGGACCTGTGTGCACCATATCCACACACGACGAGTGCGTCGGTGTGGGTGGCTGGCCGTCGTCCTCGAGTAGCTGACTTAGGTGGGGTGAAGGGTGGGTTTTAAAGCGCAATTTATAATGGCGATACCGCCGACTACAAGGTGAAAGTATTAAGTGTCTATGTAAACTTGCCTTCTGCGGGAGAGGTGGCGATCGCAGCTCGCCGAACCAAGTTGTCGAGCGTGAGTGACGTGAGGCGGGGGGCCATAACATGTTGAACCGTGCAGACACGATTAGTGTGGAAGGTAACTCACGCAAACGTAGTTACAATCATAGTCACGCAAACATGACAGTCACATAGACAACCAACCCGAGGCGAGGTGTCGGGACAACAGAAGTGATGGAGCTATAGCCTAGCGACAGCTTTGTACCAAATCAAACAGTTCATCGGTATGTCCGATCTAGACATGTACTTATAATATCTAGAATAGCTTACAATAGCTATCTGCAACTAATAACTATAAGGTAATACTTACAACATGGTCAGGGGGCAGAAGCCCCACATGATTGAAATCAGCCATGGGGCGCAAAACTAAACGCGGAAATAATAGCCACGCCGCCCAAGCCGCTTCCGCGGAAGCCCCTTGGGTGGCCCTACCGGGGAAAGACAAAACGCAGCCGACAAGCTCCTCGAAGACCGGCTTGACGAGGCGTACCACCGAAGGGGGGACGCCGTCCGAGGACGTACTATATCGGAAGGAAAGGAGGTATAACTCAAAGAAGGCTTTGGAGTTCTCCCCACCAGTGGCCCCATGATCGAGGCACCATTGGATAGCGGGGGGCAAGGACTGGGGATGCAGCGGGGACGGCCGACCGCGCGGAAGCGAAGCACCGTATGCCGGCGGTTTGGAGGGCGTAGTATTACGGTGAGAACAAGCATGTTGGTGTCTACTAAGGCCACCGCTCCGAAAGTATCGTCCGCAAAAAGTGCACGGCGCGAGAAGGTCGCGATCGGTATCCACAACTGGGCAAATTTCGGGCGCGAATGTGCACGTTGTCCCGGGAGAATTTTGATGGGTGCACAACGCTTGAAGGGTCGGGAACGACGCGGAGCAACCAACACACCTCCAAGGAGCGGGGGAGCGCATTGTGGGAGCGGGGGGTAAAAACCGATATGGAGTACTGCTAGGTCGTAAGGCATGCGAAGGCGCTTGAGCATTAGGTGATGATGTGGGAAGGTCACGTGGGGTGGGGGCCATAGGGCACGACCCGGCCCCACCGCCGGGCGACCGGCCTAAAGGTGGCGGTGGAGGACGCCGATGACTATGTCCCGGCCGGGTCGCCGCGGCGGCCATCCGGGGTGGCACGTGTGTCGCGTCCTAAAATAAGTAGAGCACGCGGGGTCGAAGAGGGGGGGGGGGGCTATGTGGCTTGAACTATACCGGAAGTCGCCCGAGGTGGCGCTATGGCGTGCCTCAGAGTGAAGATTCGCCGCCGACGTGGTGGGATGCTCGATGCCGGTCCTTCGCGCCTCTAACCTCGCGTTGCTTGTAGTGGGGAGCCTTGAAGCCCGCGATGGAGATGCTCAAGAATAAAGCAAAAAGCTAATCGGTACCCGTGTACCAATCGCCGCAAGAGTCGAATGGAAACTTCGTTATACAACGCCGTACATGTAGTGGTGCGACAAGCAATAAAGGATGACCTTGCGAGTAGCGGGTTCCGAGTACGGGTAGTGATTAGAATGAAGTTGGCGGGCTGAGAGCAGTACTGAAGTTATAGTACACGTACAAGGATAGCGATGACACGTGCCGATGCCGCGAGCCTTGAAGGGGGATGACCACGCGCGGGCGAAAGTTTCAGCGGTACTAGTAGCGGCCAACAATCTCGATGATACCGAGAATAGGGGCGGTACGGGCAGTTGCACCCGGCCGCGGGTCGAGCGACGAATAAAAGATCCCGGGAGGGTCACGCTGGCGATGGTACAGATAAAACACACCGCAGCCGCTGACGGCGAGTGACCGCGGACGATAAAAAAGAAAAGTGTATGTATGTGTACCGCGCGATGCCACATCGTAGGAGAGCGCCGAGAGAGAAGCAAACACGAATAGGCGGGCAGGCGTCACGCTTACCGCTACCAAGTTCCGTGCTCGCGGGCTCCCGAGCCCAGCTCAGCCGCACATTCGCATGCGGTGGCGGCGGCGAGTTTTTCAGCACGACAAGTACCATTTATATGAAATAAATAACGCAAGATGCTAGCACTCATACAAATGGGCTAGGATATGACACTTCCATGGAAAAGTGGGAATCAATTAGCGAAGAGATTTCGTACAAGTCATGGAATGTACTATAACATGACAGTACTCGCCTCAAGAGCACACGGTCTTTTAGGGCTTGATTAAGAACAAACGGACGGGGCTTAGGGCGGGGTTGCGCATCTTAGCGTTCATGTAAGTTCATTTCGATGTATTGCGTCCATACAATAATTTTCAGTCGTGTTGAAGGATTAAATATAAAAATGATTACCGTTCCCGAACGTTCCCAACCTAGAAGTAGGATACAATTCAATAGTCTTAAACTAAATAAATATTACAAGAAAAAGGAGTTGAGGCCGCCAAGCAAGAAGAAAACTAAATATAAATACTTTTCTCAAAAGCGAAATCGAATGTGCCAGTCCAGGTACTAACTACATTGGACTATCAAGCATCACATCATGTTATTTGTGTACCATATACTATTACATGTTTAATAAGCACATCATTCCCTTTGCTGTCACGGAATTTGGTACTCTCGGCGGCCACGCCACGGCTTTCTTGACGGAGCTAGCCAAGCAGGCAGCCGCATCTAAAGGGATGCATGTGGGCAAGTTGCTAGCCGCCAGGCGTCGAAAGGTCTCTCTCGCCGTCCATGTTGCTCACGCGGACAACGTCTTGCGCGGTTTGTCCGCCGCTGCGGACGGCGTGGAGGCCGCTTCTTCCTCGGCCGGGATGCCTTCTCCTGCCACGGCGCTCTTCACCCGCGCCATGGGCCGCAAGCGTCCCCGTGCTTCCTCGAGCGGTGCGTGAGGCGCCGCTTGTCGCTTCCACGTGTTGCATTCTCGGCGTGGCCTTGTAGTTTCCTTAGTATAATCTGCTAGGTTTGTGCACAATGTAGTGCTTTCCTTTTGCCATGCTTTGGATTCCGTGACCCTCTTG
The DNA here is from genome assembly GCA_026401115.1 of Tetraselmis chui. Lineage (NCBI taxonomy): Eukaryota > Viridiplantae > Chlorophyta > Chlorodendrophyceae > Chlorodendrales > Chlorodendraceae > Tetraselmis > Tetraselmis chui. The sequence continues at coordinate 114,260 of JAPMLY010000507.1, forward strand.
TCACTCTTGCCCTTTTGTTACCCCTCCCACTTTCCCTGTCCGTGCTCGTTCTTGTTCTTCGTGTAACCAATTCTTAGCACATCATTCTTTGTCTTCAAAACACGAATACTAATGATATTGCTAGTTCTAGTAGTACATCATATAGGTACTATGGCTTTTAATCAACGTACAAATATATACGCAACAAAGACGTACATTACGGTAGTCCCGGGTGCGCTACGTTGACCACCAACGCGTTTATTTTGGTCATGTTCCGATACTGCTTATTGCTACTTGCTCGGTCCCTTCACGCATGCCTGATCTCGACCACACGCTTATCTCCGCCACACGAGCGGAGGTATAGCGACTACCCCTTCTCGCCTTGTTCCCAACTTCTACGTTGCTTTGCGACCGGCAAGTACACCGAATCGGTAAGGTTAGGTGGATGCCTTGCTCCCCCGAACCTTGAGACCTGTCCGGGGACTCCTTTTGGTGTTGTTGCTACCGTACGCTTGAATTTTGTTGCTTAGATCCCCGCGGTCCAACCTACCCTAGGGCATGCTGGTAAGCACGGCACTACTATGCGCATGGTGTTTTGGGGTTGCTTGTTTTTGCTTTGAAAAGATTCCTCGTAAGCACGGACGCGGCCCGCCTCGGTCGCGTCCTCGCTTGTGTCCTAATCGCCACACTTACTTCCGCCGCCATTGACTAGCCTCTTCTTGAACCAAGGAAACATTTTGTCCTTTCCCGTTCCCATGTTAGTGCCTCATTGAGGTTAGAGTACCATCCATTTCTCTATCTTTATAAGTTCTTGAGCGGGGTGGTATGCGAAGGTGGACATCTCACCTCTCCGGCCACGGACGCGGCGTTGTGACGAGCCGCACGGACCTCGCGTACTTAAGTGGTAGATATACATTGCGTAGAGGTTTCCGATAGTTTAGGATATCTATTAGTGACATATATTTGCGTGTGCATAGCAAATAGACATAGAATGGGAACGACATGTAATCATGAACGGTGTGTCAATTCGGCATTATTCTAATTGCATATTTCAGCCTATACAGTCGTGGCGACCGCAATACTACCCTTATTTGTGAGCTAGACCCTTATACTTTTGACGACGAGCAACCTCGACACGGCCAGTTCGACGACACATGCCTTTGCATGTCTCTCCGTGCGCAAGGACCGACCTTCACATAACATAGCAACTTTTCAGACTTCAAACGGGAACATATCAACTACATGCGCGCTATTAACCATGTCTGCCCATACCTGCTAGAAGGAGCAACTCCTCTTGATGTTGTTGTAAACATGACTTTTCGATTTAAAAAAAAAAACAGTTCGGGTACCTTTACGCAGTGATGAAACACCCTACCGCAACGATAATGCTGACCATCTTCCTTCTTAGCGCGACCCTTCCTTCTCGGCTCGAGTGTCGCCAGGCTCAAATGTATGGCGTGCACTCATTGACCTTCTTAACTAGCGTTGTGTTGGTAGAACAATTGGGTAACTTGCAAAACTTTAGAACTCTCTCTCGCAGCGGCTGCGGCCTTTGAGGGGGGGGGGGGGGGTCGCAGGCCCGTCGGCACCTACCTCTACCTCCACGCGGTGGGCGTTGGTAACCTTGTAACCGTGCAAAGCTTGCCACGGTAGGGGTGTAAACGAGGTACATGCAGCTGTGATCCGCGCGATCAGCAGCTATCGGGAAGCTATGTACGGAGGATTTTGGAAATCATAATATCCGTACAATAGCTCTACAATCTCCCGCTCGGCGTGTCCGATATGTTATTCCGCGACTGAATATGATCTCAAGTACCGTCCCATTTGGGGAGATGGGGCATGTATATGTGAATCAAGTTTGGTGAGGAGGGTACCGACGGATGAGTGGTTGGTTGAGGGTGTTAGAGCGGGCGGCGGACAGCCGGAAAGCAGCGCCGGGGAAGGGCGCTCGCTACTCGTTGACCAACATATTGACGCCTAGCTGACCCAAAGGGGGCAAGAACGACACCGACAACACGAGTTCTGTCGCGACGGGAAGAGCATCGAGGTCTGGCGGCCGCGGTCATGTGGATAAGCCGCCGGCGGAAATCCCGGTACGGAGGGTTTTAATAATTACCACACCCCCGCGGGCTTTTGGATCCGGCCATTGCGACCATGCAGTACGCTACCGCTACCCATTATCGCTAGGCACACCTGAAATTAGAGACCGCGAGTAAGGGTAAGCGCAGAGGCTTGCACTCGAAACAAGGGTGCTCGATGGACGCACAAACGGTAGACGGAGGTCACAAAGGCGGGCCTATTTACATACACGTATCCTTTTACCAAAAAAGAAAAACCCGGAGAAATGGCCGGGAAACTTTTCAGCGCGGCTGCAGTAGCGCTCGATTTTTTTGTCTAGCTGTCTCAGTCCCCCCCACATGCCCTCGAGGTGACGGGGGACCTCAACTATGACGACTATTCGCGACAGGAGCAACACCTACGACCTTGGGGCAGGGCTGAAAGGATGCGACGGCGGGATCGACGAGCGACAGCGTGAGGAGTTTTTTTTCGCTAGCCTTTCCCCTTCTTTCTCCGGCTCGACCGAAGTCACGCGAGAGCTATGTTATGTTGGCATGTCGACCTTCTCGAATGCCGATCGGCCTAGGCCGGTAAGCACCCCGGTTCGGTGGGAGCAGGCCGTGCATTGTGAAGGTCTAGCAGCAAGATGATTTCGCATTCGTCTTGACCAATACATTTATTTTTAGATATGTTTTCTTGATTATACAAAATTACGTATGTTGTAACTGCTTAGGCGGTGGTACTGTGGCAATTACTGCGGTTGCAGTTTTTTACATCCAAGGGACGTCGGCACACATTACTGATAAGTGTGTCTATAGGTGTACTTGGTTGAAGAGTACCCGGTCCAATCATTATCCTAAGTGTCCTAAATGGCAAAGCACTGATGGCCGTTGAACAACATTCGGTCAAGTTTGTCGATATTGTTGAAATACTATTTCACTTTCAATTTCTCAAAACCCTACGCTATGCGGCCCTCCCAAGCTCACAAGCCTACAACTAGACTTGCTTCTTATTATCAATGTGCGGAAGTCTCAAAAAACATCATTCACACCCCCTTTCTAGCACAAGCCCGAGTCGGATAAAGACTTCGAGTGTCCAACGAATGTGGGCTCGAGGAGCCGGATAAAGTCCGGTTTGTGAGCGGGGGGGCGGAGTGAGGAGGGGAGGATGTCCTCATGGAGGACAGCGGGACATGAGGTGAGGGTAGGAGTCAAGGGAGCTGCCTTCGTCGGCGCCGACCATGCATACGGGCGGGCATATCAACGGAGCGTGGAGGGTGGCAGTCGAGGGGGGGCGCGGTGAGAAGAGAAGGGGAGTCGAAAGATTTGATGGGTTAATTACCGAAGCTTGTTGTGCTTGTTTCCCATCTACCGCCGCTCTTACATTTAAGTAAGGAGAGGCGGAGTTGGCGGGCACTATTGTGGCGCTCATGTCGAAGGCCCGACATCGAGGTACAATTATATGCCTTATGTTTGTTGGTGGTGAATTGACCACACATGGGGCATCATACGGAGAGGTTGAAAGTAAGGAGGCGGGTGTTGTGGACGCCCAACATGAATTCTTGTTTATCCGTTTGTAATTTTGTTGGCTAGTTGCTCACCGCATCCCGGGGATGGGTGCTTCTTCGACTCGTAGCATGCGCGCTTATTCTTACGCAAGCACGAATAAGGACATTGTTCGTCGGTCTTGCGGTCCACAGCGGCCCCGTTCCGTCACATCGGAGGAGGTCTATTATATGCGCCGGGAATTCATGAAACGCCTCTACTACTGGTTTTTTATTCACTGCTTTATTATTTGTGATGAAATGATTATCAGATTTACTTGAAATGCTCGCACTTATCACTACATGTACTAGTCGTCGTCTGTATGTAATGTATTGTATGATATAAACGAATTCGATGGTACTCGTATATGTACCTGATCTTGATCGGCGTCGTCAGTTCGTAATCGGATGCCGCGAATTACGCGCAGCTGGGCGCGCGGTGGGGCTTTCTCGGCGTCATGATCGGCTGCGACTGACGACTCCCATTCTTGAGAGAACACGGCAGCACAGTCGAGGCCGCCAACGTGAAGCGATGACAAAAGGACGATTTGTAGAAGACTAGGCTGCTTCAAATCGACGTAAGCATTCTCAAAGCCTTCAAGACATCTAAATGCTCAATCAGCTATCTGGGAGGGCAACGTCACGCAACTCGAGATACGAGTACCCAACTCTCACCGCCGCTTTACGCACCGGCTGTGGTCTTCTGCTGCTGTTTTCGTACCTGCAACTTCCTTCGCACTTCGCTATGCCTGTAAGTAGGGTCAGCACGGCTTTGAAGACCGTGAAAACTGTCCTCCCTCGACCAAGGCCACACTGGTAAGAAGGGCGGCACGATGGCATGTGAACATCACATACCCTGCAATTCTCAAATTTGAAGATATTGCCAAGTTGCCCAACTTAGTGCCTCTGTTCCATAGCTTCTCGCTAACTGGTCGTTTTTTGTTATTACGCGACTCGTGTCGATACAGGGTCGGTGATGGTTTCAATGTTTACCCGGTTTTTGCTAACAAGGCTTTCACGAAGGAGCTGTCCCCCTTCTTGATGTTTGACTACGCGGCTCCCAAGTACTTCCCCCCGACACAGAAGAAGCTCGGTGTGGGGGAGCACCCCCACCGCGGTTTCGAAACTGTTACCATGGCCTTCGAAGGGGAAGTCGAACACAAGGACAGCGCCGGTAATTGCGGAGTGATTGGTCCCGGAGACGTGCAGTGGATGACTGCCGGGCGAGGGATTATTCACGAGGAGTTTCACTCTGGCAACTTCGCAAAGACAGGAGGGACGTTTGAGATGTACCAATTGTGGTATGTGTGGTGTTACCGCGATTTTGTAACCTTGCCAGCTAGCACAATATCTCTAGTAATCCTCTCTTGCTATAAAAAGCTAGCAGTCCACTTATGGTTTGCTTCGGAGTGCTATAGGTAGCTTATCGTAGTCGCTTTCACTTCTTCCAGGGTGAATCTCCCCAAGGAGCACAAAATGACAGCGCCGCGGTATCAAGGTATTCTGAGGGACGATATCCCCAGCTCGCCGCTGTACAGCTGGTCAAAGGGCGCCCCGGAAGATGTGTCAGCTTGCGACACAAGCGAGGGAAGTGTACGCGTAGTGGCGGGCCGGTTCAAGGATGCTGTCGGCCCGGCTAAGACGTGGACGCAAGTTGACGTCTGGGACGTCAACATAGCGAAGGAGTCGACAAAGGAGTACGTCTTCGACATGGTGGAGGACAACAACGTTATCATCTTTGTTCGGAAGGGGAAGGTTGAGGTGCAAGGGCACAAGCTAGGTCCGCAGGACGTCGCGATCGCCAACTTGGGAGGAAGCAAGGTGCTGATAGCTTTGAACCGTATGAGTTTATTCTCCTCAACCTATCAGCACATGCGTGCCACGTGTGTTAAATTGGGCTTTGGTGCTTTTCGGATAGTCGCATCCCAGTCTCGATGTATAAGCTTGCACTTCTGGCTCGGGTGATAATGTGAATGATTACTGTAGTTGAGTTCGTGTGTGTCCATTTCTTTGCGGACAGATTGTGTTGCAGGCGAACGAGGACGATTCGAAGGTGCTCATTCTTGCAGGCAAGCCCATCGACGAGCCGATTGTCGCGCACGGCCCTATGGTCATGAACACAAAGCAGGAGATAAACCAAGCATTCGTTGATTTCCAAAGCGGCAATTTCGGCACCTGATCAGCAGCACGTCATTCTAGTTGTCCAATTAATTCGTAGCACCCTGAGTTGCCAGCTTCGTGTACCATAGTTTTTACCGCCACTTGTAATGCGATTTATCCTTACCGTAGCAAGACGCCAACTGCAGAGACAAGTCAGTGGTGTGGCTTGCTATGCTCAACTAGAGCCTGCAACATATTCCAAGAAAGCGTACTATACGTATTAGTTTAACTGACTGCGCATCTGGTATTGAGTGCCAGAGTGCGCATGCATACCGACTAGACCAGCGGCTGCCTCCCATACCACTGAGCTGTGCGTTCAAGCGGCAACAGACGGTGATGAGAGAAACCGTCGTGATTGATCCCGCTCGCATCGCTTATTTATGTTCTGATGTTCCTCGAACTCTATGCGAATTCTTGAATGAAAACTGTTCTCTCGAAATGTCCTCTTGATGGTGATCTTGAGTGTCGGATCCCTTCCCGTGCTTTCAGCACCAGCATAATCTTGGCGAGGAACACCTGATAGCCACCCTCGAAGGGTGTCTCCCTCTAAAGTGCACATATCGTTCAATGTCCAGATTTATCTGGTAATCACGTCACATAATTAAGCAGAAAATGCTGTCGGCGATATAAACGTCACATGTGAAAGCCTGCGACTGATGACCATTGGTTGTCACCTTGTAAAGCTTCCGTCTCCACGGTGCCACTCTAATCTGCCTAAAGCGACCGACCGACCAGTTCAGTAGGGGTCGAAACGGGTGACAATACTGAGGCCCGAAAAAAAAATTCGTGCGGGTGCCAATGTGTTAGGTGCTGATAACTATCGGTCCTTGCCCCCGGGTAGCCTTCCGCTTAGTTACACAGTGCTATGGCCAATACCACCCACTGCCCATCAATTTTAGTCCGTCCTTAAATAGCGCATCACAGGAGCAAGCCCACCACTGAGCAGCGGCCGCCGTGACCGGTGCGCAAAAGTGACATTGCCAGTAGAGTCCTCTCCCTTGATGAGAGTCGAGGGAAGGAGGAAGAGGGGACGGAGGAGAGTCACCTGACGGGAGTAACTCACGCGACCTGCGCCATGGGCGGGGGACGGTCCAGTCGCTGCGCAGCGCGGTTCACGTAGATGGTGACAAGCTTGAGCTGACTCGTGGACAGCGGGCTGAGCAGAGGCATCAGCTGATCACCCACCACCAGGTAGATGTCCACCAGGCAAAACACAACCGCCTTGCGGACATCGGCGCTCAGGTTACGGAAGGATTCAAAGAGACCCGGCAACAGACCCGGCATCCGCTGCATAAGCTCCGCCGCCCGAAGGCAACCCACCGCGCGGCCCACGTTGCGAATGGCGGCTTGTAGCACCATCCCCTCCGCCGCCGTCCCGCTCCCGTGCGTCTCCGCCGTGGGCAGCCGCAGCGCGAGGATGTCCATGCAGCGCTCGGGGTTGGTGCGCTTCACGAGCTGCTCCATTGCCTCATCCGCACTCAACGACACCTGAGCACATAGTGAACCCCAACTCTCAGCCAAAATCCAGCAGGCCATGCTGATTGGACACATATACACACATGCGCGCGCGCGAGTTGTCTGTCACCTGTCGTGCGCTTTGGCTAAGGTTCAACAGGACGGGCAGCACAAGGTCGAGCTGGGGCAGGAAGAGGTCGGTCTGGCTCGAAGTCATCTCACGCAGCGCCTCCACCGCAAACTCCTGAATATGCTCGTTCGGGTTGTTGATGATGTGCATCAGGCCGAGCAGGACCTGCGAAAAGCAAGCCTGCCACGCCGGCTCGCACGCGCCGCGCGCCATATCTTGGATGCCGATCAAAGTGTCGGGGGAGGGGCCCTCCTGCGTGTTCAGCCTCCCCACCAGCATCCTCAACCTGCGGCCAATTACAATAAATCGCACAAATAAATATCGACGACTCAAAACATGACCTGACACGAAACGACAAACTCTCTCTCTCTCTCACACACACACACACGCAGTCATATGGCAGCTGTACCTGGCCTCAGCGACTGCGGGGTCCATAGGTGCTTCACTGCCGGGCGTGCTGCAAGGTGTGCCGACATAAGCATTGGCTGCGTAGGTGGATGAGGCGGGCATATGGTGCTGCGGGGACGCATACATTTGCTGCTGCTGCTGTTGGAGGAGCTTCACGGCCGGGGAGGGCTGGACGGGGGGGGAGGCGGGCGCGGAGGAGACGCAGACATCGAGGCGGTTGCCGTTACCGATGTTCTCCTTGTTAGAGGGCTCGTTGAGGATGGCGGGGGGGGCGTAGCTGTCCTCGCGGTGGCTGATATGAATGGGCGCTGCTTCTCGAGCGGAAGATGTTGTGTGTGCATCCACGGAGCCCGAGCAAACTGGCATAGGGGGCACACTCACACCATGCGTCGGGTTTATCGTCTCCCTGCCACGGACGTCTGAGGGCGCCTCGGCAACGTTGCGATTCTGCTGCTGGAGGGTGGGTAGGTTCGAGGGCGGCGCACTCGGCGAGGTCGGGCCGTAGGCGCTTTTACCGGAGGGCGAGTTAGGCGAGTGCGGCGCACTGCAAGCCGCCCTGGACACCTTTCTGTTGCGCTCCGCTTCCGACACACTGCCTAGGAGACTTACGCCGCCATTGCGCTGGAAGGCGGCCAGCTCCGAGGGAAGGTCAGGCACGCCCCGTGCGAGCGCCCGCTTGATACCGGCGGCCTCCGACGATGGCGTCGCGGTGATGTAAGCCAAAACGGTCACCGAGTCGATGCTCTTGTACACGTGCTCCAGCGCAGCGCCCGCCACCTTGCGCACATCTGGGCTCCGATCAGACAGCTCCTTGGCACACGACTCGACCCAGCTGGACAGCGCGGCGCCCTGGCTGGGCGGGCCCGCCGCCGTGCCAGCGCCCACCGAGGCTGCCGAGTACTCCATCACCGCAACCTTCCCCTTCGCCGACTTGGTGCCCGCCAAGCACTTTGTGATCGCCACCAGCAAGACGTCCGCAGGGAAAGAAGCAGCGACAGCCATCATGGCGCCCTGCGCCGAGTTACGGATAACGGCCTTGGCGTCCACTGCGCGCAGGAAGGCGCAGCTCATGAGGCGCTCCAGGTACGGCTCCATCGGTTTGCTCCCGTGCTTGGCCATCTCCGCCCATGCCTCGAGCGCAGACACCACCACCTGACACGCCAGCGCCCCCAGTTTGTCAAGGTTATATAACAATTGCATATAACGGAAACACGCGCAACCGAGACTCTCCCAAGACAAGCGTATCACGCACTCACTTTGAATGTGAGCGTGCTTGACTCGACGTCTTTTCGGATAACTAAATACAATATAAACTAATCCTTGCACCTTACCCAAAGCTATTTGAACAGAACGGCATATCATAAATTAAATAGTGCAAGGAAGTGGGGCAGACGATGCCTAGCTCAAGTTGCTCAGACATATGCTAATCAGGCTCCCGTGCTGCCCACTGACCTGATGGTGCGCGTCTTTGGTGTTGTCCATTACGGTGGGCACCAGTTTGTCCATCAGCCGAGACAGCTCGTGCCCCGCTGTATGCCCGTGGTCCGAGATCCACTCGCGCATGTCGTTGAAGCCGTCACGCTACACAGTAAACAGGCGCGCACATAGCCACAATGATTTAGTTTGGCAAGTAAGAAACGAGTGAGACTTGGTTGACATGTATCCGGTCAACCAGCGCTGCGCTGTTACCTTTCTCTCCCAGTCGGTGGCACCCTTTGCCGTCCTTATCTTCTTCAAAACGCCGCTGAGCGACAACGCGTGCCCGTTGCTGCCCTGACTGATGGCGCTGCTACCGTTGTAGCTTGCGCTGTCCGTGTCGTCGTGGTGCGCATCGCGCTCAAACACCCGCCGCGGCCCGACTTCGGACACTCTACTCGGGCGACCGTAGCCAGGCGGGGCTGAGGGTCGCCCATGGTGAGCCGGAACCCGAGTGGGCCCCGCCCTCGCACTAGAGAGCCGACGGTTGGGAATCTCCTCGTGCGGTTCCTGACATAGACAACGCACACCGAAATGACAAACAAGAGCAGCCCCACCCTGTCAGCATTAATTCGCCACAACCTATCCGACTATCTATATGTCCCCCATGTCAGCTCGACTTGCGAATTCTAAGCACTGCAAGCCAATTTCCCAGATCAGCAAGTCGACCTCAGGGAGCGCACCTCGGCTGTCGTGATTCGCAGGGCACCTCCCGCCACTGTGCTACGCGCAGAGGGCGGCTTCATTCCAATATCCGACTCGCGTCGCACAGGCGCGGAAATGGGCCTCGCCGACGACGGCGCAGACTTGTCACCGCCGGCGGACCCGACCGAGGCGGGGGAGGGGTCGTTCTGGCGGACATATTCCGCGCCTGCCTGGAGCAGCTTCTCCCGCAGCGCAGGCTGCAGCCTCTTCAGGTAATCGGCCACGCGGTCGGGGCACGCCTGAGCGTAAGCACCATAGCAAAGCCGCCCGTTTGTGCGGACATCGGCCTGCGCGTCCTGAACAGCTGCAACACCGAAACGACACCCACCGACACATACTCTCAACAACGGAAGGCCATCGAAGGCAACCCGTACCACGCAAACCCAGTGCATCCTCCACGCTCTTGACTCCCTCGTCAAAAGCAAGAACACTGGGATGGAATCCTCCTTACCTGCAGCCATGGATTTCTCAATCAGATCAAGATTCTTTTCGTACGCCTTCCGTTCCCACACCTGCACACATCACAAGAGGGGGGTCAAGCACTTAGCGGCCCTTCGCAGATGACGGCGGTGATGATGGGGGACCGGAGTAGCAGTTGAAGGGTGGGGTGGTACCTCAAGCATGAGGAGGAAGACTTTGGAGCAGTGGGTCCTCATGACTTTGTTGCGTTCGCTGATGATGGCGTTCAGGATGGGGACCACCGCGCCGCGGGCCCGGCAGTGCCTCACGATCGTCTCCATGCCATCCACAGCCGCATCCGCCATCACTTGCACCGAGATCACAGACACCTTCATCATGTACGGCAAAAAGTGCACCGCCAGGGGCTCAAACTTGTTGCCCAGCGTCACCGCGAGCTCGCCTAGCAGGTGGCACGCCACACGAGACACCGCGGAACGGCGGTCGTTCAGCTGCTCTGTCAGCGCATCTTTCAAATTTCTGAGCTCGTCCAGAAAGTTACCCAGCCGAGAAGCCCCACCAAGGACCATCCCTTCCAGCTGAAGCATCGCCTACACAGAGATCACGAATTCCCTTAGTAATCTCAAGCATCTGAACCGACCCTCTCTTTCTTTCCCTCACACACACGCACACACACACAAGCACACGCGCAAATAAGGATAACCCATTGAGCACGTGGGAGATAGAGGGGCCTCACCCGGATGCGCGCATCCCAATCCTTTTTCACATCGAGCTCGACCACGAGCTTTGAACACTTCTGTTTGAAATCGTTCTCAGACGATACTGGCACGGGCTCTGTCGCAGGCAGCTCCCCACCCGCTGTTAGCCCGCCAGCGTCCCCAAACCCGCCTGCAACGTTTTGATACCCTGTACATTAGTGTACGCAAAAAACAGACAGAGCGACTGGAAACACTGAATGTATACCCCCTCCCCTTCTCTCTTCACTCGGCCCTACCTCGTTTCGTAAGATTGCTGGGCCTTCCAGAAGCAGGCCGACTTCCTTTCTCAGACTTGTCAGTCAGAGATTTTTCACTCTGCGACTTCGGGAGCGCTGCCACAGACAAAGAACAGTTAAGGATGAGTTGCCACAGAATGTCCAACCCAGGATGGGTAAGGCGATGGAGGTGGGGAGGTAACCACCCTCACCGTTGGCCCGGTTGACCGTGTTTTGGATGGGATTAATCTCCGCAAAGCAGGCATCGATCTCGCGCTGCTGAGCCGGACGGATGTCGAACTGCTTCAACAGCTCAGCCAAGTGGTTCCCCGTCTGACAGTACATCTCACCCATGAAACCAAGCGCCGCTTCCCTCACGCTCCTGCATTCATTTACAAACAGAATGCAGGTGACAGAAAGCATATCTCATTGTCATGGGCCAGCTGCGTCTGCGTCTGCGTGCGTGTGTGAGTGAGTGAGTGAGTGAGTGAGTGTGTGTGTGTGTGTGTGTGTGTGTGTGAGTTGCCTTTTCTTTTTCTTTTTTTTTGGGGGGGGTGGGGGGGTGGGGGGGGGCATTGTGTGGTTACACGCATTATGAAAAATCCACATGGGCCCAAACGCACGCTGTGGGGTCCTCCATGACTGAAATGATGCTGGTCAAGAGCTGACGTTCCTCCGCCGCGCTGATGGATCCAAAACCGGCAGACTGGAAGAGGAGCGTCATGGTGTTGGCGAGCTCCTCACGAACGCGGTGGTTCTTGTGCCCCCACCCCCACGCAATCTTTTCCAGCACCACGCCCACTGGGAGAATCTGGCAGCACCGGAGAAATGTCCCCTTCAGGAGACTGAACACGCCTTCTCAGCATTTAGGCATTGCTCACAGTATCTTTCTCACCTCCGACACCACAAGAAGCACTCGCTGCGCTGCCTCTCTCACGGTGGGCTTTGGGTCACCCAATTTCTCCACCTGCCAATATATACATGCTAAGTGGCGCTGGGTCACGGGGAATTCGGGGTGCACATAATGCGCAGGGGTGTATCACAGCCTCGCAGGATATGTGTACTCGTACCGTGGGCGGGATGAACACGTTGGCGTGCGGCTTGAAGGCCTCTCCATCTTGAATGATGGCAGCATGGAGCACCTGCAGAGTGCCCTGGCAAATCTGCCGTCGCAACATGTGGTTTCGGGGTATAAGAGCAAACTCGCTGGTGCACCTGACATGCTCGCGACCCGTTTATTCACCCTCACCTTGAAGTTGTGGTCTTTGATCAGAGCCTCGCTCACCCGCATTAGATCGGCAACCTCATCGCGGCTCAGCGAATTATTTTCAACATAATCCTGAACCAGCAACAGGGAAATCTGAGCACAGAACATACATAAAATGCCCCACGCACCCCCCACCCCGTTCTCCTTCCTCTTCCCCCTTCTTCTGTGACACTCCTACCACTACACCTCTGACCGCCAGTACCTGTAACGCAGGCAAGACTGCGAGCCGCTGCTTCGTGTCCCCGTTGGCAGCATCCGAAATAAGGCTCCCCCAATCCATGTCACCTAGCACAGCCAAGCAGGAACGCAGGCACATATTCCAATCATCATGTCTGAAGAATTACAAGGCATAAGATAGGTTGGCGCGAGGGACGGTTGGAGGTATGAGTGCCATAAACTTCTGACGGCCCCCCTCACAGTTCACACTACTCACTACCATTCACAGTTCACAGTGCACCTCAACATGCACAACAGCACCTGCCTGTTCAGGACACCTCTAGGAACTTTGTCCCCCTTCCCTAATGGTAGTACATTCCCACAGGAGGTGCTTGCTGAGAGTGCGGTCAGTGACCGGTCAACGGCTGCTCCCGCGGTGAACGGTCAACGGCGAAGCGACTCCCTCGACGCCGACGACACTACCCGCTTTCCCCAGAAGCGCAGCACCGGCGTGGACTCCCACGACGTAAAAGTCTACCCCTGTAAAGTAAATTTGAGATAAGCTTCGTTGCAGGGAGCCCATCGTCGAGCCGTCTGTCGTAGATTTCCGGATAGACGCTGCGGCCGCGAGCTTCCCCTTTTTCGTCCTGCCCTTCGAAACACCGAACGCGACTACGCCCTACTACACCTCTCTGACCGTAACTTAAGGACTCGGCACCGCGCGCGGTTATGAATCCCCTACAATTAATCTCTCGACACGAACTCTGACAGCGACGGCCCTGGATGGCCCACATTGGCCTGGTCGCCCAAGCTCCTGATTCCTGACCACTTTACTCGCCACATCCCCGGTGGCAGTGATGAAAATCATCGTCAGTAGATTAGTGATAGCACACTGCCAGGACTCACCTGTACGCGCGCACCAAGCGCGTTTGCAAGTTGGAGGGGATACAGCGACAGTTGTCTTCGGGGCGGCGCGGCGCACAGCAAGGGGCACGGGCTTGTCTGGTGCTAGTTCGCAGGCGATGTGCGAAGCGATGGTGCTCTGCAAGGTTGTGATGCTCAGTACAGATACTTCCTCGCGCAGAGACAGCGCGCGGGGCGGAGTATTGCAACCTGTACAATGACGATACGATGTTGGTCAGAGTGGCGCGACGACTCGCAGCGATCAGAATGATTACATACACTCCTCCACACAAGTCCGGACAATATTTCGCACCTTGGCAAGTAAAAAATGTAATCATGCGTCGATTTTACTGACAAAACTCCTCAGATCCTAGGTAATGCTTTGGCGCCCAAGATCGAATGCGCCGACAACAACGGGGGGGCGAATTCGAGCTCTGCCGGGCTTGTGTACTTGGGGTTATCGCGCCCGCACCCGTGCGGCACGCTCTTTCAAACAATCCGATAGTCGCCGTGTCGCCGTGATGCTTAGACGAAAAGAGAAACGGGCGCACAACGCCGCAATATGAATGCTTATGCGACGGTCGCTCAAATGCAATGCATAGGCGACGGAGGACGCAGGTGTTGAGCAAGCCGTTGTAGGGGAAACGCACGAAATCACGTATGTAGACCTACCACCGATATGCGCACAACCCAAGGGCAAGTTGCTTTCGATCACAATGTTTAAATGAGCATAACTTACTCAAATATGGTAAAACCTTTTTCAAACATATACCGTTGGACGCGTATTTTCAATTCGCGTCGAACGCATTTGCTTTGGAGTTCAAGAACCCATAAACAAAGTCTATGTGAATTATTTCGATTTCCGCATTATTCCGGGAAAGTTGCGCCGCTATGCCAAGCAACGTCCGTCGAATTCGGCTCACGTCATAAGTCGGTTTGTGCGAGGTTTGTCGATATTCATCTACCAATGATTCATTCCTAATGATTCCCGAGCCTAATTCCCGACGTGTGCCACGCGTGGGGCGGGTGTGGTTGGCACAAGCACATACCCAAGCATTCCAAACATCACCGTCGAGGTGATGCATCCCTAATGGCCAAGTTGGACCTCGCCCCTCACCAACGCCAATCGCCCTCGCACGTTAACTGCGTGCAATGTTTATCCAAACCTGAGTCATATGCGTTTTTACTCGCTTGCTTTCCAACAATATCACCCGTGCTAGCGGCGTGAACTCCCGTGCTCTATTCACACACCCGCAAATCAAACCTCGCGAGTTGAACACGGCACCCGCGCCCCCAAGCCCCCTCGAACAAGTCCCCAAAAGTACGGTCATGCAGAACACGGAGTAATATGCAGCTTGGTATGAGCGCTTGAGCAATGCCTAAGCATGGCGCTCATAACGACGTGTGTAGTTCAGACAATTTCTTGGGAATTTATGGGCTTATTAATTCGACAAACTCCACCGACAACACTCGCTTTACGTTGAGGTCTAACTACACCGGATGACGGCTTACTGCTTGCTTCCCGGCTCTCCTACAATTGGGTGGTACTCGGGTATCGTAGTGCTTGACATGGTGAGAGGGGAGCGTGTTCTTGACTAGCTTATATGTGGCAGTTAGCCTCGTCAAGCTAAACGCTAGCACAAATCATTTCTAATCTGTCTAGTTCTGTCGTTGCAAGATGGCAAATTGATGTTGTCGAGAGGCGATAGTGAAAGATGTTTCTCGGTTGTACTTAAGCAGTATATGTTTGTAAGTGAACAATGGAATTGTTAAATGGTTTTGTCTCCTCCCTCTACTGCACTGGGCTTAAATAGGTTTCTGCCCAGATTGCTTACGCCTGCAAGCTACGCTTACGTGTCAGGCGTTAGGGCTGTCTAACTGCCGTCATGTGTCATGAGACGCGGCCTGCCTAGCATTGGGTTTCACGACGCGGCTCCTTCTCCATCGAAGAGCTCGCCCTGGCGCGTCATCTGGCTAGTTAGAATAATTATGCATATATGTACGTGCCGGGAGGTACTGGTCGTACTGTAGCATCAGCACCCTTACAATATTGCAGTAGCGACGTACCCACGTTTGTACGTCCGTCCTGTGGAAAAGCACGAATTGGAATCCGTAACGAGTACATGTACAATGTCCTGCAATGTATTGTTGCAGGACTGTACTCGTCACACTCGTACCCTCCCCCTCTTGACAGATCAATGAGGCCGCCGCGAGGCAGACCTCCGTGGTTCTTGGCTCCTTTAATGAAGCAGTTACTGGGACTCAAGAATGCGCGCTGGGTGAGCGTGCATGAAGTCGATGTACGCCTGAGTCTTGGCAAATTTGTGCTATTGGGGCGTCTCCAAGAATTCTTGTAATGCAATCGTCCAGTGCACCTCGTTCAACCGGTGCCAGACAGGTGGAATGTCGTCATCACTAAAGTGCGTCATGAAGAGCAGATATTTGCCTCGTCGCCCAGGTAGCGACTTGATGCACACAGTAGAGATGTGCGAGACGTCAAACTCCTCGTCGTCTCCTTCAGGTACAGTTACCGGGACAGTTGGTCGTAGTGGTTCGGTAGAGCAGGGTCGTAAGTTGTTCACATGGAACACAGGATGTAAGCGTAATGTCGATGGAAGTTTCAATCTGTAACTGTGTTTCCCAATCTGCTCCTCCACTGAAAAAGGGCCGAGCTGTCTGTCTCTGAGTTTTCGGTTCGGTTGTCCTCGCAGAAAGAGGTTTGCTGTGACGACTGGCACCTTGTCTCCCTTAGCGAAGTGTGGCCCTGTAGACGGCTCTGTGCGCGCCTGCATCTCATCCTTGTGTAGTTGTAACACTGAGCGTACCACGGTGTGTACTTCCTGTAACAATCTCAACCGTTCTGTTGCGTCTGGCGAAATTGGAATCGACGGTCGCATGCTGAACAGCAGGTCAGGAGGCTCCTCAAGAGAGAACCCAAAGTTAGCCTCGAACGGGGTGTGCTCAATTCCGAGTGCACGCGAAGCGTTGTACGCAAACCCCACTTGTGGTAGTAGCGTTGTCCAATCAGAGCCATCCTAGCAACAGAAGCAACGAAAAAGCTGTTGAAATGTGCTGTTCACTCGCTCTGTCAACCCGTCCTTTTCTGGATGTCGACTGGAAGACATGTTCAGACGCGTTCCGAGGCGTCTCCAAAGCATTGCCAGAAGGCACTGACGAATTTCGGGTCGCGGTCGCTGATCAGCACACGGGGTAGTCCATGCAAGCGGTAGACTCCATGTAAAAACAAAGTTGCAGTTTCTTCGGCAGTAATCGACTCTGTACATGGCAGAAAATGGGCCATTCGAGTTAGATGGTCTACTACAATCAGCACACTATTAAAGCCATTGCTCTCAGGCAAGTGTGTCAAGTAGTCAAGACCAACTATGTGCCACGGTGTGGGTGGAATAGGCAAAGGGTAAAGAGTCGCTGCCATCTGCGGTCGAATCTTTGCTCGTCGACATACGACGCAGCGTTCACAGAAATCTTTCACATCTTGGCGAATTCGTTTCCACCAGAATCTGTCGAGTGCTTTAGCAAGAGTGCTAGCAACTCCTCTGTGACCAGCAGACGAACTTTCGTGCAGCTCTGTGATCAATCTCAGTCGGAGCTCAGAGTTCTGTGGTATACAGAGGCGATTGAGACGCCAAAAGTATCCGTCTCTGGCTTCTATCCGAAATTTGAAATTTGAAACTGTTTACAACATTACCAGTAAGAACCGGCTGTCGTCTCTGGGCCCCCCCTTTTGCTATGCCATACAGGACTTAGAAGCGCGAGGTAGACCGTGAACCACTAATCCCAACCTCTCCAATGGCAGTAACGATATCGTCTAAAACATACCCGTACCAGTATCCATGTATTTACTATTATCTGACCTATACTATTTTTTTCGTGGATACAGTATGAAATAAAAAATGTCGCTATTCTCCACGATACGCGGCCTGCTCCAGCCGCGGCGGGGTTGCCGATCAGCAAGGCTGGTCAGCTTGAGCTGGTCGAGTCGAACCTGCCTGACCTCGGCTCCTGTGCGACTCCGGTCGTGCCGGAGGTAGGGGGAAAGGCAGGTGGAAAACCCCCCTCGCGCAGGTCGTCGTCGGACTCGTCTCGATCCTTGCTCGACCCCGTCCGAAGTATCGGAGATAGTGGTCGCTCTTCTCGGCGCGACTCTCCACCTAGTCTAGCCTTCTCCCCTCCCGCGGGGGCTGGGAGGAGAAAAAGCGAGGCTGCAGACGGTGTTCGGCTGGCTCTTCTGCCTCCGAGCCAGATGTCTCCTGTCCCCTGTCCGTTTGCCGTCTGTTTCCACCACCCATCTGATCGCGCTGTGCTGGCCGCACTTGTCTCCCCCGGTGGTTTACGTTGTTAAGGGGCCGCCTATACGAGCAGTGTGCTTTTGCGATAACCCGGGGCACACTGCCTGAGGCAGCCTGTCGATAACCGGGTACCGACTAGGGGGAACGGATAATGCCCAGGGATCGGCTATCCTCAAAAGATGGTGGGTACGGGAATATTTAACCAAAAACCCCCCGTACCGGGTTTTTCCGGCGGCGGATGATCCTCCCGACCTCCGCCGCTAGACCGTGCCGCTCCTCCGGCTGCGACTCGCCTCCGTCCTGCGTGTCTTCGGGCCTCTCCCCCAAGGGAAACCAGAAGGTTTCGCAGGGCTGGCGGCTGCTAGCGAGCGCCGTGCCCTAGCGCTGCTTCCCATTTGTCCGCCGCCAGCTCCAACACCCTCGTCCCACCGCTGATCCGTCCGTACCCCTCTTCGCCAAAAAATATTTCGCAAACGCCGCCCCCGCCCCATCGTCGGGAGAGTATTTGCGAGTATTTAGTCGCGGAAAAAACATATCGGACTGGCCGAGCGGGAGATCCCTGTGAAGGTGTACGGATATTATGTTTTCCAAAACCCTCCGTACAGGGCTTCCCGACAGCTTCTGATCCCGCGGATCGCAGCTGTCGGTACCTCGTTCAGCCCCCTACCGTGCCAGGCCTGGCACGGCTATGGGGTTACCAGCGCCCATCGCGTGGAGGTAGAGGTAGGTGCCGACGGGCCTGCGAGCGCACCCCCCTCCGGGGCCGCCGCCGCTGCGCCGCCTGCGGGCGCCGCTTCTATCCGACTGTCTTTCGTCCACTCACCCTCGTCCCCATAAAACGAGTCTTGTGAGAACCCCTCGCGAATGAGATCAGCGAACTCAGGGCTCAGCTGCAACGTGTTAACAGTTAGTAAATTTAACTGCGCGTCTTCAAACAGCAGCTGGGACTTCCGTCGTAATTCTCGATCCGACGGAACCTCGCCATCCCAAAATAATGCAACTGTGGCCTGAGGTACGAGGTCTGGACGCCGGCTTAACGGGTCAGCTTCGTTCAGAGCTCCCTTGCGATATGCAAGTGTCATCGAGCCCACAAACGGTTGCAAATCCCGCAGGTATCTTGCTTGCCGCTTGTTCAGCCTGTTGTTCGGTTGCCTGAGCATATGTCGCAGTGTGTCGTGGTATGTTACGACAAGGAACTTAGAGCATCCTTCAAGATAGCACCTCCAATGCTTGACAGCTTCGCATACGGCCAAAGCTTCTAAGTCGTGCGCAGAGTAAGTGTTACCACGCTCAACAGGATTTAGCTTACGCGCCCAGTAAGAGACTGGTTGAAGACCTCCTCCTTGGTCTTGCAACAGGACTGCTGCAATCCTCACTGTTGAAGCATTTGTAGCCACGGTGAACGTCGCGTCCGAGCTGACCTCCGGAAGGATCAAGCATGGCGCGGGAATGAGCCGTAACTTGAGAGTCTCAAAGGCTTCCAAACATGCAGGCGTCAGCGTAAACTTCTGTGGCTGGGACTTCCGCAGTAAGTCCGTCAATGGAGCCGTAAGGTCGCTAAAATGTTGTATGAATCTGGTATAGAAGTTGCAGAACTGTACGAAACTGCGAACCTCCTTCTGCGTCTTGGGCACAGGCCAGTCTACAACGGCCTCGACTTTCTTTGTGGAAACTGAAATTTTACCGGCTGACATAGTATAGCCCAGATACTCCATTTCTTGCAGTCCGAAGAAGCATTTCTTAAGGCGTAATTTCAAGCCTTCCTGCTTAAATCGTTGTAGCACGAGAGGTAGGTGTGCCAGGTGCTCCTCTAGAGTGCGACTGTAGATATAGACGTCATCGAGGTAGACTGTCACGAACTTATGTAAACAGTCGCGAAGAATGCCATTCATCATCCTCTGAAATGTAGCCGGCGCATTGCACAGGCCAAACGGCATAGCAACCCATTCCATTAAGCCATGAGGGGTCTGAAAAGCCGTCTTTTGAACGTCATGATCACGCACTCGAACTTGCCAGAATCCAGAGGCGAGGTCGAGGTGTGTGTAAAAATTCGCGTCTTTAAGTTCGTCCAATGTATCATCCACACGCGGAAGTGGGTAAGCATCTTTACGCGTAACCTCATTAAGGCCACGGTAGTCAATGCACAGACGTAGCGAGCCATCAGCTTTCCGCACAAAAAGAATTGGCGAGCCGAACTCAGTGTAGCTTGGACGGACCACACCAGCCTCTACCGCGTCCTTGAGCTGTCGATTTAGCTCAGCGCGCTCTGCAGGTGATAATATGTTCAGCCGTTGACGTCGCATCGGGCCAATTGTTTCAATGGGATGATCCCACTGTCGGCTTACATGTGGAGAGTCGACAGGTTGCAGTAACTCCGGGAAGTCATCAAAGAGTAATGACCGGAAGTTGTCACGTTGTTCTGCAGTCAGTTCCTCTCCAGTGTGAAAGTCTGTCGGTTGTTCAGCGGCTGACGTAAGTTCAATGACGTAAAATTCAGCATGACGTCCTCTGCTGCGGCGCGTCTTGCGCATGAGTTTCTGAACTTTAGTAGACGACAGTTGCAAACATTCAGGGCGTCGTTCCTCGAGCGTAGTCTCCACAGCTGTGCCATCCATTAGTGTAAAAATTCTGGTTGTACCAAACTGTAAAGAGGCATGTTCGTCATCAAGCCATGGTAAACCCAAGATTAAATCAGTTGTACGTAAATCACGTAAGACGTAAAAAGTCCGGTGAAATTCGTGTTGAGCCAGCTCAAAAGTGACATCGCAAACTGTCGAAGAAGTTACTCGCTGTCCGTTGGCGAGTCGAACTGGGGTCTTAGTCGCAGACTTCCGAGTCTGTAAAGCAAAGCGTCGTACAAAGTCCTCTGACACAAAATCAAGCGTGGCAGCGCAGTCCACCAATCCAGAAATCAGATGATTGCCATAAGGAGTTTTCACAGTCAGCTCAGTTCGAATTAACGGGCGAGCTTCCGTGAGGTCAGTCAATAGAGCTGTAGCCGGTGAAGAAAATTGTCGCAGCGTAGCGATGGACGGTTCCGTGTCACCAGGAGGTACAGGTACCCAGTCGGGTTGATCGGATGCTTTAGATGTTGGCAAGTCGTAAAACGCACAATCTGCGTCGACTAACCACATCTGTACATGCCAAGGAGCTGGAGCAACCACCTCTTGTTGCGCATGGTTCTCCAGTGACCGACGAGTGAAAAGCTGTGTCCTTGCTAGGAATTCTTGGTAGAGTTTCCAATTCTTAGTCAGTTGAGTAAATTTCGCCCACTTTGGCAGGACAAAAACAGCCATCGTAGATGTCGGAGATGTTCGACGACAGTCCTCAAAGTGCCGTGCAATCTGCTCAGCTAGCTCCCAGGGTGGATTAATGAACACCCGTTCTCCTGTCAAGTCCCTCTCAAGAATCGAGTCACTCGGCGAACAGTGAGGTAAGTCACCGTGCGAGTTTAGACCTTCATCATCAGCACATCCCTCCAGTGTGAAGTTGAAGCGTGCATGCAGAGGGTCCAAGACTGAGTCAACCAGTTTCCAATCAATTGAACGTCTGATTACAGGTTTAGGACTTTGTCTCTGCTTAGTCGGACGACGACGACCTGCCACTAGCTATGCAGGTGTCGCGACTGTAGTCGATGGAGACGCCGAAAGTGTTTCGACGACCTCTGTCGCTAACAGTGTCTCAGAACGAACAATAGATGTAGCTGGCTGCTCCAGTTCGTTAGTAGAACAGCCTTGCCACCATCATTGCTTCTTTGACTCCATCGGTGCCTTGCCTTTCCACTCCGGGCATTGGAGTAGTCGGTGTCCCCTCTTGTGACACTTGAAGCAAAGTCCCTCGTCCATATGCTTATTGCGCTCCTCAGAGGTCATGGCATC
The DNA here is from genome assembly GCA_026401115.1 of Tetraselmis chui. Classification (NCBI taxonomy): domain Eukaryota; kingdom Viridiplantae; phylum Chlorophyta; class Chlorodendrophyceae; order Chlorodendrales; family Chlorodendraceae; genus Tetraselmis; species Tetraselmis chui. The sequence continues at coordinate 136,075 of JAPMLY010000507.1, forward strand.
AGCCAGAGTCTTAAAATCAATACGGCCAGGGTTTATAGATGGTTGACCACGGTCACCACCGTTGTTGCCTCCACGACCGCGTCCACGACCACGTCCACCACTGTTGCGCTTCCATATCTTAGAGGCTCCATCAAGAGGGTCAACAAGGTTGCGCTTCTTAGTAGGTTGACCGGTCGGGTTAGCAGTAAACCTCACGTTACCAAGTTCCGGGGAGTCAGTCACGACATCGTTCAGGAAATTCTGGAGCTCCACCAGAGTGAGATTGTAACCCCTCTGAGCTCGGTGTGACTTCGCTTGATTCTTCAACGTAAAGTTGCCCAGTCCGTTAATGAAGCGTACACACTGCACATCAGCTGTCATGTTCTGACGTGAACGACGTAGGAAGTCGTTGTACTGCTTCGTGTAGAGAGCGTAACTCATCGAAGAGCTCTGCGTAAGATTTAGCAAAGCGTTAATCGCGTCGTCATGGATGTTCGGAAGAAACGTGGTCTTACGTAACTCCGCAACAAGCAGGTCATAGGTAGACGGAATAGCTGCTTGGGTTTTACGGTTCAACCACCACCCATTGAGATGTCCAGAAAACTGAGACGTAACCCACATAACTGAGTCGTAAGAGTCAGCCGTAATGCCTAGCATTAGAAAACGCTGCGGCTGAGCTTCAAGCCAGTCCTCCAGTTCGTTAGCGTTGCGACCAGACTGTAACGGGGAGTTAATCGCAGCTTTACGCTGCGTCTCAGGTAGGTTCACATGTAGGCCAACCAAGTTCCGGGTAGGTATCGGCATTCCCACACGTAAATCTGTCGGTGTTTCACCACTCAGTTGATTGATGTGCCCCCGAATAAGGAGCCAGACAGGACCAGAGTCGACCGTCGTAAACCGGGAGAACATGAAGAACTGTCTCGGAATAGACGTGTCGTCTTGAAAGACCGGGTTGTGCGAACGAACAGCTCGGAAAAAGGTCTCCCATGGAGTCACGTAACCGAAGTGAAGTAACTCGCTCTTGTGCTTCTCAGCACGAAGTAACCATGTCTTAGCGGGCGTAAGGTTCAGACCGTCAATATTAATTGATTCCGGGACGACGTAAGTACCATCCGGATTAATTGTCGACTGTGTTGTAACAGCCTGCTCGACTTGAGCACGTGTACGTAAATGGCTTGTGGCAAACAGGACAGGAACAGAAACCGAGTACACGTAAACTAGCTGTAGACCTTCAGGTAACGCGACTCGAACAGGAGCGTCACTCAACAGCGTTAAATCATCCGGTGTCAAAATGAGACCGGTTTCCTCGTGTAACTCACGAACGGCAACGTCCACAGGCTCTTCATTAGGTAAGACAGAGCCAGCCGGGAACCAAGTTTTACCGGCACGAGGCTCACGTTGTAATACCAGCTTCACGTCCGACAATTTAGTTCCTCCAACATGAATTACCAACAACACGTAATGTCCAGGTCCTACAGAAGCCATCTCGAATCAATCAGGCAACGTCGAGCGAAGTAATGAGCAACGAAAACGTGCGTCGACCAGAGAGCTCCGAAACTAGTGTGGCAGTTAGCCGCGTCAAGCTAAACGCTAGCACACATCATTTCTAATCTGTCTAGTTCTGTCGTTGCAAGATGGCAAAATGATGTTGTCGAGAGGCGATAGTGAAAGATGTTTCTCTGCTGTACTTAAGCAGTATATGTTTGTAAGTGAACAATGGAATTGTTAAATGGTTCTGTATCCTCCCTCTACTGCAATGGGCTTAAATAAGTTTCTGCCCAGATTGCTTACGCCTGCAAGCTACGCTTACGTGTCAGGCGTTAGGGCTGTCTAACTGCCGTCATGTGTCCTGAGACGCGGCCTGTCTAGCATTGGGTTTCACGACGCGGCTCCTTATGCATCGAAGAGCTCGCTCTGGCGTGTCGTCTGGCTAGTTAGACTAATTATGCATATCTGTATGTACCGGGAGGTACTGGTCGTACTGTAGCATCAGCACCCTTACAATATTGCAGTAGCGACGTACCCACGTTTGTACGTCCGTCCTGTGGAAAAGCACGAATTGGAATCCGTAACGAGTACTTGTACAATGTCCTATAATGTACTGTTGCAGGACAGTACTCGTCACATATATTTAACATTATGCATGTCCGGAATTTTGTGGAGGAGTATACAAGTACCTGAACTTTCATGCTTGCTGCTTGTTCACTACTTTTCTTGTAAGATGATTTGATTACTATCTTCGAGTACATATGGTACATTGCATGCTGCACTGTTTTATTTTTTGCCCCGCCGGGATATGGGACTGGCAGGTAAGCCCGCACCGCAACCCTCTATGGGCAGCGTTCAACTATTATTTGTGTCTGTCTACGCACACGAGGTTTGAATATATTTGAAAACATTCCTCCACAAAAGTATGGACATATAATATGTTTTGTATAGCTAGTCAATAATACTACGCGTGCGGCGTGCCCTTCTCACCACGTCAAGTACCACGACACTTACATACCACCCACCAGTAGTGGAGCCATGAGGCAAGTTATTAGCCTTGTATGATCTGTTGCGAGCTTAAAGCGAGTGTGGTCGGACGAATTTATTGTCCGATTAAGCCCATGAATTACTATGATATTGTCTAAACGACCTACCTGGGCCTCTAGCGGATGGCTCCCCAAGGTCACCAAAGTGAGCCACATAAACGCTATTGCTGACCGACACAAGATCATATTCAACTCAGTGGATGCGCACGGTGCGACCTTGCTAGTGGGTTTGCATCGTATATCTTCTTCCGACGTCCGGGCCACCTTGGTTCCTATCCCAGCATTCCCAAGCCACCGACAAGCTGAAGCGATTGCATAATCCTATGCACCACCTGCGACCCGACCATTCCGCTATAAGCGCCGGCGGCACCAACCGGCCCTACCCCTACCCCGCTCAATCCGAATATGTGGCAGGAGACCATAACCAAAAGGACAACCCCGACAACTTGCCCGTCGCTACGGAGGAATTAGATAGCCCGCACTAAGTACTCTTCCATGATATCCTCTTAACAACAACGAGGACTGTAACGAATGGCACCTCGTTACCAAAAAGCGCCGAGAACAACCCCACACTAAGAGGCGGTCACATGGCAGCTCTACAATTGACGCCCGCATTCTTGCACTCTATGCAACTATCCGATCAGCTCCCCCGGAAAGGCGACAACTCCTCAAACAATAATTCCTTGATCTGCATGTTGCTGAAAGCCTCTTTTCCCACCATGCCATTGGTTAAATACCCCGCCCCGACCCATGCCCAACAACATCCGCGCATACTCTCCCCGTTGATCCCACCAAGTTAAACACCCAGGCTCCCCCATTTTCCGATGTTGTGGAAGGCGACAACACCCCCAAACTGCAAGCCAGTCCACCTACCCACCGACCGTCAACCACGACCCACTCAGTGGGGGCTCAACTCGATTAATTGCCCGCACCCTGACCACAGCTCGGGAAGGAACACAAGGGTGGGACGTTTTTTACTGTATAAGCCGTGGTCTTCAAGGGGAGATGCCAACACAATAGAGCTACGGGAGGGAAGGGAATGGAACAACCATGCATGTTCCTTAGCAAGGCGATTGGAGTTTGCGACATGACTAGCCGTAGGCGAATGGGGATTCCGAGGATTGCATAACGGGACTTTTCCGCTGAGCTGTATGTAATGCCAACAAATTTCTTACAAGAAAAAGCAGTGGAGGCCACCAAGCAAGAAAAAGAAAGAAAGGAAGAAAAAACCTAAGCCCGAGGAACAGGAAGGCATGCCACAGCATCAGCACTGCCTTCCTGAAAAGCGTCGCGGAGATAAGAACCCAGAGTGCCATGAAGAGCAGCAGAAAGACGTTGCATGAATTCTCGTCGCACATCCCCCAAAAAACGCCGAAACGGAAGAGAAGTAGATCGACGAACAAAATGCTGCATACGGACATAACTGTCAGAGCGCAAGGAACGAGAGTCAGCGGCCCCCATGCCAGGGAAGCGACGTACAGCCACCAAAATAGCCAAGCGATCGACCAACTCAGCCGCCATCGGCGCCAACCGGCCCCCATCCTCCATGGCGAAGGGGTAGTAGTCATGGACCGACTGAACCGAAGGCGTGCCAAGCAAAGCGGAAGTGCGGAGGTCCGCATCAAGTTTGCCTTGCTGAGCTCCCAATGCAAGGCTGCCAGGGAGTGGAAGGCGAGCACCTATACGAGGAACGTTGGTGTTCGTGCGAGCACTTGTAACCGTCACATCAACAACAAGATGGCGGTGCGGAGCCATGAAGTCCAACCAAACCACATCCCCAGGACGATCACGTGAAGCTCCCGACCGAATACGGCGGACCTCCAACCGCAAGTCCCGGCCCTTAGTAGCCCCCGCTTCAAGCATGAACTCTTCAAGCACGTGGACAATGCGGTCATGGAGTTGAATGATATACCAAGAGCACGGGCACCGGGGGATATGGTCCATGAGCATAGCGGCTGTTGAGCGCACACCCGACATAAAGATGCCCGATACCGTCGACGAAGATCCATACCCGCGAGATTCTGAAGGGGCCTCATTGCACCGAGGGCATTTTCGAACATGAGCGGCGCGCTCCGCAGTCAAGCCAAGCACCCGGTGGGCTGCCATCATATAGCAATCGGATGGCACCTTGAAACTGGACTCATGTGAAGCGAAAAAGAGAGCCAAAGCCCCGCGACCCGTACCCGAAGTCACCCTCATATAGTCCGGTGGGGAAGGTCTGCAAAACGCCAAGAGGTCAAGGTAGGCCCGGGCACGAAGAATGCGCGAAATGCCCCGTTGGATGTGGCCCCCAGAATCTCCCAAGCGAGTAAGAGCATCGGGAGTCGGAAGTTGTAGGCTAGTCACTTGGGTAGCGGGTGCCACCGCATTGTTGACCGTAGATACCACCAACTCGACATCGGGCCCGGCATAATCAGAAAGGTTTTGGTTCAGTGTGTTAGTCAAAACCACAAGCTCCGATTCCGAAAACCCGCCCATAGTGGAGATAGAGTCGTACGAATTGCGCAATTGGACCGCCCACGGTAAAGTAGAAGTGGCAACATTCAGTAGTTCCTGTCGGATGAGACCGTACAAAGGACCTAGCGACTCGGACTCGTAATCAGTAATCAGGTTGGCGAGGGTCGCAGTGAATGAAGCATAGTGAGCAGGTTCGGCGTCGAGCTCGAGGGACGGTACATTAAGCCCCCCAAACTCCGCCGGGAGGGAGAGCTGTCGTTTAGCACAATTCAGTTGATCGAGTGTTTGTGCGTCCAAAGAAACGCCCAAGATTCGATAAACTGCCGCACGAACGGCCCTATCTGCAGTAGCAAGGTACGGTCGGCAGATATCTGGGGGGAGGGTGCGGAGCAAGAAACCATAGCGGCGTACCGCACACGTGATCATCAAGCGGAAAGCGGCGTGAGTCCCTCCGAAGTCCGACATAGCAAAGCATACAATCTTGTCCAAGAGGAGTTGATGAGCCTCAACGGTGTCTTGCAGCCAAGAGTGAACATAGTTCTCGTTATGAGACGCTGGAGGGCCGTCTGCCATCGAGAAATCCATCGCCAAAGGGGCTCCAAGGTTACTAGTACCCGTAACAACGGGGACCATCGCCCGTATCACCTCGACAAGTTCAAGGGCCGTATCCGGAGGTACCATGCACGAAGATTTGATTGGTTGAACATTCGAGCAGACTTTCCCCATTTCCTCCGTAGCCACCGTAATCACAGTCGGGACAAAAGGCGTTTTGATCAGATACTTGCCATCATCAGAAAAGGCTTGGATCGCCGCTGAATCCTTGCACCGTTCTCCAATATTCCGGAGGGGGGTGCTTATCGCCAGGTTGAACAAAAGCGGGCCAAGAGGATCTCCTTGACGGACACCCGTACGAGATTGAACCGTGCCGTGTAGGAGCGAAGCATCGTTGGGGTCAAAGTAATACACCGTGGAGTCCCGTGAATATATCATCTCAACCAACGGGATAATGGGATGCAAGTCAGGGTTCTTGTACAGCTCCGCAAGGAAACTCCGGCGGGAGATGGTGTTGAAGGCGTTTTCCAGGTCCAAGCTTAGAAGGCTGCAATCAGGAATAGCTTGTAGGCCAATGCGAGTGGTATGAATGGCTCGCTCGATACCCGCTTTGGTGAAAACCGATCGTTGTACAGGGCCAAGGTGGTCGGCCGCGACAGTCGCTATCCGCGCTATGGCGTGACAATGAGCTAACCGCGACAAAACGCTGCCAGCAGCCAACGGCCGGACTTTAGGAGCCTCACCTCGAAGGCGAGTGGCGTCGCGGTCAACCCCAGTTTGCTTGTGAAGAGCCCACCCGGTCGCACTCGCCAGAAAGTCCGCCGCAGCCTCGGGAATGTTTCCCGCCGAGTAGCGGTTAACCCACTTACGCCATGCCGGAACATTCAAGTCACGGACATGTTCCCATCGCCAGCCATCAACGTGGGGGGCTGACAAGCGAGGTGCTTTTCTCAAGACAAGGAGCATAGACTCCTCCCATATTTTGAGGCTATCACTATCATCTAAATACGTGAGGGGTGGGCGCGCCGGGGGGGGCAGAGGGTCGGGGAGATCACAGTCTGGATGGGGAGTACCGGGAGGAGGATGCAACCGCTGAAGAGCGGCCAAAGCCGCGTCCGCGTCCTCCACCATTCCGAAGTCGGCTCCGTCTAGGGCCATCCGGGCCCGTCGCAACTGGCCAACTTCCACTAGCTCACGGGCCCGGCGGAAGGCAGCACGGCGTCGGAGGTCACTTTCAGAAAGGCGAGTCGGTGGGTGGTGCTGCTCTCGTTGAGTGTTCTGGGCCCGGCGACGGCGAGCTGTATGTAATGCCGTGTATTCCGTCTTCCGGTATAGCCAAAAGTTCATTACATTCCCATGTACGGTCATACTAACTTAGTCCGTAGGAGTATCTAGGAATATGGAAGCCGGCCAAAGTTTTCGACTCTAATTTCTCCCTATACAGTTTATGCACGAAGGCCCTTAGTTAGACAGCAACCGTACAACGAAGAAGCGGTTCATGCTATAAATCATTTTCATTTGTCTAAACTACGCACGTCGTTTTGAGCACCACGCGCGGGCATTGCGCAAGCGTTCATACTAAGCTGCATGTTGCTTAGGGAGCCATGCAACCCTACTTTTGGACTTGCTTGCAGAGGGGGGTTAGAGGTGTGGATATCTTGTTGAATGCACGGGGTTGTTTTTGTGGGTGTGTGAATGGAGCGCGAAAGTTCACGCCGCTGGCACGGGTGGTGTATTTAGAAAACAAGGTAGTTAACACTCGTAGGATGCAGAACTTAATAAACAATGCACTCTACAATTGGGCGAGGGCGATTGGCATTGGCGATAGGCGATGTCCAACTTGGCCGTTTGGGCCGTGTACGTACGTTGATAGTAGGGTGGTGTTTGGAATGCTTGGGGTATATGGTTGTGCCTCCACTCTCGCCCCATCCAAGCACGCGTAGCACATGCCTGGAGTTGGCCTTGCACAACGTCAAGTGTGATATTTTCGTCTCTAGCATACTACTAACATAATGAAGCTACGTGTAGAAGTGCATGTAAACGAGTAATCATGAATTTCTCCAATTTAGAGTAACAGTTGATGTAATTAAAAACAGAAATTGTAATGAGGTGTGTCAAATGTTGTTCATGCACTAGACTTAAATAGGTCTCATCTCGCTAGCTCCTACTCGGAATGGCATGCTCCACGTAGTCTCAGCTAGGTTCTCGTCACGGTCTTCATCAGACGGGCGACGTAGCGAGTTTCCCTCGGGAAATCAGATATGAGTTCCTTGAAGCGTGTAAATTGAAAATGAAACTGAATTACAACAACATTCCGACCGCGACTACGCTATACGGTTTAGGGCCCGTCCTCTTAGTTTGTATTGGGTAGATTTAGCCGGGGCTCAAACCAGTCTCTCTAATCTATCTACACCAATTCACCGGGACAATTATGTTAAGCAATAAGCATTCTTAGTCCCGGCTAAGCATTTAAGCAGTACAAGATCAAAACAATCATACATGTAAAAATTTACAATTATGAAATATAGGTTTTGCATGTACAATACGTGTCATGCTCGCCACCGCTACGTAGGGCTAACCAACCAAAATCGATGAGTTGTCGCGCAATGCCGGTGGCCGGCCTAACCAATACGCTAACAATCCATGTTTGTGTATGATGGCGAGAGGGGGAGGGGGGGCTCGCTAAACCCCCCCTTCGGTCCGCAGTCGGCCGTCGGTCTGTCGGTTGCTCAGTCGTTCCGCCCTAGGGCTGCGCCGGTCCTCCCGACGCGGTGATCTAACCGGCGTAGGTCCCCCGCCACCTCGGGGAGTGGTGGAGGAGGCCGTCAGGCATAGACAACAGGAGGCGGCTAGTCCTCCTGCCCCCGCGCTAGGTTTAACTCCTTAGCCCCATAGCTCCCTAGCCGCCTTTGCATGGGTGCAACATCCTTGGGGATCACATCTACGGGGGTGGTGGGTATGGAAAATTACTGTATAATCCATAAAAACCTTTCCGTACATGGCTATTATGGTGGCGGCAGATCGCAAGGACCTCCGAAGCCAACCGTGCCGCTTCTCCGCCCGCGGCTATCCTCATATGCTCATGTCGTCTGGCTTCTCCCCCCGGGCCACCGCGATGGCAGTAGTGCTAGTCGGTGGCTAGCGAACGCTTTGCTGGCTTGCTTGCCGCCAAATCCAACTCCTCCTTCCGGCGCGGATAAGCCGCACCCACCTCGCCGTCAAATAACCAGAACTACCCCTCCCCCCCCCCCCCCCCCCCGCCTCCTCACCGGGAGAAAATCTAAGGGTACAAGGCCGGGAAATGAAACATCGGACGAGCCGAGCAAGCGGAAGATCTTGGTGTTGGAAGCGTACACAAATTATTTTGAAAAGCCTTGAGTGCAAGGCTTCCGGAAAATGCTGATCGCGCGGGTCGCACCTGCCGGATTCACCCCTCCTAGGCCTCAACAGTGTCATGCTTGGCACGGCTTTAGGATTACCATCGCTCACAACGAGGAGGTGGGGGTGAGTTCCGACGGGCCGTCGCCGCTGCGCCGCCGGCGGGCACATTAAGCATGGTAAACTAAATGTGCGTGATGTACGTACCGGGAGGTATTGATACTGCATCACAACGAACAATTTCCTCGAGTTTTAGCAATCGCGACGTAACCGCTAGTGCGTCCTCCCTTGGAAAATAACGGATTCGAAAGTAACTAGTACATGTAAATAGGCTTTTAATCTATTTTCACATGACAGTTTTTGTCCCTTTCATACCCTCCCCCTCTTGACAAATCGAGAATGCCACCGGTGAGGCTGACCTCGCGGTAGGTCAGCTTGGGGCTCCTCTCACAAAGCTTTACTGGAAATTGGGAATGCGCGCTCGGTGAACGGGCATGAAATCGGTGTACGTGCGAGTCTTGGCCAATGCGCGCCATGGGGGCATCTCCAAAAACTGGCGTAACGCCTTCGTGCGCTGGACTTCGTTCAACCGGTGCCATACATGTGGAATTTCGTCATCGTTGAGCTGCGTCACGAATAGAAAATACTTTCCACGACGTCCATTAAGCGGACTTGTGTACACAAAGGATATGTAAGAGGCGTCAGATTTTCGTTGTCGTCTCCATGCCTCGTCACAGTAACACATGGTCGGGCCTTAGAAACAACAGTAGAGCCATGCCTTAAAATGTTCACGTGAAACACTATATGTAAGCGTATTGTAGCTAGCAATTCCAATATGTAAATATGTTTACCAATGTGCTCCTCGACAGTAAAAAGTTCAAGCTGCCGATAGCGTAGCTTCGTGTTAGTTTGACCTTGCAAGAACATATTCATTGCAACGACTGAAACTTTGCATCCTCGAACGAAGTGCGGTGCTGTCGATGCTTTTGAACGTGCATCCATCTCCTCTTCGTGTATGTATAACGCCGAACGTACATGTGCATGTACCTCTCGTAACTGTTGTAGCCAACTTGTTGCGTCTCGCGAAACTGGAATGGAAGATCGTGTAACGGACTGCATGTCACGAGGCTCCTCAAGAGTGAAGCCAAAAGTTGACTAAAAATGGGTGTATTCAATGCCGATAGCTCGACTCGCGGTGTACCTAACTTATGAGAGGCATCTTCAAGCCCTACTCCTTAAAAGGTTGAACAACTAGTAGCACGTGTTCCACGCGCTCCTCTCAAGCGCGATTGTAAACATAGACGTCGTCGAGGTGGAATGTTACGAGCTTGTATTTGAAATTTGAAATTGATATTATTGAAATTATTGAAATTTGAAATTAAACACAACAATACCAAGTAAAACCGGCTGCTGTCTCTGGGGCCCCCCTTATGCTACGCCTAGCTGGACTTAGAAGCGTCGGGCTAGACCGTGAACCACTAATCCCAACCTCTCCAATGGCAGTAACGATACCGTCTAAAACATACCCGTAAACAAGTACTGTCTGCATACAAGTATGAAATATAAAATGTCGCTAGTCTCCACGATACGCGGCCTGCTCCAGCCGCTGCGGGGTCGCTGATCCGCAAGGCTGTTCAGCTTGAGCGGGTCGAGGCGAACCTGCCTGACCTCGGCTCCTGTGCGACTCCGGTCGTGCCGGAGCTTGGGGGGAAAGGCAGGTTAAAAACCCCCCTCGCGCAGGTCGTCGTCGGTCCCGCCTCGATCCGTGCTCAACCCCGCCCGAGGTATTAGCCGCTCCTCCCGACGCAGCTCGCCACCTAGCCGAGTCTTCTCTCCTCCTTCGGGGGCTGAGAAGAGAAAATAACTAGGCTGCATACGGTGTCCGGCTGGCTCTCCCGCCCCCGAGCCAGATTTTCTCTTGTCCCCAGTCCTTTTCCCGTCTGTTTCCAACACCTATCTGATCGCGTTGTGGCCGTCCGTACCCTCCCCCGGTGGTTTACGTTGTTAGGGGGCCGCCTTTACGAGCAGTGTGCCGTTACGATAACCCTAGGCACACTGCCTGAGGCAGCCTATCGACAACCGGGTACCGACTAGGGGAGGGGTTGGAAGAACACAGGGATCGAGTCGCCGGTCCTCAAAAGATGGTGGGTACGGGAATTTTTCCAAAAGCCCCGCGTACCGGGCTTTTCCGGCGGCGGGCGATCCTAGGGACCGCCGCCGCCAGACCGTGCCGCTCCTCCGGCTGCGACCAACCTCCGTCCTGCGTAGCATCAGGCCTCGCCCCAAGGGGAGACCTAAGGCTCTCGCATGGCTGGCGAATGCTAGCGAGCGCCGTGCCCTACCGCTGCTTCCCATTTGTCCACCGCCATCTCCAACACCCTCGTCCGTCCGCTGATCCGTCCGTACCCCTCTTCGCCAAAACATATTTCGCAAACGCCGCCCCCGCCCCATCGTCGGGAGAGTATCTGCGAGTATCTAGTCGAGGAAAAGACATATCGGACTGGCCGAGCGGGAGATCCATGTGCCGGTGTACGGATATTATGTTTTTCCAAAACCCTCCGTACAGGGCTTCCCGACAGCTGCTAATCCCGCGGATCGCAGGTGTCGGTACCTCGTTCAGCCCCCTACCGTGCCAGGCCTGGCACGGCTATGGGGTTACCAGCGCCCACCGCGTGGAGGTAGAGGTAGGTGCCGACGGGCTTGCGAGCGCACCCCTCTCCGGGACCGCCGCCGCTGCGCCGCCGGCGGGCGCCACGAGCTTGTATATAAAGTCGCGCAAGATGTCATTCATTATCCACTGAACCGTAGCTAGAGTTGCACAAACCGAACGGGAGAGCGACCCACTCCATTAAACTATCTCAAGTTTAAAATAAAGTCTTGTGGCTATCCTCTTTACGCAATCGAACTTGATATAAGCTAGACGCTAAGTCAAGATGGGTGTAGAAATTGGCGTCCTTCATGTCGTCGAGGGTGTCATTACACGCGGAAGTGGGTAGGCCTCCTTACGCGAAACCTCGCTCATGCCACGGTAGTTGATGCATATATAGGCGAAATGAACCATTGGGTATAGGCATGAAAAGAATTGGCGAACAAAACTCACTGTGATTGGGTCTAACAAAGCCATCTTCCACTGCATCTTTCAGCCGTCGATTTAGCTTAGCGCGCTTTGTAGGAGAAAATCTCTTCAATCGTCGAGGCTTCATCGGGCATGTTGCTTCTTTGGGGTTATCCCTCTTTCCGCGCACATGCGGCGAGTTCACGGGTCGCAACAACTCCGGAAAGTCGTCGTTAAGTAACGTCCAGAAGTTGTTACATTGCTCTGCACTAAGTTCCTGTATTGTGTGAAAATCACTCGGTTCTATGTCCATTGGCGTGACGTTAATCAAGAAGAAGTCATTGCTACGTCCCTTGCCTCGGCGGGTATTGCGCGTGAGCTTCTAACCTTGGTAGATGCCATGAGAAGACATGCAAGACGTCGCTGCTCAGCGTGTGTGTCAACTGATGTGCCGTCCATTAATGTAATAAAACGTGTCGCACCGAACTGTAAAGTACATTACCCGTCGTTCTGCCGTGGTATACCGAGCACTAGATCAGCAATGCGTAAATCACGTAAATCGTTAGCAGTCCGTTGGGTATGCTCCTCCCATGACTGGACTTCGATGTCTTGTGAGTGCGGGTCCTTGCAATGGTTTGGTGAACATGTCGGCAACCATTTGATAAGTGGGGAGATACATGAGCCTGACTGTCCCATGTTCCACGTGGTCCTTGAGGAAGTGCCACTTCACACCGATGTGTTTGGTCTTCTCGTTGACCAAGGCGTTCGGGGAGTATGCGATTGCGCTTTGGTTGTCCTCCTTGTGAGGTGCTATTTTGGTTAGGCTAAGTTGGCAACTTTAGACTAATAATAGTAGAACCTCATCTCAGGATCTTATTATACAGCGTAGAGAGAACAAATAAGATTGTCTTAGGAACATGGTTTCTTACAATCTTGGTGTGGCGCAAATATGGTGTGTGCCGGTCTGGGTCTTTTGCCCATGGTCATTAAGTCCCCATCTTGAATATCCACGCCTCAGGTGTTCTAGAAAAAGCCTTAGAACCTATAGCTTGTGCTGCCGGCTAACAAAACCAAACTATTACTAGCGATACAGATTATCTGATATTATTTGTACCGTCTTATCTAACCTAATCGCACACGCTCTTAGAGCTATCTAGAAAGTAACTATCTAGAAGATATATTGCTAGTGACTATGTACTATCCGGGGAAAATACGGCGATAATGTTGTACTTCCGTGATGACAATAAAGAGTTCCCAAACATCGCTTAGATGAAGCTAATTTATTATGTGGGGTTTTTGAAAACGGTCACCAGTGTTCTAACCTAATAGGTTAGGACATTGGTGACCGAAGCTACAAATAGACAATAATGCAAGATGCTAGCACTTAGATAAATGGGCTAGGATATGACACTCCCAAATAGTGGTTGTTCCGGTGATGGAGGCGTTGATGATCTCCCTAATAAGTTGGCGGAGGTGGAGTCCCTCCTTGGTGGCGTCTATTGCAGAGTCGTATTCAGCCACGCAAGTGGACTGCGCGACGCATGACTTTTGCTTGGTCTTGTAACATGCATGACCGCGGCCGAGAGTAAACAAGTAGCCCGAACGTGACTTGCGCGTGCTACTGTCGTTGGCCCAATCCCGCATCTGCGAAGTTTGAAGTTAGAGACTATGGTCCGCACCCCGCCCCCAACGTCATGCGTATGTCAATGGTGCCTTGAAGGTAGCGTACCACCTTCGTCATGGCATGGAGATCAGCCCCCGTGGGACGCGTCTACGCGTATCCCAAATTGCTCAACGCCGTGGAGACGTCAAGGCGCGTGCAGACAGCCGCGTAGTGGAGGCTCCCGAGCATGATGGGGTAGACGTCCTTGGCAATACCCAAGAGGGGATGTTAATCCATGTACACACGGAGTGGCATGAAGGGGGATAGAACCGCCGCTTCCCGGAACGGAGGTGTACGCTTTCTCCAAGTACCGCCAAAAGTCGGTTCCCGATAGGAACATATTGTGTATATGAACCCATCGCATCGCATCGCGACTGAGCGGCGAACACCTATAGCGAACACCTATAGGTGGAGGGCCAAGACTCCCCCGGAGTCTAGCGTACAGATGTGTCCATTAGTAGTCCTACGGAGGGATATGTAAACACTCCCCCTTAATGGACAAACTCCGGCCGGTGCCCTAGTAAACCCCGCATAAACGCGGAGGGCCCATAACCTGTGAAATTCATGTACACACGGAGTGGCATGAAGGGGGATAGAACCGCCGCTTCCCGGAACGGAGGTGTACGCCTTATCCAAGTACCGCCAAAAGTCGGTTCCCGATAAGAACACATATTCGCGATGTATATGAACCCATCGCATCGCATCGCGACTGAGCGGCAAACACCTATAGCGAGCACCTATAGGTGGAGGGCCAAGACTCCCCCGGAGTCTAGCGTACATATGTGTCCATTAGTAGTCCTACGGAGGGATATGTAAACACTCCCCCTTAATGGACAAACTCCGGCCGGTGCCCTAGTAAACCCCGCATAAACGCGGAAGGCCCATAACCTGTTAATCCATGTACACACGGAGTGGCATGAAGGGGGATAGAACCGCCGCTTCCCGGAACGGAGGTGTACGCCTTATCCAAGTACCACCAAAATCCTCTCCTCCCCCCTCCCTTCCAACCACCACCAGTCGTACGCACCCCCGACGACCCCTCCAGCCCCACTCCCTCCCTCCCCTCCCCCATCCTCCCACACACAACACCCCAACCACTCCATCTCATCACCCTCAACACTCGCGGCCTCCACACCTCCATCATGGATGTTGAACACCTCTCCACCTCACACCGTCCGGACGTCCTTATCCTCACCGAAACCAACCACGACACCCACAAATCCCGCTGGCATATCGCCCTCCCCCAATACCACCTCAAAAGCTCCCGACCATGCTACTCACCTGTGCCCCTACCCAACGCAGGCGTTCTCTTCGCGGTCCGCATAGCCTCATTCCAATCTGCCATTGTCCTAACCCCGCCCCCCCACTTCATCCCCCACATAGCCGGACTGAAAATCGTTCCCCACTCAGGCACCCCTTACCTCCTTATAGGTACTTACATGCCCCAGCTCTACACCCCCCAACTGACCCGCCTATATGCAGAAGTAGCGGCATGGGGTCTCCGCCTCGCTGACGACCACCCACAATACCGCACCCTCTGGGGAGGAGACTTCCAAACCACCACCACCACAAGTACAAGTCACCCCGCCCTCACCTCCCTACTCAAGTCCCACCTCCAACCCCTCCACGACCCTATCCCTACCTTCCCCCGCAGCGAAGGTTGCCTTGACCACTGGCTCACCACGCCCCCTTCACCTCTCACCCTCCCACCTTCCTCTTGCTCGATATTCTCTTCCGCCTCCCACTTTACTGACCACTCTGCGATACACCTCGTCATTCCCGCCCCTTCTCCCTCATGGCACACCCCCCCCCCCTCCCCATACCCACCCCCACACTCATCACACGACGCGCAAATTCAACTTTCGACTTCCCCTCACACCCGACCACATACAAGCGTACCAATCCAGCACCCCCGACCTCATCACCCAAACGGCCGCCCTCCACGCAGAAATTCTCAACACCTCACACACCTCGGCCTCCCCCGACACCCTCGACACCCTTGCCTCACAATTCACTACACTCCTCTACCAACACATGGACCACGCACCCACTGTTTGGCCCCTCCTCCCCGCCAAAAAACCCCGCCCACCCCAAACGTCCCTTGACCCTACTTGGCTTACAAAGAAAACACGCACTCACATACTCAAACTCCGCAAATGCAGCAAAAACAAAGGCCCCCTCCCCCTCGCCCAAGCCCTCCTAAACACAACTGAATATCTCTCCCCTGACAACATCAAACACCAGTGCCAAGCACGCATACGCCAACTCCTTCACGCCACCACCACAGATAAGATAAAGAAACTAAAAACTCGAGCCAATACGGCCTACGACACCTGCCCCAAACTCTCCCCCCGCCGATTGAAAATTAAAAGCGGCCTCCTACCCCCCGCCGGCGCCGCCTCCACCCTTCACCGCATTACTCGACCCGATAAAACTACCGCATCCTCTCCCTCCGCCGTCATTGACGCGATACACTCTCACTTCGCCACCGAACTCGGCCGCGCCACCCCACACGAACTGCCTACCCCCCAGTGGGAACTCCACGACAACCCCGACAACTTTACCATCGAACCCCGCGGCGACCCCTCTCTCACCCTTGCCGACATGATTACCCGCGCCACTTTCGATAAAACCCTCAACTCCCTAGGCACCGGCAAAGCCCCAGGCCCCGACGGTATCCCCAATGAAGTCATCAAATTTCTACCTCCGGCGACCCGCTCCGCCCTCTTCTCTCTCCTCTCCCTCCTCGCCCACAAATCCTACACCCCTCCTGATTGGTGCCACAGCACAACTTGCCTACTGCATAAAAAAGGCGACCCCTCCCTCCTCGATAACTACCGTCCTATCGCCCTCATGAATAACCTCCTTAAACTATGGACAGCACTAATCAAAGATGCAGGCTCGAAGTACGCCGAAACATACGGCATTCTCAGCGACCAACAAGACGGTTTCCGACAACACCGCAGCATCCACGATGCCCTCTCCTCCCTAATCATGACGATGGAGGACGCGAAGCTCCACAGCAAAGACATCTACGTCATGTACGCGGACTTCAAAGGCGCCTTCAACGCGCGGACCACCGCATCATGTTCAAACACATGCGTCAACTCGGTATGCCCCCCACCTTTGTCGACACATGCGAACACCTCTACGGGGTCTCGACCACAGATTACATTACACCACATGGCCCCACCCCTTCTATCGACATTAATCGCGGAACCCTCCAAGGTGACACCCTCTCCCCCTTTCTATTTACCCTCTTCCTTGAACCCTTCCTTCGCTGGCTCACGGTGGGCAGCCGGGGCTACCGCCCAGGCCCCCCCGTCACTAACGTCGACCCCACAGAACCTACCGCCACATACCTAGGTCACGGCTTCGCTGACGACCTCAGCCTCGCCACGGGCTCGACCCCCAACATGACCATCCAACTCAGGAAACTGTCCCTCTTCAGCGCCTACACGGGCATGACCGTCAAAATCCGCAAATGCTACATCACCGGCGCCCTCTAGCGCACATGCAACGCCCTCACCCTCGCCAACGCTATTGAAATTGAAATTGTTTACAACATGTCCCGGCAAACTGGACCGAGTGCTGTCTCACGGGCCACTCTACTTCGCCATACATGACTTATTAGCAAGTTGGGCCCGGGTCTCTCCGACCAGGTACATTTCTTATCGACACACCTATCTGCAATGTGTGCCGACGTTTCTCGGGAGTTATATAACTGTAAGCAACCTCAGTAATTGCCACAGTCCCCCCACCTAAGCAGTAACAGCGTAATAATTTTGTAATAAAGAAAGACAGATCTAAAAATAAATCCACTTGATTAGAAATGCAAAACTAAACTGCTGCTCGACCTTCACGATGCACGGCCCGCTCCCAGCGAACCGGGGTGTCGACCGGCCTAGGCATGTCGGCGTTCGGGAGGGACGACGGGCCAGCCTAATCTAGCTCCCGCGTGACTTCGGTCTTGCCGAAGGTAGGAGGGGAAAGGCTGGCAAAAAACCCCTCCTCGCGCGGTCGCTCGTCGATCCCGCCGCTCCATCCCGTAAACCCCGCCCCAAGGTCTTGCCGCGTCCACCGACGCGGCGGTCGTCCGTGTCGAGGTCCCCCATCACCTCGAGGACAGGTGGGGGGGACCGAGACACACAGACATAGAAAAAACTAGCGCTCCTGCCTCCGCGCCTGAATTTTACCCGCTCATTTCCCCGGTTTTTTCTCTGTCTGGTACCCGGGTACTTGTCGGTTTTCCGGCCTGTGGCCGTACCCTCCCCCCTCTGATCGCGCGTCCACCGAGCAGCCTTTTCTTGAGCGGGGGCCTCCGCGCTCACCCGGGCCCACGCTCAAGGACCCCTAGGAGTATGAAGGTCTGTCGGGGTAGTGGGTGTCGAAGAGGGGGGGGGGGCATGTCACCGTAGCCGGATCTGGCGGGCCGCGGGCGCCCGGAATTAAGCAAAACCCTCCGTACCGGGTTTTCCGGCGGCGCCGACCCAAAGGGTCGTCGCCGCCAAATCGTGTCGCTCCTCCCATCGCGACTGCCCTCCTTGCCGTCCCAGCTTACTCCCCCCCCCGGGGATGACGCTGGACGACGTAGCGACGCGCTAGTGAGCGCCCTACCCTGGTGCTGCTCCCCAACTAGCTCGACGCCGGGTACGGACATTATTTTTGGTATTCAAAAAAGCCCTCCGTACAGGGCTTTCCGGCGGCGGCTGATCCTGAGGATCGCCGCCGCCTCCTGTAGCCGCTCCTCCGTCTGCGACTAGCCACCGGCCTGTGCCATGTCTTGCCTCACCCCTCGGCAAGGTTCGACCGGCACAGGCCTGGTCGACAGCTAGCGAGCGCCCTTTCTTGGCGTTGCTTCCCGGCTGGCCACCACCAGCTCCAACACCCGCCTCCCACCGCTGATCCGGCCGTACCCTCCTCGCCATCAAACGCTGCCGTAGTACAGGCCCCACTCCTAAAAGTAAGGCTGTATCTAGGAGTATCTGTACGCGAAAAAACATATCGGACGGGCCGAGCGGGAGATCTTGGCGCCGGTAGTGCACAGAAATTATTTTTTCAAAAGCCCTCTGTACATGGCTTTCCCGACAACTGCTAATCCCGCGGATCGAGCTGTCGGCCCGCTTAGCCCCCTACCGTGCCAGGCCTGGCACGGCTACGGGGTTTCCAGCGCCCACCACGGGGAGGTGAGGGGATGCCGACGGGCCTGCGAGCGCACCCCCCTCCGGGGCCGCCGCCGCTGCGCCGCCGGCGGGCGCCCGCCAACGCTACCCTCCTCGCATCCCGCTTGCAAAGTCAGTTCATCACCCTCAACTCCACCCCGGCCCCCTTTCCCTCCATTAGCCCCACGGACACTTACCGCGTCCTAGGGGTAGAACTGAACACCTCCCTCACCTTCACTAAACACTGGCACGAACTAAAATGTACCACTGCATCCCTCATCACCACCCTTTCCACCTCCCCACTAACACAATCCCGCAGAATCAGGGTCATCCGTGGACTCCTCATCGGAAAACATTTCACCCTCCAGCTCGGCCTCTTCACCGACTCCCAACTCGACACTCTAGACGGACAAATCTGCCGCGCACTCCGCTCCGCCGTCTCCTCGGTACGTAACCTTCCCCGCACCGCCCTCCACCGCCCTACCTCCGACCTGGGATACGGCCTCCCCTCCCTCAAAGCCCACGCCGCACAACTCACAGTTTGCCACCTACATAAAATCATGAACACCTCAGGCTATAGAGGTCACATGGCCCGCGCACACATCCGCACCTTATCCACCACGTACTCCCACTGGCCCTCGGAATCCGTCATGTCAACCTGTTACACCCCACCCACACTCAAGTGCTTAGTCAGAGCTCAGCGCGATGCGGGCACCCTATTCCACAACATCCCTCCACTCTCCCTCACCAACCCTATCGCCTCCACAATCCGCGCCCACTTCACCACTCAAGACAACACCCTCCTCGCCTCACTCAGGGACAAAGCCACACACATCACCGACCCTCACACATATACACAAGCCTACTGCGATTTCTCTCCCCGCAAAACACACGCCTCCCTCCTCCCCCGCCTGACCCCCCTCTGGAAAAATAACATCACCACGTGGCCACAAGTCCTCCTCAGAGCCACCTCATCCTCCTTCATCCTCAAATCATGCAAATCCATCACCACACTCACGGGGTCCACCACCCCACTCTCAGTTCCCATCCGCCTCCTCGCCGCAATCCTCACCGAACCCCTCGATACTATCCACAACCGCCTCCCCCTCACAAGCCTCACTTCCAAACAAGCATCCCCCCCCACCACTATAAACCCCTCGTGGATTCCCCTCCTCTCCCCACACCTCCCTCGCTCACCCTCCACCCTCTCATCCGGCATCTACACCTCCCGCACCACTCACCCCACCCCCACCGCACCCACCACACACTTAGACACAGAATACCTCACCCCTTCAGACCACCACTACCCCCCCTGCGACGTAACGCGCATCATTTCCAAACACAAGGACACAGAATACGGCCAAACGCAGTACATGGTTGAATGGGCCCCGGAACACCTCACGGAATGGGACATTCAGTTACAACTCGACGACGGCTTCCGCCTCATCTCCTCCACCCCCACATCGGTATGCCTCCCCACCCCCTCCCCCACCGCCTGCCCCATCTGTCATGACCCACTGCACACAGAACCCACCTCCATCTGATGCACATGCCCGCACTTTGCCATACATTCCCAATGCCGCCCAGCTCAGGGACCCGCCACATGGCAGTGCGAGCGGTGTGCTCGCGGCCAACAACACGACCTCACCCACCTCCACGAGGTCCAGTGGGCCCCATGCCTACAACTACACGACACCATCAGTGAGACCCCCTCCGGCCCCACCGCCCTCACCGCATTAAACTCCGGCTATGTCCCCTCCACGACACCCATTCTGCCAGAACCCGGACCCCCTCCGTGGTCACACCCCCCTAATCTCATTCAACCACGACCCCATCAACCCCGACATCGACATGCTCCCTACCGGTAAATTCGCCATCCACGCACACCCATCACTCCACGACACAACCATACTATGCGCTCCCGACGGCCGCGCGGTCACCACCCTCAACGGCCCCCGCGTCCGCCATCTCTTCCAACTCTTTCGCCCCGACCTCTCGAAGCATACGTTCGAAGAGGAGGTCTACCACCTCCTCACTCGCCTTGGCTCCCGCTCAGAAATCCACTCACCCACACCCGCCACCACCACCCGTAACAGATGGGCCACCAGAGAAGACCTCCCCAGAGCTCTCCGTCACACATTCCGCATCCATACAGAACTATACTCCGACCCCCTCAATAAATCCCTCCACTCTAACACTTACCATTCCCTCTACCCCGAAGACATAGTCTTCTCATCTAGTGGCAGCAATGCCCCACACACATGGCAAGGCACCAACATCGCCAACCCCGAGTACGACCACAAATGCATGCGCCGCGCCATGGAACACGCAATCACCAGCGCACACCTCACAGCCCCTCACACACCCAGCGCAACCATCCTCATCCTCCCCCGATGGGAACACACACCCTACCGCCACTCCAAATACATCAACTCCCCATACACCCACCACCTTTACACCCTCCCCAACGACGCAAACACCTTCTTACCCCCCGACCAACACACTGGCAACCCCACCCCCACCCCATTCGGCACGGTCGACATATACCTCGTCGCCAACCCCCTCGCACTTTCCACCCTCCCGTCACCCACAGCCATGACCGCACTTCACAACACTCTCGAATCCATCTACGACACTCACCTCCCCAACCCCGTCATCACCACCCCTCCTCCCCACCTCCTCGACACCTACTCCCCCCACTCAGCAGGCATATTCCACCTCCCCCCAAACCCAACTCACCCCATCACTTACCCCCACCCGGAACGACTGCAACTAACATACCCCCCCACCAGAGGTACTCTTGCTTGGAACTGGCAGGATTTCGTATACACAGACGGCTCGAAAAAGGGAGGCTCCTCCCCCCTAGGAGCTGCCGCCACCCACCCCGCCTCGGACACCCGCATCAAAATACTGGTGACCTCTACCCCTCCCTCCCACACTATCAACCGCGCTTAATTAGCTGGCATAGACATAGGTCTCCAACTCGGCCGCACCCACCTCCTTACAGACAATGCGTGCTCCCTCCGCCTCATACAAGGATACTTGAACTGCCCATCCGCTTACCGCCACAACATCCACCGCGACACCCTCCAATCCATCACACACACCCTCCAAACCCGCTGCAACGCGGGCATCCGCACACACCTCGGCAAAATCAAAGCACACAACCACTCCCTAGGTAACGACCTCGCAGACACCCTCGCTAACCAGGTCGCGGATGGTCACCCGCCCGACACTACCTACGCCACAGGTTCAGACGTGTCGTTAGGTCACTGGACATGGCCATACACCCTCATTCCACAAACCCTAGGGGACCCCATACCCTACAAATACACCAACTTCAAAGCTGACGCACACACCTACAGCACCAAACACACACACACACACCCCTCTCGCAAACAACCAAACACGGTGCCCTCCTCGCCCGCGCCGCGGCGGACGGCGCCGACTTCTCTTACCACAAAAAACACTCAACCCTCACAAATATCAAGTTCACACACAAACAAGAATTCCTGTGGGGAGTCCACAACACCCGCCTACTCACTCATAACCCCACCCTGCGCTGCCCCCTATGTGGCCAATTCACTAGCAACGGCCACATGGCCGGTAACTGCCCCACCATGTCTGGCCTAAGACAGGACCGACACAACAGCGCGCTACAACTCCTACTCTCCCTATTGGAGCGCCACAACGGAGGACGCTGGGAAACCATCACCGTAGACTTCGGTAACAAACCCATAAAATCCTTTGCCTCCCCCTCTCCTGCCCACACTCCGCTTGACTGTCACCCACCCCACCCTACCCACATGCCCACCCGCCTTGTTGATGCTGACGAAGGTCTCTCACCCGACTCCCTAACCTCGTGTCCCGCCATCCTCCCACCTGAGATTCTCCCCCCCGCGCTACGACACCCCGTACACAAACCCGACTTTATCCGCCTCCTCGAACCTCGATTCGTTGGCCATACAAACGGTCGCCGCCGTTACGCATCCATAAAAAAGATTCAGATAGGGGAATGGAAGTACTGCACGGACAACAACCTCTCCCACACAGCTAACCTCATACGTGCCAAATACAGACCCCTTGCAAACGCCATCCGCAGCCACTAGCCAGACACAGTGGTTGACATCCTTCCCATCGTCATGAGCCGCACAGGTACACCGCGCTCCTCCACCATCACGAGTCTACCTCCCTACCGCCCGCACCGACCCTCCTGATAAACTCGTCTCCAAAGCACGCCTCGACACGTCTCGCATCCTTGCACAACTCCACACGCATACTGTCCAATGGCTGCATCACCTCCTACTCATATACCGCATCAAGTCCCGCACAACCTCCCGCCGCGCCTCCGCACATTGCCCCTTCGCACGCCCCTAAATGCACGCAGCCCTCGCCTCTTCTTGTACACCTCCCCGGGGGGGAGTAAAACCCCCGACCACCATTGGAGAGGTTGGATTTAGGTGGTTAACGGTATAGCCCTTACTCGTAAGTTCCCTGTATGGCATAGTTGGGAGGGCCCAGAGATAGCAGCCGACGCATCCGGCTTTTGGTGAAAAACCGGCGCATACGGTGCATGTTGTAAACAATTTCAATTTCAATTTCAATACCGCGAAAAGTCGGTTCCCGATAAGAACATATTGTGTATATGAACCCATCGCATCGCATCGCGACTGAGCGGCGAGCACCTATAGCGAACACCTATAGATGGAGGGCCAAGACTCCCCCGGAGTTTAGCGTACATATGTGTCCATTAATAGTCCTACGGAGGGATATGTAAACAGGGGAGAGGAATCCATGTGCGCGAGGCCGGACAAAAAGCCGAGTCCATAGGCAGAGACGAGGGTTTGCACTATGTCATGCCGTGCTTGGCCATGATATCGCTTGAGTACTTGGATTGGTCAAGCGAAATGGTGCGGACAAACTTGTCGCGAGAAATGTGCATGCCCAAAAGTTGGGAGAGGTCACCCAAATCCTTTATTTTGAACATGGCGTCAAGCCGAGCTTTGAACGACGTCAGCCAAGTAGCATCATTGCATGCGGCGGGAATGTCGTCCACGTAGAGGACGATCATGGCGAAGATGGACCCGATGCGGAAGGTATAGACGCATGGGTCTGAGATACATTGTTGTCACCCGTTGTCGAAAAGCTGGTTCCGCATGAGCATGTTGAACTCGCGGGGGGTGTGTTTCAAGCCGTAGAGGTAGCGTTTGAAATGACACATCTGAGAAGCCGAGGGGTTGACGAATGTAAACGTCCTCTTTGATGGGGGCGTAGAGAAAAGTAGTGAGGATGTTAAGTTAACATAATTCAAGGTCCATGGCGGCCGCAATGGCGAGGAAGACGCGGAGACTGGCCATGCGAATGACCAGGGAGAAGGTCTCCGTCTAGTCGAGTCCCGCGCGTTGACTGTAGCCCTTGGCCACGAAGTGGGCTTTGAAGCGGGAGACTTCACCCTTTGTGTCGGATCTGATCTTTATAGATCCACATGATGCTGGCAACCACGCGGTCGGGGGGGAGATCAACGAGTTTCCACGTGCCACTGGCCATGAGGGAGGCTGCATCGCGGAGCTTGTCGGAAATTTTGACGAAGAGCATGCACCCAAAGACGCGGAACTTGGACGCGTCAGGCGCTTGATACGTGAGTAGGGTGATCGGGACGCCACCAGAGAGACCAACCGCGCGGTTGCACGTACGGTTGCGGAGGTAAACAAATGTGTTGACTATGCACGGCCACATCGAAGTAGGGACATGCATGTTGTGAAGCATCGCCGACGCGTTGTCCCGAAGTGTGCGCCACGGGCGTTCCGCCTTGCCGAGCATGTGCTGTGCGTATGGGGCGGAAAGCTGAACGCCGGCACCCAATTTAGCGCACATGAGGCGGGTCATAGCTGCCTCAAACACTGAGTCCGAATCAAATTTTAGGATCGATACGAAGGCACCCGACGAGGAATCTTACCGTGTATGCATGTGTTGAATTTCGAGCATGATGCACTCGAGTTTCGCGTAGGTGTCATCCTTCGAGAACGTGAAGTTGCGAGGTGCACGTGTGACTTTGTGCAGAAAACATGAATAACAAGCAACATTTATATAGAAACCCGGTAACGCTAGGGATGTTGGGACACCGTGGTCATACTGTGCTTGAAGGCATTGCATGTCAAGGTGGCCGAACCGGCGGTGCTAGAGAACTGAATCACATTGTGCAGTGAAAGCGACGCTGCAACCAGACATGCCTGAGCAATCCGCAAGGGTGTGTCTTTCCAACCGCTGCTCGTGAGTCAAGAGGTAAAGGCCGTTGCCTAACGGTTTTAGCACACCCATTCTTGTAGGAACCATGAGCATGCCAAGGTCATAGGCAGTGAAGATGAGGAACTCGTAGCCGATGCGGGTTTGCATCCAAGTGACACTGAGGAGACGACCGATGAGTTGTGCTGAGCAGGACGACATGGCAAGTGTATACATAGCATGGATAGTGTGGCGAATAAACTGGCCATACACTCGAGGAATGACAATCTGACATGTGCCACTGCCATGAACATCAATACCGACACCAACAACACGAGAAGATTGCGAGGGCGGATGGAGCGTCAGGAAATCGCTGTAAAAAGCTGTGACTTCAATTCAGCAAGCATAGTCAACCACCCAAAACCTCGAGAGGTCACGACCGGGAGCGAGCGAAGACGAGAACGGGACATATATGAAAGGGACATTCACCTCTGTGTCATCATATTTGTCGGTGGCATGTCGAGAGTTGCATGTCCATACCGGTCGTCATGTGAGACGTCACTCAGGAGGGCCGCGTGCGCTATGGTATTTCCGCCGTGGGTACCATATTTTAGGATGATCATCTTGCGCTTGGCAAGGGTCCACTTTAGGATTGCGTCGTCAGGAGTGTACAAGAGGACAGAATATGGTCCACGCTGCCACACGCACTGCATTTGCTAGGAAGGCCACGACCACCACGGCCGCCACGGTTGCCGTGGTCACGACCACCGTGGGAACCACTGCAAACAACGACAACCGAAGAGATAGGGGGGTCGGCGGAGCCAACTCGGGCTGGTAGGTCGGAGCTAGGGAAGTCCCGCCCCCATGTTTTGTGCTAGGTGGAGGATGCTAGCCATCTCCTCATCAGCGGATAAGAGGTAGTTTGTGTCGAAAGCGTCGACAACACATTGCTTCACCTGTCCGAAGGGACCCATGCTCTAGATGCCACGCAACATGAGGAGTCCCAAGTGGTGGGGGTGCATGGCCGCGGAGCCATCTATAATCTCACATGTCTCGTTGTATTCGTCGAAGGTATGGCGCATGAAGTGTACGTATTCTGCGACGGACTTGCCGGGGCGCTGCCGGAGCATAAGGTTGTCCAACAAGGAGAGTGAGCGGGCGAACGAATGGCCATTTAGACGCTCATATGTGATGTCCCAAGCAGCCGCCGCACAATCATGGCGATCAACAGAGACGCACTTGACCGCATGGTTAGCGCGTTTGCTCTCGCTGGCAGCGTGCATCAACAACGCATCCGCATAGTTATGCATAGCCTCGTCCACCCAAACGCCGGATTTTTTATCACTAGGTGTGGGGCAAGGTACGCGGCCTTGAGGGACATGAAGGGGGGGAAGTTCTCCTCCTAGTGCTAGAAGTCCGTGTTCCCCGTGGTGGGGACATTCATCATGGACCGGCTCAGTGACTCATTGTCGAATCCGGTCGCGTCGTGTTCCGCGCGGCCGATGACCACAAGGTCAATGGTAGGGCGACGCCCCCCGTGCCGACCGTCACCACCACGACGAGAGGGTGAGACGGCTAACCGCGGAGGAAGGAAGGCCGGTCACTGGACACCGGGGAATGGCCTTGTTGGAATTACGGTCCACTGTACAGAGGCGGCATGCCACCAAGTGGGCGTTGTTGGTAGGGCTAGGCATGGGGGAAGTACGGGGTCGGTATGGTCTCGTGCTGACTGAAGCGTGGGTGTGGTAGCGGGGGGGGGTGGCATGAACTAGACGTGGGACGTCGCGTGGTGCGTCACAGTGACGCAAAGCGGCAGTCTCTATTGCTTTGGCGTCCAGACAGGCGTTGCTTAGGGCTATTAGCTCCCGTACGAGCGAGAGTGCATCCGGGGGATGTGGTGTCCCGAGTGCTCTGACGGGAGGACAGCTCCTCAAGGTCATCAAGGGTGATAGCGGGTGGCTCCGTCGTGCGGGGTTTTGGCGCCATTGTGAACGACGGCGCTGACATGTCGCGACATGCATTGGTAAAAGCCACTAGCCGCACTCGTGCCTAATAGTGGTTTAAGAGAGACGGCCTGATGCCCAACGGCCTCTCGGCATGATGCCCCGGGGCGTCTCAAAGTACCTTTTTTGGTATCCTCCACCCAATGTGGGGAACGAGATGCGGTCACGGTCATATCAAGTGTGGCGTCGCGGTTGGCTCGCTAGTAATAAATATTGAAATGTATTACTATTTTAAAGTTGTCGTCCACCATGCGTATACGTGTTCACCCACAAGTGCGCCCCCCCCTTCTCCGGCTTGGATATGTGTGCAACGTGTTCACACACGGCGAGTGCGCATGTGTGGTTGGCTGACGGATGTCCTCGGGCAGGTAGCCCAAGCGGGGTGTCGTGGTGCTTTAAAACGCTGTTATTATATAGGTGGTAACGCCAACTATAGGGTATAAGTACTATATTGCTATGAAAACTTGCCTTCCGCGGGAGAGTTGTCGATCGTAGCTCGCCGTAAAAAGTTGTCACAAGTGAGTGGCTTGAGGCGGGGGCCCATAACATGTTGAACCGTGCAAGCACGTTCATTATGGAAGGTAGCTAGCGCATACGTAGTTACAATGACAGTCACGCAAATAAGATAGTCACATAGACAACCATACCGAGGCGTAGTGTCTGGACAAGGAAGTGAAGAGTTGCAGCCTAGGGACAGCTGTGTAACGAAAAAAAAAACAGTGTACCGGTGTGTTCGATCTAGACATGTGCTAATCATATCTAGAATTGCTTACAATAGCTATTTGCAACTAATAATTAATAGGTATTACATACAACAACCACACGCGTCAAAATTCTGGTGACCACCACCCCCTCCCACACCATCAACCGTGCAAAAGTCGCGGGCATAGACATAGGCCTACAGCTAGGACACACAAACCTCCTCACGGACAGCGCATCCTCCCTCCGCCTCAATTACGGATACATGACCTGCCCTAACAACTACCGTCACCACATCCACAACGACACACTCGAGTCAATAACAAATACCATTAGATTATGATGTGCTTCCGGAATCGGTGCATATCTAGTCAAAATCAAAGCAAGCAACCAGTCTAACTGAAACGAGCGCACCGATTCGCTCGCTAAACTCGTTGCGGACGGCCACCCGCTAGATACGACGTACACCATAGGTTCATACGTGTCGTTAAGCACATGGACCTTGCCCTACACACTCATACCCCAAACACAAGGAGAACCCACGCCCTACAGGTACGACAACCTCAATACCAATGCGCACAAATTCAGCACCAAACACACATACACACATACGCCCGTTTCCCACACCACCAAACACCTTGCCATCCTCGCCGGCGCCGCGGCAGACGGAGCCGACTTCACTCTACACAAAAACAACACAACACTAACTAATGTCCAAATCACACACAAACAAGAGTTCATATGGGGACTACACAACACCAACCTCCTCTCACAGAACCCCATGTTGCGCTGCTCTATGTACGGTCAATTCACCCGCAACGGTCACATGGCCGGTAACTACCCCTATATGTCCGGCCTTACACATGACCGCCTCAATAGCGCATGGCAACTCCTCCTCTCCCTCCTGGAACGCCATAACGGAGGCCGATGGGAACCATCACGTCAGATTTTGGCAGCAAGCCCATCAAATCATTATCTTCCCCCCCCCGCTCACGCAAACCCCCTTGACTGCCACCCCCCCATCCCACCCACATGCCCACCCACCTAATAGCTGCCGATGAAGGCCTCTTGCCCGACTCCCTCACCTCCTGCCATGCCATCATGCATGAAGACATCCTCCCCTCCGCGCTACGTCCCCCCGCTCACAAACTCGACTTTACCTGACTCATAACTCCTCGAACCTAGATTCGTTGGACACTCGAATGGCCGACGACGAAATTCTTTGATTTAAAGGATTCAAACAGAGGAATGGTCGTATTGCACATACCACAACCACTCCCACGCCTCTCAAATGATTCACGGCAAATATACCCCCCTAGCCAATGCTATTCCACAACATTGGCCATGCACCACCGTCGATATTCTCCCCATCATCATGAGCCGAACACATACCCCTCACACCTTCACCATTGTCGGTCTCACCTCCCAACTCACCCTCCGCACCGACCCCCTCCGACAAACTTGTCTCGAAAACACAACTCGGCAGCACACGAATCCTAACACAACTCCACTTGCACATTGTCCAATGGCTGCGCCATCTACTTCTTATTTATCGCATCCGATCCCGCACGACCACACGTCACATTTCCACCTACCGCACCCACATATGCCCTTGACTGCAAGCTACCACCCTCACGCACGACACACTCCCCTAGGGGGGAGTAAACCCCCCCAACACCCTTTGGAGAGGCCGGGTTTCGGCGGTTGCTCACAGTTTTATCCCCGAGGAAAGTCGGCACACATTGCATATAGGTGCGTCGGTAGCTGTACTTGGTCGAAGTGTACCCGGCCCAAGCTTTGCTCTCAAGTGTCCTATATGGCTGAGCAATTGATGTCCGTTAAACAGCAGCCAGTCCAATTTGTTGGTATTGTTGTAAATCAATTCTGATTTTTCTGAATGTGTAATCGAAGATGTCTCTCTTAGAGTGACTACTCTACATAATGCCTTTGGTATGATTTCCTGAGGGAGACATGCTGCGTCGCTATTCTGCTGAGATCGTGACGAGAATCCTTACGCACAAGCCACGAGGAGCATGCGAGACTAGATAGGGGTAGCTAGGACATAGCCATATAACCAAAGTGCAATGGAGGGAGATCTTAGTCACAATTTCATTTTCTCCTTTTCATTTTTCATGGAAGGTGCCGAAGGGCCTGCGAGCGCACCCCCCTTCGGGGCCACCGCTACTGCGCCGCCTGCGGGCTGTGGAATATGTCGGTATATTCTTTAGCGAGCTATTGTGCGTTTTGATTTTCCAAAGACGAGGAAAGGTGGTGGAATTGGAACGGGTTTTGATTTTGGATGGAGTGGAGGGAGCGTCGCGGTGAAGGTGGTGTTATAGGGGTTACGTCATAACGTAAATCGGAGGTATTTTTGGATGACGATGAAAAAAGCACGAACAATGCATCCCCGACCCGTGCATCTATGTTTTCTGCACAATGACCATCCATCTTCACCATCATCGCCCTCTGCGTGGACGATATTCCCGTCGTATGCAATGATGGCACCTAGTTGACGTCGTTCAAAGCTCGGCTTGGCGCCATATTCAAGATCAAGGACTTGGGTGACCTCTCCCAACTTTTGGGCATGCACATTTCTTGCGACAAGTTTGTCCGCACCATTTCGCTTGACCAATCCAAGTACTCAAGCGATATCATGGCCAAGCAAGGCATGACATACCTCAAACCTTCGTCTCTGCCTATGGACCCGCCTTTTTGTCCGGCCTCGCGCACATGGACTCCCCTCCCCTCACGGGAGTGGCGAGGGACGTCTACCCCATCCTGCTCGGCAGCCTCCAATATGCCGTTGTATGCACGCGCCCATATGTCTCTACGGCTTTGAGCATCCTTGTTTCCGCCCAAGCGCGTCCAGCGAAGGCTGATCTCCATGCCATGACGAAGGTGGTACGCTACATGTAAGGCACCATTGACATACGCATGACGTTGAGGGCGGGGTGCGGACCATAGTCTCCAACTTAAATGCTTCGCAGATGCGGATCGGGCCAACGACAGCACCACGCGCAAGTTCCGTTCGGGCTACTTGTTTACGCTCGGTCGTGGTCATGTCAGCTCCAAGACCGAGCAAAAGTCATGCGTCGCGCACTTCACTTAGGTGGCTGAATACGACTATGCAATAGACGCCACCAAGGAGGGACTCCACCTCCGCTAGCTTATGGAGGAGATCATCAAAGAGCCCATCACCGGAACAACCACTATTTGGGAGGACAACCAAATCGCAATCGCATACTCCCAGAACGCCTTGGTCAGCGAGGAGACTAAACACATCGGTGTAAAGTTGCACTTCCTCAAGGACCACGTGGAACATGGGACAATCAGGCTGAGGTACCTCCCCACTGACAAAATGGCGGCCGACATGTTCACCAAATCATTGCAAGGACCCGCACTCACAAGACATCGAAGTGCAATCCTAGGAGAAGCATACCCAATGCAACGATTCATCCCGTAGCTACCTTCAGGGGAGTATTGTAAATAATACTCTCTAGATATTAGTTGCAGATAGCTATTGTAAGATATTCTAGATATGCTTAGTACATGTCTAGATCGGACACACCGGTACACTGTTTGTTTTGGTACATAGCTGTCGCTAGGCTACAACTCTTCACTTCCTTTGTCCCGACACCAAGCCTCGGCCGCCCTATTTCCAAAGCAGAAGCCTGGTTGCCCCCCTACTTCCCGAGAGGTGGTGTGGGTGGTTTGCAGAAGGCAAGGGGGTGTCGTTGGTATCATGCGTGTCAATTGGATGTGACTGAGGTGAGAGAGCGTGGTCATTGTCCGTGTCCGAGGCGTCAGTGATCACCGAGTCGATAGACGTGGATGTACTGAAGCATGGAGCACGGAGTACTTTTTCTAGTGCAACAAGATATGTTATGGAGTGCCACAACCACTGCACTTGTTGGGTAGGCCACGTCCGCCGCGGCCTCCACGGCTGTTGTAGCCACAACCACCGTTTGGCCCACGGCCAGCAGCGACAAACGCACAGATAGGGGGGGCAAGGCCAGTTGGGGCTTTCATGTCAATGCCCGGGAGTACCTCCTCCATGTTTTGGGCTAGGTGATGGCATGTTGCGAGACATAGTTTGTGTGGTAGTCGAGTTGCTACACAACAATGTTGGTCAAGTAGCATCGCGATAGTACGGCTGTGACTCGGCACTATAAGATGATATGCCAATCAGCAATAAAGAGGACTAGGTTGCTGATGGTGGCAAGTTGCTGAGCGTTATATATCATCTAAAGGCTCAGAATATACGTTGGCGTGTGCTCAACACAAGGTGAGTGCGTGTCATGTGATAGGCAAGTGCTAGGCACTTGCTGAGGGTGAGATGACATGCAGTGTCACTCCCCGAGTGTGAGCATTCCTTATTGCCCCTTCAACTTTGACATGCTACGGGCCCTCAAGCTGCTAGCTGTTGGAGTCCCTTGTCTTGACTGGAACCTAGAGCTTGCTTCTCGAAGAGTGGTAGACCTTTGTTGTGTCGCACGATACGTGAGGTGCGGCTGGCTCACAAAGTGTTTGACTCTTGCTTGTGTTTATAGCTTTACTTCGATACCCGGCTGGTAGCGACTTGTTTGTGTCGCTTGGAGCCTTGAACCCCCGAACGCCGACTCGTGTGACGTGAAGATCGGCTTGCTTTCCTTTGTTATTCTCTACAGCCGGACACAACCGACTAATTTTAGTCGGTTGTGCACCTTGTGTAGTTAACGCTATTACTTGCTCTAGATTTTGAAAAATTGAAAATGCTACCAACATGGTGCTCCCAACACTCCAAACTATCTGTGGCACGAATTTCATGCCCAAAGAAGCACATAACAATGGACTTTTATTGACCTGAATAAAACCCACGTGACAGAAAAATGACCGCCCGCAAAGGCAAAATCTGAAATTCCAATTTGCTCTACTTCCAACAATAACTATCACCATGTACACAATGATCTGATGCAATGGCGTGTTTCTCCGATCTCAACAGTGGGTTGAGTGTGCATCTTGAGCACATTGGGACTTTTTGAGTAGATGTTGTATGTTTAATGACGAGAAAGCACAACCGACTAAAATTAGTCGATTGTGCTAAACAGGGAATTTCAAACAACATTTCAGACTATTAATTTCTGATTTTTACAGTGCATCGCCTCGCTGTCCGTTCTATTGCTCTCCAATTGCTGGCAAACTCATGAGGGCACATCTAGCTTCCACATTAGATCTGAAAATGAGCTATTCGACCTCATCGCAGTGAAATTTGTGCATGTGAAATGCTGCAACACATTGCCAACCACTTGGTTGGAACCCAACCACATGCAACACCATAAATGATTTGTCCAGCATGAACCATGCGAATGCGCATGAGAGTCACGTTGTAGCTGCGACATGACCATTGAAGGTTCATGATGCACCCGCTGCTTATGCATGCCCATAGACAGACGTCTCTCACTGTTTTCAGCTACACTTCAAATCTAGTTGGTTACCAACATGACTTACATTTCTCATGCGCGCGATATAAAACTACCTCTAGTTATTGGCACATTCTGCTGCCCTTCCAGCCATAACACGCAGGTGCAGCATCACAACACCTTAACACCCTCTTAATGAGCGATACAATGCAAAGTCAACTCACCTTTTTGCGCGTTTGAGACTCCACCCTTTGCAATTGCATCGCATGCCAGACAGCGACGCGCTACTCGCATCCCAAACCCGCCGACGGTAAAACTCAGCAAGCTCGTCCTCAGTATCTGTGCCCCCAACATCAATGGATTTCTCAGTGATGTCGGCTGCCGCAGCTTTGCTAAAGCGTGTGTGTGGTATTTCAGCGCGCGGAAAACTTAAGTATGGCCGGCGGTATGCAACGTTGCTCCCGGTGGTGAGAGCGTTTGTACTGCGAAAAAACAACGGAGCATGTGTACGCTGTCGGGTTTCAGCAACCTGCGAAAATGAAACGACTCGTTAAAAAGTGTTCACCGACGATAGTGAGAGCTTTGGGCGGACGGACATGTGAATTTCTGATAGGTCTTGCTGGCCTCACCTCGTCGGCACGGTCGCATCGTCGACGGGTGCCGCTTAAGCCATTCCGACATCCGGCAGCATTTTTCCTGCAACACCTTTTGCTGCGACTCCCTTCACCACGCTTCTCCAAACTCCCCCAGCTCCTTCAATGATGATTTCATGTAAGATGCTCAAGCTCTCAAAGAAGGAAATTGGGGCCGCTAGAGTTGCTGCTCTCCGCGCAATGTGAGGCGGGTCCCGACGCCGGTAATTTTTGAGCGAGTTTTTCGCGCCCACGTCCTCGCTGAAAACTGGACAGTCCAACTCGCGCCCGGCCAACTAGCCGCCAATGACTTCGGAACCAAGGTCAGTACTCCCTAGGCTGTGTTCGTGCTTGTTTTTGGGACGTGAGCTAGCCTTACGGCGCAGGTCCTGAGGTGAAAGTCAGCCAATATAACCGGCGACCGGGAAGTGACGTACCGCGAATCCCCAACCGACTCCGTGCGGAACACACCATCACCCGTGCTGTACTCCACTTGCCCTCATACTGCCGCCGAGAGTACCTAGGAGTCCCCTCTACATCAAAGTGGGTGCCTTTGGGTAGAAAGTCGAGCTCCGACGAAGTAGTGAAGCCGTTCCGGGAACTTCTTCATGTTAGAATCGGGAGAACGGTTTACACAATCAGCGTTTCACAGCGCCCATGTTGCCTGCAAACAGCACGCTCCCCCAGTGTCGCAAGTCCACCAATCCAAGAATAGTAAATTTTCCCGAACTACGTTTTGTCTTAGGTACCTGTGGCAATTCTTTGGTAAGAAATTGAAGTTTCCTACCTATGGAAAAAGCCCAAAAGCACAACCGACTAATTTTAGTCGTTTGTGCCACAAACGACTAAAATTAGTCGGTTCTGGCTGTAGAGATTATAGCTTGGTGCTTTCTGTAATTTTATTCGCTTCCGGAGCTTGTCACCCGCCACTTTCTTCTCTCGTGAAAGCCTATAGTGGTCCGGCTGAATTTTTGGAAAGGCATATTACCAAAAATGTACTAGCACTCTTGTACGACGTCATTCGACCGGCCTTCTGAGACTCGTTTCCAATTGCCTTTACTATATAAACTCCGGGAGTATAGCTGCGTCTTCGGTCAGCCCTTTGTCGTCTCCTTTTCAGAGCCGTGTTGCCCGCCTCTTGACCGGTACTTGGTGCTTTTATTGGTGGCTTTTTCCCTGATTTTCTGGTGCTCTTGAGAGCGCATCCGACGTACCTCATATGGACTCCGTAAAACTACCGAAGTTCAGTGGGGAGAGACGAGATTTTGATGTGTGGAAGTAACGTTTTCGTGCATTTGGCCTGGTGCAAAAGTGGGTTCCGGCTTTGTTGTCGGATGGTGCCGCTTCCTCTCAACAACAAGTCGACATGTACTCCACATTGATTCTTGCGCTGCCGGAGGAAAATTATCGAGAATGTTACCGAGGATGACAAGACCTGCGGCCACACTGCATGGACCGCGTTAGTCAATCATTATGAGGACAATGGTATTTACCGGTGTACGGAACTATTGCAGGACTTGGCGACGCCGCAAGCGGACGGCGACAGCGGCATTCAATACCTGAACCGGTTAGTTCGACTGCAACGAGAGCTTGCCCGAGTTGGGGATGTCGTCCACGACCGGCGTATCATTATGTTCCTAGTGAAGGGCCTGCGCAGCGAATTCCACTCCATCACCGACACGTGGGACGTACACGACCTCAGCATGGATACCGTCAAGCGTGATCTTCGTCAAAAGGGCATGCGCGCATCGAGAGTCGTGCGCAATCACATACAACGGAGCCTCCAACGCCTACGGCCTTGCAGCGTCTCATGATGACAACGATTGATCTTTTGAAGCGACTAGTCTCCGAGCTCCAAGACCAACTGAAATATCTTCAAGGAGGTGCGACTACTCGTCGTACCTCATATGGCAGAGGCGCAGCGAGGTTTTTTCGTGGTGTTTGCTATGGCTATGGTAAGAAGGGCCATCGCAGGTCCGAGTGCCCGGTCAACAACACCGGAGGTAACTCTGCGCACGTAAACTCCCCGGTCATTTTTCCGACGGTTATGGATGTGACGGCCACCCCTGCGAGGCCATTCTCCGAGGCTCGACACATGTTCGAGCGCGATGGGGAAACGTGGATGTGGTTGGCCGATAGCGGCGCTAGCCATCACATGACTAGTGTGCGCCGTGACTTCTGTGAGTATCGAGTGCTCACCGACCGGCTTTGGGTGAATGGTATCAGCGCCCGCGTTGTTGGCGTGGGCTCGGTCCGCATCGTTGTGAAGGCTGACGATGGAGAGGTGATTCCTGCCATGCTGAAGAATGTGCTCCACGTTCCTGAGCTATCCCGTCGCGCGTCGTGGTCGTACCATAGGCTTTTCAGCCTCACCCAAGCTCGACGACAAGTTCATTGTGTGGTGTTAGCTGATTCCGTGGACCACCTTCGTCTTCATGCCGGTCATGATGGTGGCGTGGTGGTTCCGTTGGAGCGCGCGCATTTGTTGGTGTGGTTGCCGGCGCGGGTTGCTTCGTCGAATCCTACCGCTTCGGTCGCCACTACGCCACTGCAGAAACGGTTGTGGCATTCCCGACTCGGCCACCTTGGCGAATTGCAATTGGACGGGTTCTTGGCCACTCAGGTGGAGGGTGTGGCGTTTTCTGCGTCGGAGAAGTTGGGCTTCAGTGAGACATATGCTGTGTGTAAGTCGCACGTCCGCCGTATCTCTTGTGAGCCGGCTGACCGGAACGTTGGTGTCTTTGAGGTCCTAGGCTTAGACTTCTGCGGTCCTATGAGTTGTGGCGAGTACTGTCATGTGACAATACGTTACAGGACTAGTACAAGTACTCGCTACGATATTAATGGTCATATTGAAATTATAGAGGTTTAAATTATTTCTCACTGGGGGCGAGAATAGTCGGGCGTTGCCACGACGTTACAAATTCTAACCGCTAGAGTACGCATGACACTGCGGGTAAAAACACAGACATGCGTTACCCCTATATGACGCGCCGACATACAGAGGTCGTCCACATTCTACCTTTGCGCGAGCACAGCTCACGCAACGGCATCTAGACTTTAGCAATCTAGTAAGGTGAATGATCTCTACTAGCACACGGTGTAGCTACTATCGAAAACATTCACACGGCAACTATGGCAGACAATCTAACAGAACACATGTACCCAACGGGGGACGACAGCGGGGACATCCGAGCGCCACCATATGCAGCGCAGTTTGAAAACTTGTATAATCTTGTTAACCATCTGCTCCTGAAGGTTAACGAAGACCGCGACCAGACGAAACCGCCAGCCCCTATCAAGCATCATAACATTCCGTCAGTACATGCCGACGCAGTATCTGAGTGTGGGAGCGTTGACGAGTACGCCACGCCTTTATCTGCTCATTCGACCAAGCCCGCGTACATCGACCCGCGCGACTAGATCGACTTACTCTCACGAGCGTTCAACGACATTTTACCGCCTATCAACGCTTCTATACCGGGCCTGTGGACGCCTCGACACGACGAGACAGAAAGGTTCCTAACCGAGGAAAAACGAATTTCCTCTCGCGACGAGTATCGACACCTAGCGTGCTATGGCGTTTACTCTGCGGATGCGGACGCGGCGCTCGATACAGCTATGGCAACGGTTCGTTCGACAACCGCTACCGAAGCGGAACGAGCACACGCCTGGGATATTAGAGACGCGGCCGTTCGGACACACAAGGCTGTGACGCAAGCCGTCGAGTCGCGGCTTACCTTCGCTCGACGATTCAAAGGCAAGAAGGCCCTTACCGGAGAGGAGCGAGTCGCCGAACGCCTTGTCTACTCCAGATTCTTCGACACACAGACGGCCGACCGCAGCACCAACGGCGTCGACGGCCTCCTCGCGGCCCTAGAAGACAAACGAATCGAAGTTAGTCTCCACGCGGCCGCAAGAGCTCAAGCCGCTCAAACCTTTAAGCAGTTGACGCCCGGCAGGGGCGACGGAGGTAATCCCGGCAGACCTACCCCGAGGCCGGACAAGAACCTGAAAGACAAGGAACTCATGGACAAGGAAAAACGCGAGAAGCGCGACAAGGACACGACTCGCCAACACAAAAAGCCCGAGCCCGAGGCAGAGGGCTGATGGTGTGCACCGCCGCGCCGATTCCTGCAACCCAGCCTCCGACTACATGCGACATCGCGTGCGACGGAGCTGGCGCGAGTGGGAGAAAATCGGCGCGAGCGGGCAAACCCTACAGTGGATCCGGGAGGGAGTATCGATGCCGTTCAAAAACAACCGCCCACCCCCACGATTCAACCAAGGAGTGTCGTTACTCGACGCTACCCCTGCCCACTCGAATTTTTCTAACGCGAATTAGCGCGCTTTGTACATGCCGGCGCTTGGGAGCCTTCGACCTGCAACGACTACGTCTCCAGGCTATTCCTAGTACCGAAGCCGGGCGTCAACCAGTGGTGATTAATCTGCGACCTACGCCCACTCAACAAGTATTGCGTGCGAAAACGACTCAAGATGGAGACGCTACTCGGGGTACGGCACCTCACCCGAAAGGGGGACAATATGTTCAGCTTCGACCTACAAGACGGGTTTTACGCACTGGGCATGAACCCATCGGACCGAAACTACTTCACCGTCAACGTGCGAGGCCAACTCTACACACTAGCGGGGCTACCTATGGGTTGGTCCCTATCCCCGTTTTACTTCTGCAAGATGACGCTAACCTTCGTGAACTTCCTGCGCAACCCGGACCCCGAAGAACATATAATGCCGACGAGCAGTTGCTCGAAGACCTACCTCAGACGAACGCGGTGGCGCGGCGCCCGGATACTACCCTACGTCGACGACTTTCTACTCTTCGCGTCAATAGAGGAAGAGGCGCTCACCTTACGCCACCGCCTAGCACAACTGCTCGACCGGCTCGGTCTCCTCCGACACCCCACCAAGGGTTTCTGGACACCGGCGCAAGTCGGGCACCACATGGGTATCGACATCGACACAGCGTCAGGCTACTTCTACGTGCCGGAGCTAAAACTCAACAAGATTGCGCAACATGCCAGACACCTCATCGACAGAACTACACGGAACGCGTGTTGGTTACCCGTAAAAGACCTACAGTCACTTGCAGGACATGCCCAATACCTTTTCTTGGCAATTCCGGCGGCCAGATTCTTCCTCCGCGAACTTCACTCCGTCGTCGGCGAGAAGTGGGGTGGCCTCGTCTGGCTAGCCCCCCAGCTACGCCGCGACCTACAGTGGTGGACATAGGTGCCCTGTCAGTCCAACGGCAAGCCCATCCACAAACCCATAGAAACAACATATCTGCACACGGACAACTCCGGTTATGGATGGGGCGCGGTCCTAAACGAGCAAGTCGAGGCTCGAGGATTCTGGAGCAAGGAAGACGGACAACAACACATTACATGGAAGGAGCTGAAGGCCGTCCGTCAGGCTGTCGAGAGTTTCCTACCACAACTGGCATGCCGCAACGTCCTCCTCCACGAAGACAACCAGGCAGTATGTCACATTCTGACAGGCATGACCTCACGGTCGCCAGTTATGATGGACGAACTACGACGATTATGGTGCCTATTGGACACGAACATCATCACTACCAGGGCCCGCTATATCAGGTAAGCGGCCAACGTCTGGGCCGACAAGCTCAGTCGACACCTCGACAACGATGACTGGAGACTAGACCCGGTACTGTTTGCAGAAGTCGACGCGAGGTTCGGAAAACATTCGATCGACCGCTTCGCCTCGGCCCTCAACACCCTCCTACCCCGCTTCAACGCAGGCCGGAAGGACCCCACGTGCGAGGCAGTGGACGCCCTCCACCTCCCAGACAACGACATGCGCAAGGAAAACAATTGGTGCAACCCACCCTGGCCCCTCCTACCCAACCTCGTCCAAAAACTTTGACAAAGCGGCGCAGCGGCTACCGTAGTCGCCCCTCGCTGGACAAAAAAGGTCTGGCACCAAACGCTTACCGAGTTGGCTTCCGAGGAAATCACCATCGCTCCACGCCGAGACTTGTTCCAACCAGGACGGCGGGCGCTACGCGGTAAAGCAGGCAGTCCACACTGGCCTGTGACAATATTCCACGTTCCCTTCCGGCTTGGCTCTACATGAGACGAGGAGCGGTCAGTGATACGTTAGCACTATTTACGGGAATACACAGCGAGCCAAGAATCCCTCACCCCCAGTCCGGCCGTAAAGCACAGCCTAAGTATCGGGTTACCGTCACAGCCACCACCAACCCTTGGATCGAGACGACGAAACCGTACATTACCAGAATTATCGGTTCTGACGCACTTGGCGCGACGACTCTGACTCTCCTCGCCGCAGCATGGGCACCTAGCACGGCAGCAACGTACGGCAGTACTATTCGCCGCTACTTCGATTTCTGTACGGAAAAACAACTCGCGCCGCTAGGTGCCACACCGGCGCACATGGCACGCTA
The DNA here is from genome assembly GCA_026401115.1 of Tetraselmis chui. NCBI lineage: Eukaryota > Viridiplantae > Chlorophyta > Chlorodendrophyceae > Chlorodendrales > Chlorodendraceae > Tetraselmis > Tetraselmis chui. The sequence goes on from JAPMLY010000507.1 coordinate 176,255, forward strand.
CGTCGCGTGGCTGGGTCAACTAGGCACCATCAAGGCCTCGAGTCTCCAGTAAGGCTAGGGATCAAGTGAATTTTGTCGATGTTGATGGTAATGATATTTTGAAACCTCGATGTTGATAGTATTGATATCTTGGATTGTCGATGTTGATGAGGTTGATAGTTTGGGATGTTGACATCGATGGCAATTTAAGCCAATATTATTGCCGATGTATCGATATTTACGACGATATATCGATACATCGGGCTTAGATAATCAATATTTTCCAATTATTTTGATAATTGATGGCATTGATACCAGCACTACCGCCATCGTGTCGATATCGATGTCGCAACCTATCACATCGATGGCACCATCAGCGGGTGATGATGATACTATCGACGATGCATCGATGGCTGATCCCTAGCCTTACTATCCAGCCGTACCTATCAGCATGCAACGGCTTCTTCAAGGACCACGGCCTCGAAGCAATTGCCCTCGGAGATTTGGTCGCGAAGGTGAGAAAAGAACTAACGGCCTCACAAGTCGCGATTGACGACACGCCGGTACGGGTCCCCCTGCCCGCCTCTATTATCGTAAAAGCCCTACGCATGGCTCAAGCCCTACGCCTCCAAGTCACGGCGGCCACTTCGCGTGAACTGCTCCAAGCCAGCCCAACACGAGATCAAGTACGTTTACTACGGGCATGCACTGATGTGGTACTACTCTACTTATTCTTCAGTAGAGGGGGCGCAGGCAAAGGCTGCTTAACAGAGGACCTCCTCGCGTCCGAGGCAGACGGACTACGCTTGTACCACCGTACAAGAAAGGGCCAACGCGAAGTGTCAGCGGAGCGCAAACTACTATGCCACCTACCGCCCGCAGTACACACCGAGGTAATTCACATGTTACTGTTCTTCGACACAATTCGACACACGCTCTCGGGAGGAATACACCCGACAGCGCGGTGGACGATTAGCACCTCGGAACGACACGACAAATGGACAGCCCACACACTCACGGGATGGCTCACCGAGGTCACTCTGGCACTACAAGAACGACCCCCATACGGTTACAGCTGGACCTCGCACTCCCTCCGAAAAGGGGCTGCGACAGCCGCCTACAACATTGGCGTTACGCTACAGAAGATCAAACACTTCGGTGGCTTGTCAACGGAGTCTAGCGTCGTCCTCGACTACATCGACCCGGCCGCCCTTACATGACGATCAGAGTGATTCCTCTTCGGCTGGCTCACACCATGGGGTGGCCAACCTACGACGAACAACCCGCCCAATGGCGACAACATGGCAAATTGAGCCTCCCCCTGCTTTGTAAATGGTCATATTGAAATTATAGAGGTTTAAATTACACTGGGGGCGAGAATAGTCGGGCGTTGCCACGACGTTACAAATTCTTACCGCTAGAGTACGCATAACATTGTGGGTAAAAACACAGACATTCGTTACCCCTATATGACGCGCCGACACACAGAGGTCGTCCACATTCTGCCTTTGCGCGAGCACAGCTCACGCAACCCTCCCTCCCGATTCCCTCAATTAGCGTACGTACCGGGCCCTGGGCCCCTTGCGAGCAAAAAATGTAAGAGATCAACACTTTTGGCAAACGGAGCCTCCCCCTGCTTTGTAAATACCGTACCTTCCACGGATGTAGTGTACTAGGAGTTACACTTGCCATTGTGAAGCCCGAGGACAATGTCCGCAGTACTGTACGTATATGTACCTCCCGGTATGTACAGTCCGCACAGTGAGTTCTCCCATGCGTCAAGACGCTAGGCACGAGGCCAATTGGTAACGCAACCTCGCCTACGAAAGACTACGGACGTCGACACGTCGACACCTGCCCGGGGAAGCGTGACGCGTGACGAGACCGAAGGCGAGCTTCGCTAGACTATAAATAGTCTAGCACAATGGAGGGCGGTGACATGATATTCCACATTGTAACTTCTTTCCTTATTCAATCCCCGCATAGCGACTGCTACACTGTAGTTTGTTTACAGAACTACAAGCACTTTTCACTCATCGAACGCTTCCCATGAGAGACTTTGATTCGACAACCAGCCACTGAGAGGCTGGTTGCGACAGAGTGTTCCATCCTTGGGATGACGGTGATACATCTTGTGTGCGGTTGATTTTCGCAACCGTTTCATGTTGCATGATGCGGTCCGCTCCAAGGATGAGGCTCCCGCCTCGTTCCGTCGCATGCTGACTACCATCCGTTCTCTTGGGCACACGGTTCGTCGTCTTCGGGTGGGCAATGACACGGTGTTCTTATGTGCTGCCTTCCGAAACCTCTTGGATGAGTTAAACATCGCCGTGGAGACCACTGCCCCTTACGCGCATTAGCGACATGGCCGGATTGAGCGGCAATGGGGGACATTGGTCCCGATGGCGAAGTCAGTGATCCGGCAAGCCGCGTTACCTAAATCGTATTGGGCTCTAGCGATGGCCGCTGCGGTGCATGTCCGCAATCGTGTGCATAGTAGCGGAGCCGGCGGTGTACCTTTTACCTTGGCGACCGGTAGACGAGCTGATTTGAGCTCCATGCGGGTCTTCGGCTGTCAGGCCTATGTCCACGTTGACAAGTCTCAACGCCGCAAACTTGACGATCGCGCGTGGAAGGGTGTCTTTGTGGGCCGCGCTTCCGAATCACCTGCGTGGTTGGTGTACAATCCTGCTACTCGTCGGGTGGTGAGCAGCCGTAAGGTGGTGTTCGATGAGGCTGCTTTCCTCTCCATGGGGGAGAGAAATGCGGAGCAACGCAATGATGATGAAGAGGACATCATCCCGCGCACAATGTGTAGCGAAGAACCGGATACACCTTCGGGGGAGTCGCCGCTACGGGAGTCGCTGCAACATTCCGGGTTGATGGAAGATGAACGGGACATGCATTCGGGGGAGACTCCACATCCAAGGTATAATCTTCGATCCACTGCCTCACCACAGCAATGCGTACCCAGTCCAAGGTATAATCTCCGTTCAACGAGCGCTTCGGGGGATGGATGAACTAGGGGAAGTACCGCAGCTATTAAGTCAACCAGCAGCCCGACTGTTCAATAGCATGTGTCATACAAGCAAGCACGTTTTCCAGACTGTTACTGCACGTTTTTGGCAGCTAAAAGTATACACAACAAGTACGACGGGGGGTTCCGCCAAACGAAGTTTTGGCGCCATGGGGAAGTATGGAGCTGACATGTGGCGACAAGTGGTAACATGTAGCGGTAAGAACATCTAGCCGGACTTGTGCCTAGCAACGGTTTCATAGAGACGGCCCGATGCCCGCCGCCCCCTTTGCATGTAGCCCTTGAGCGTCTTAAGGCACCTTTTCTGTGTCCTCCACCAAGTGTGGGGCGCAAGTCGAGGCCACGGCTAGGTCAAGTGTAGGTAATCGCTGACGGCTAGCTCGCTAATAATGAATTTACAATATATTATTATTTAAGATGTCCTAAACCGTGTGTATGCGTATTCATCCACAAGTGCGCCTCTCTCCCTTCCGTCTCAAGCTTGGACTTGTATGCACCATGTCCACACACGGCGAGTGCACATGTGAGGGTTGCTGGCAATAGTCCTCGAGGAGATGACTTAGGTGGGTTGTCGGGGGTGTTTTGAAACGCAGTTGGTACTGGCGGTAACGCCGACTCTATGTGTTAAGTACTATTTATCTAGGAGAACTTGCCTTCCGCGGGAGAGTCGTAGATCGCAGCTCGCCGAAAACAGTTGGTCGCGTGTGAGTGACTTGAGGCGGGGGCCCATTGCATGTTGAACCGTGCAAACACGTTCTGCATGGAAAGTAACTAACTAACGTACACTTAGGTATAGTCACAATCACACTCAAGGACGGTCACAAAGACAACCAGCCCGAGGCTTGGTGTTGGGATAAAGGAAGTGAAGAGATGTAGCCTAGCGACAACTGTGTATCTAATCGGACATATTACCGGGGTGTCTGATCTAGACACGTACTGAGCATATCTAGAATAGCTTCCAATAGCTATATGCATCTAATGACTAGTGATCATTACTTACAACAAATTCATTCACTTATTCCTCAACTGAAAAAGCGGTGAAAATTAAATAAACAACTCAAGTTTAGCATTGTAGCTATTTATTAATCTCAAATAAAAGATCTCCCCCCCCCATAGTCGTTCATAATCACTACCACCGGACGTCATGCGCGAGGGGCGGGTAGCGCTACCGGTACTGTCGCGCTAGCAGCGACATGCACGCGTTTAGCGGGTACTGCACGTGCAAACTCTAGCGATGCTTAAAATGGGGGGGGGGGGGGAGGGCGGGGAGGGCTTCATCTAACACGCTTTATCGGGGACACTTGCCCGTACGAACAAGGCCATGATCTCGCAAGGAAACTAAGCATAGAGCATGATTAGCGATAGAACCTAATTCTTTATTATGCCCTACTTATTTTCGAATAGATTCCTATAGTGAATGTAGTGAAGCAATGGTGAAGGACCCCCGGCCTAAATTTTATATCCTAAGACGTAGATGGCATACACTACAAGAAAGCCCTTAGATTGCAGCTAGAATTGCATGGTCATTGTTGTAAATCATTTTCATAATTTTTTGGTTAAGGAGTCCTTGTGGCTCGTGGCGAATCGTAGCCTTACGATTTGAAGCGGTCGTGATCAAAGGACCGTGGTTGGCTCGCTGGATGGATGGATGGATTACAATACTTTGTATTATATCAAAGTATAGAAGTGTAATATTCGGGCCCCAATTACCATGATCTTCACACTACTCGTGCGTGTACTCGTACGGCAATAAAGCTCATCGGTACTGAAAAGTCGACGCTTCGTTGGATTAGGTGTGCCTAGCGATAGTGGGTAGCGGTAGGGTAGGGCATGGTCGCCCTTGCCGAATCCAAAAGGTAGCAGGGGCACGGACATTATGCGAAACCATCCGCACATGGTTTTCCGGCGGCGGTTTATCATGAGGATCGCCGCCCTCGCCGCTCCTCCAATCGCGCGAGTCCTCCTCGCAGATGGTGTCGTGTTGCCCCCTATCGGCCGGCTCGACGTCAACATGCCGGTCGACGTCGAGCGAGCGCCACACCCTAGCGTTGCTTCCCGGCTTTCCGCCGCTAGTTCCGACACCCGCGTCACACCGTTGATCCGTCCGTACCCTCCTCGTCTCCACATATTCATGAAGATGAAAGCCCCCCCCCCCCCCAAAAAAAAAAAATAAAAAAATCGAACGGTATCTAAGAATTATTTGGTATTGAAAAACATATCGGACGGACCGAGCGGGAGATTTTGGCGCCGGTAGCGTACACTTTTTTGTAAGCCCTCCGTAAATGGCTTTCCCGACAGTCGTTGATGGCGCGGATCGCAATCTCGGTTGTAGTAGCTCCCTACCGTGCCAAGCCCAACACGGCTACGGGGTTTCAAGCGCCCGCCACGGGGAGGTGAGGGGATGCCGATATGTAGCACCCTCCTCCGGGGCCGCCGCCGCTGCGCCACCGGCGGGCGCCGGGGTTTTGAGAGCCTAAAATGGAAACATTGGGGAGCACACAGATTTGGCAATTTGATATGACATGTTTCTTAGCGCGGGTACGGGTTTCTAGGGCATGCCATCATATCATCATTGCATAACAAGCTTTGCTTATTATTATACCACAAAAAGATCAAGAAAAATATGCACTCATGGGTAGGACCACAAACCACAGACAACCTTTTTTAGACAACTCCGGGGTGAGAAAATACCTCACTTCCTACTTCGAGAAAAAATGATTAGAAGGGAGACTACATGCCTAATCCTCGACTAACCGCTACCCCGCACCTAGACATGTGGGCATGAGACAACAACCAACATGGACGAACATGTTGTAATTCAGTTTCAATTAGAGCGTGCGCACGCGGCGCTTAAAATAGTTTGTTGCAAGGTCACAACGTACGGCGGAGATATGCACGCATGCCGGTGACATAACAACGGTGGGCTAAAGCTTACATCGAAAAATGGTGACATTTCATTGCGACACGCCGCCGCACAACACGGCTAATATCAAACGCATGTGATTCAAACGGCGGTCCTTCAACGCTACCATAATAATAACGCACATGAAGAGGGGCATGCTACGTACAACGCGTGTGTTTAATCATGGCATGATCGATGACTACACACTAGCAGGAATAAATGCACACGGTGTGGACATAATTACGATAAGTAATAGCAACGAATTTCGAAGCTCAAATGAAATGAAGTGAAATTGTTCACAAAAATCACCGAGACAATTAACGGTTGATGTCTCCGGCCTCCCCTTGTGATCATGCCTATTGTAGGTCTCTTCGATGCTTAAGGATTTACGCCATGTAACCACTAATCCCAACCTCTCCAACGTTAGTAGCGACCCCGTGTAAAACACACCCGTAGTAAACAAGTATATTAAAGAATTTTCTTCTAATTGAAATTTGTTTTTTTTTTCTCCAATACCAGTAAAACCGGCTGGAGTCTTTGCCCCCCCCTTATGCTATGCCTATCTGGACTTAGAAGCGTGAGGTAGACCGTTGAACCACTAATCCCAACCTCTCCAATGGCAGTAACGATACCGTCTAAAACATACCCGTATCCAGGTATTTATTATTTTTTGATCTATACGTTTTTTTTTTTGGATACAATATGAAACAAAAAGTGTCGCTATTCTCCACGATACGCGGCCTGCTCCAGCCGCTGCGGGGTCGCTGATCAGCAAGGGTGTCTAGCTTGAGCTGGTCGAGGCGAACCTGCCTGACCTCGGCTCCTGTGCGACTCCGGTCGTACCGGAGCTTGGGGGGAAAGGCAGGTGAAACCCCCCCTCGCATAGGTCGTCGTCGGTCCCGCCTCGATCCGTGCTCAACCCCGCCGGAGGTATTAGCCGCTCCTCCCGACGCAGCTCGCCACCTAGCCGAGTCTTCTCTCCTCTTTCGGGGGCTGAGAAGAGAAAATAACTAGGCTGCAGACGGTGTCCGGCTGGCTCTCCCGCCCCCGAGCCAGACTTTCTCCTGTCCCCTGTCCTTTTCCCGTCTATTTCCAACACCTATCTGATCGCGTTGTGGCCGTCCGTGCCCTCCCCCAATGGTTTACGTTGTTAGGGGGCCGCCTTTACGAGCAGTGTGCCGTTACGATAACCCTAGGCACACTGCCTGAGGCAGCCTATCGATAACCGGGTACCGACTAGGGAAGGGGTTGGAAGAACACAGGGATCGAGTCGCCGGTCCTCAAAGATGGTGGGTACGGGAATTTTTCCAAAACCCCCCCGTACCGGGCTTTTCCGGCGGCGGGCGATCCTAGGGACCGCCGCCGCCAGACCGTGCCGCTCCTCCGGCTGCGACCAACCTCCGTCATGCGTAGCAACAAGCCTCGCCCCTAGGGGATACCTAAGGCTCTCGCAAGGCTGGCGACTGCTAGCGAGCGCCATCCCTAGCGCTGCTTCCCATTGGTCCGCCGCCAGCTCCAACACCCTCGTCCGTCCGCTGATCCGTCCGTACCCCTCTTCGCCAAAACATATTTCGCAAACGCCGCCCCCGCCCCATCGTCGGGAGAGTATCTGCGAGTATTTAGTCGCGGAAAAGACTTATCGGACTGGCCGAGCGGGAGATTCCTGTGCCGGTGTACGGATATTATGTTTTTCCAAAACCCTCCGTACATGGCTTCCCGACAGCTGCTGATCCCGCGGATCGCAGCTGTCGGTACCTCGTTCAGCCCCCTACCGTGCCAGGCCTGGCACGGCTATGGGGTTACCAGCGCCCACCGCGTGGAGGTAGAGGTAGGTGCCGACGGGCCTGCGAGCGCACCCCCCTCCGGGGCCGCCGCCGCTGCGCCGCCGGCGGGCGCCGAATTTTCTTCTACATATATTTCCTCCACGTCTTGTATTCTCGGCGTTGCCTAGGAGATTCTTAATTAAGTATAATCTAATGGGTTTTTGCACAATGTAGTGCTTCCTTTTGCCGTGCTTTGGATTCAATGATCCACTTGCCACTCTTACCCTTTTGTTACCCGTCCCTTTCCCCTTGTCCATGCTCATGTTGATCTTCTTCTAATCAAGATTTCTATATCTTTTTTTTGCATACAAATATGAAAAATATTATACCCCTATTCTCCACGATACGCGGATTTCTCCAGCCGCTGCGAGGGCGATGATTAGCCAGGCTCGTCAGCCTTCGCTTGTCGCGTCGGCCCACCTGGACCTATGCTCCTTTGCGACTCCGGTCGTGCCGGAGTTGGGGGGGGGGGGGGGGGGGGGGGGGGGGGGGTTGCCTTACCCCCCCCCCCCCCGCTCAGGTCGTCGACGGTCCCTTCTCGATTCACGCAAACCCTCGTCCGAGATAGTCGATGCGCCTCCCGTCGGAGCTCAGCACTTAGCCTAGTCTTCTTTCCTCCTTCGGGGGCTGGGAAGAAGATAAGGCTAAAGCCTCATACGGTGTCTGGCTCGCGCTCGTGCCACCGTGCCAAAGTTTTCTCTTGTTCCCCGGTCCTTCCCCGTCTCATTTCCAGCACATGTCCGATGGCGTTGTGTTCGTCCGTAAACCCCCCCCCCCCCCCCGGTGGTTTACCTTATTAGGGGGCCGCGTGTACGAGTAGTGTGACGTTGCGATAACCACTAGCACACTGCCTAAGGCGGCCTCTCGATAATTGGGTACCGACTATTGAGGGTGGGGGGGGGGGGGGGGGGGGGGGTCGAACACGCGGATCAAGTCGACGCACCGGAAAAGACGTTGGGTACGGAAATACTTATTCGAAAACCCTACGTACCAAGGTTTTCCGGCGGCGGACGATCATGTGGACCTCCGCCGCCAGAAAGTATTGCTCCTCCGGCTACGACTCTCCACCGGCATGCGTAGCTTCTCGCCTCGTCCCATGGGAGACTCGAATCTCACATGGTTGGTCGGCAGTCACCGAACGCCCTACCTTGGCGTTGCTTCCCGGCTGTCTACCGCGAGCTCCAACGCCCGCCGCCAGCTCAGATGCGTCCATATCCTTGTCGCCGCAAACAACCCCTCAAATACACGTCCCGCCCGTAGGCATCAGAGTATTCGAGGGGTATCATGCCTTGAAAAGAAATATCGGACTAGCCGAGCGGGAGATTTTGACGTTGGTGTACATATACTCTTTTTGATAAAAGCCCACCGTACCGAGGCTTCCCGACAGCTGTAGATCACGCGGATAACATCTGCCGGTGCTCACCCCGCCTAGCCCCAAACCGCGCCAGGCTTGGCGCAACTATAGGCGTACCAACGCCCACCACGTGGAGGTGTGTACCGGCGGGCCTCCGAGCACACCCCCCTCCAAGGCCGCCGCCGCTTCTCCGCCGGCGAGCGCCTTCGACGCTCAAACAATAATAGCGTAGAAATTGAAATGAATCTTCGTGTCCACGTTACTTCAAACAACAAATACATATAATATGGCATAGTTGTGGATGGGGGGAGGCAGCGGGGTGAACAGAGAGAAGGTTGCAAATATTATAATCATCCTCGTACATTCAAATAAAGAGAACTAAAACATCTAGAAAACAAGTCTAAACAGAACATTGAGGCATGTGCCACACATCGAGAATGGGTTCAGTAGGGCGTGAGGGGGGGGGGCACCGCAACCTATGCACTACCATTGGGGAGATGCACATACATTAAGGGAGGAACGCGTCAAAGCGTATCAAAAGTGCTCAACCGTGACAACAACCGTGGTATTATAGGACGGCGTGGGTGGTATGGAATCATTATTTACCTTTGCGCACAACAGTTGAGTAGATTGGCGTTATTGAAATTGAAATTGAAATTGTTTACAACATGTACCGTATGCGCCGGTTTTTCACCAAAAGCCGGATGCGTCGGCTGCTGTCTCTGGGCCCTCCCAACTATGCCATACAGGGAACTTACAAGTCAGGGCTAGACCGTTAACCACCTAATCCAACCTCTCCAATGTGGGTCGGGGGTTTTACTCCCCCCCGGGGAGGTGTGCAAGTAGAGGCGAAGGTTGTGTGCATTTAGGGTCTTGCGAGGGGGCAATGTGCGGATGCGCTGCGGGAGGTCGTGCGGGACTTGATGCGGTATATGAGTAGGAGGTGATGCAGCCATTGGATAGTATGCGTGTGGAGTTGTGCAAGGATGCGAGACGTGTCGAGGTGTGCTTTGGAGACGAGTTTGTCAGGGGGGTCGGTGCGGGCGGTGAGAAGGGAGGTGAGACTCGTGATGGTGGTCGAGTGCGGTGTACGTGTGCGGCTCATGACGATGGGGAGGATGTCAACCATTGTGCCTGGCCAGTGGCGTCTGATGGCGTTTGCAAGGCGTGTGTATTTGGATCGTATGAGGTCGCCTGTGTGGGAGAGGTTGTTGTCTGTGCAGTACTTCCATTCCCCTATCTGAATCTTTTTTATGGATGCGTAACGTCGGCGACCGTTGGAGTGACCAACGAATCGGGGTTCGAGGATGCGGATGAAGTCAGGTTTGTGTGCAGGGGGACGAAGCGGGGGGGGGAGAATCTCAGGGGGGAGGACGGCGGGGCATGAGGTTAGGGAGTCAGGCGAGAGACCTTCGTCAGCTGAGATTGGCGTTATACAAGTAAGAAAGGATTACACAGAAAATTAAGGCAGGTTAAAACTACATTTCAGAAAGGATAATAACACAGGAGAACGTAAATGGAACAAAAAGGGAGATGCTGCTAATCACACAGAAGACTGAGGCGCGTCTGAAGATTGATGCAACAAGGCTCACATGATATCGAGCCAACATGCGAGAGGGCCCAACGACATACACACACACACACACACCATCCACACTGCCACAAAGTAGCAGCACATGGCCATAGTTCTTTGACAAACATGTTCTAATGCTCTCCAACAATTTCAACTACATATAGAGTGATGCACAATTGCACAAACCAAAGTAATGCTTATTATATGTTTGATTACTGATAGTATTCATAGCGTCTCGTGTTGATCAGAACAACAACTTTAAACGTATGCCTTGAGACAAGCACAAGGTGTGATTGGCAACGACTCCCTAAAATTGTCACTTTTTAATCTTATGTCCGTCCTACTCAAGCTCACGAGCAACAGAGGAAAGCTCCGTTATGCATATACAAACAAAAGAAACTCTGAGATCCATGTCACGAAATTGCCCCCCTCACCGCCAACGATGCAGGTGCCATGTGGAGCTGTGTGGATGGGGGAGAAGTCTAACATGACAAAAACACCACAGTAGAGATGGCTCCACGGGCTAATGCATGTCCACACACACACACACACACACACACTGCGTCGATGAGCGAACAACCCCCAAAGTAGCAGCACGTGGGTTCTATGCTTGATCAGCAAATGTGCTGATGCTCTCGCAAAACTTCAGACACATAAAGAGAGGTACAGAATGGCGCAAACCAAAGTTATCTTTGTACGCGATTTTGCTGAATGCCACTTATGGCCTTTCTGCATCGTGTGATGTTCGGCTCAGAACAACAAATTGTAACACATGCCTAAACGAAAGCAAAAGCTGTGACAGTCAGGTAGCAGGTACACCATGAAATTGCATCAGATGGAATCCTTTCGTTTGTTACTATTCATTATTATGTCTAAACTTCTGCTCGCAAATAACAGGCTCCGTCATGCACACAAACATGTGGCATTAACTGCCCTCCTCGCCGTCAATGGTGTGCAGCATTGGGACCGTGTGGATGGGGAACGGCAGGCATTACACCTTACCCATGTACATTGCTTGGGAGTATTAAGACTGTCAGCACCCGTGGGTGATGCCTGCAACCTTTCGGAGCTGGAGGGAGGGGGGATATGGAGGGGCGAGGGAGGGTTCAGCTACCGTCCACCTGAGCGCGTTTCCTGGCCCTGCGCGCCCTGCGTCCCTTGCCCGCGGGGGAGGGTTCGGGCGGGGGGAGGCCCGGGATCTCCTTCACGTTAGTGGGCGATGTGCCAAGGATGTCCGCCGCGACGCCACCGCCGCCGCGCGAGCTACACCCCCTGCGACCCCGCGCCGGCGGCTCCAGGTTGATGTCCCCACACTTACCAGACACTCGCGTCTGCGCCTTCGAGGGCCGCACTTGCTCAACCGGCCGAGCCGCCATGCGACCCGCCTGGATGTAACCGTTGGAGCCCCAACGACGGTTGCCAATCGTCACACGCGACCGTCCTGTGACCCAATCCTCACAATCCTCACTCCCAACAAAGAAATCCGCAAGCAATGGGAAAGGCAGGGTGAAGGTTAAATTTCCGGGGTGGCGAGGGGACTCACGGCCATAGGAGGACATAAAGTAGTGGTCATCTACCTCCTCCTCCTCGTCGAAGCACTCCTCCTCTAGCCAGTCCTGAATGTCAAACTCTGGCTCCGGAGCGACGCCCTTACCCTTGAAATTTCCCAGCGATTCCTCGAACCAGACCGCGCGCTGCAGCAACACCACACTCTCCTCCTGCGACCCCGGCGAACAGTCATCCAGATGAGTTTACCATGCGGTTGATGCTGTCACGCAGCATCATACCTCACTAACGATGAGAGGAGGGAGGGGGAGGTGGGGGTCACACCTGAGGGAAGTCGTTGAGCGTTCCGTCCAAAGAACGATAGGTGTACACAGAGTGAAAAGATGATTTACATTTTGGACAGGTGACCTTGTCCTCCTTGATGAGGGACCACTTCAAAATACAGCCAACTGCAGGAAATGGGAAGGCAGTGCAGCAGATCATCAGCGTCGCCGCTGCAACCGTCAACCCCCCAACACACACACACACACACACACACACACACATACACACATACACACACACACAAGTGCAACAGACTGTTATACGTACCACAGTACAGGTGGTCGCAGCCCTTGATCATTGCGCTCTCAGCAAGGGGGACAGTGTCCAGGCAAATGGCGCACTGCATGTCCTCGTCCATCAACGACTCCACGGAATGCTCCCCCTTCCATGTAAAAATAAAAATAAAACTGTCAGAAATGTGGTTATGTGCATCGCCACATATGCACACACACTGGCGGCACAGCGTTAAGCGCACCCATACCTGCGCGGTGATCACATCATCCGCTGCGCAGCAGTCTACCACCTCAAGCGCCTCCACATCCTCCATCATTGACAGCACCAGCGCGTCAACCTCCAAACCCGCGTCTTCGCAGGAAAAAGAGTCCATAGCTGACGGTTGGGGTGGGGTGGCGTAGTGTACAAACTGGTGCTGCCTCGCGACCAGAGAGCTTGGAAAAGTTGTGGGGAGGGGGGTGGGAGCCAGGAGGGTGTGGCGGCGAGTGCTGTACAACCAAGCCTTGGTGGTACAGAATATTATACAGAGCGACGCTTAACACGTCATACTTGGGAAGGGCGAAACTCCAGTACTTCCCTCCACGGCGGAAGGCAATACCGAAGCGAGCGGGAAGTAGTCCGGCACGAGCGCAAGCCCGCCTAGAGAGAGCGCGAGCCGCTCCAGGAGCAAGGAGCACAGGGGTCTCCTCGTCTCTCACGGACCGTGCTGCGTTCCGGTACAAGTGCGACAGAACAGACACAACGTTCAAATTCTGTACTGTTACAGCTTTGTCGTGGAAGTAGCACATCCGAGACGTGCGACCTACAAGGCTGCCTAACAATCAGAGATGCAAACAACTGAGGGGAGGGGCCCCCAGTGGAGCTGTCTTCAAAGAAAGCGAGCTCAGAATATTTCATACTGTTGTTTGGGAAGAGATTGTCCAAGTCCCGCGGCGAAAAAAGGCGTGACAGCTCGTAAGCTCGGTCACAACAAGCGGATATGGTGAGAAGTACAAACGCGCTGAAACACTAGAAAACGCCAATTGCCGCTTCAAACGCGGCGACCTCGCACCCTACTGAAGCAGTAGACCTGAAAATATAAATGAGCGGAATACAAAGATACCTGGGAGAGCTCTACGCCTATTGACCACTGCCTGACGCAGCCGCCCACCGCGCCCACCTGGTGTATCGCGTGTTTGGTTCTGATGCGACCCTCACAGGTCGCGGGTCCTCTCGGCCACTCCTCTGAAGAGCCGGTACAAGTACTATCGCTACCCGTATAAGGATCATTAGTAGCGTTTCTTCCCGTATACCGCCCTTTGTTTCGATATCCTTTAGTACCAATATTTAATAATTAAGAATTCTTACAAGAAAAAGCAATGGAGGCCACCTAAGGCCGGTTCTTAGATGAACTTAGCCACCATCCGCGAAAGATGAGAGGCCACCAAGCAAGAAGAAGAAAAAAGGAAAAGTGAATATCCTTTAAGCTGAAGTTTAGAAAACGAAATCGACTTTCGCTTTTTTGTACGGAACTTTATCGTTCGCGTAGCGATGTGCTGACGTCGGCCTGTTACGTAAACCCAGGTTTAGAAAATGAAATCGAAGTTTCATGGACACAGCTAGTACGAGTACCGGTATCCGTACCTGAACCGTACCAGTACCCGTACGAATATATGTAGGAGTATCCAGCGCATCACCACCCGCGCGCGCACCCGGCGCGCGAGTTCAAACATGACGAGCATCAGCTCAGCGGCGTTGCTGTTTTTCAAACTCGGCGGAACCCCCCGGAAGCAGTCAAACGTGCTGCCCAGCCGTCACGCACCCCCCTCGGCTTCGCAGCCGCAAACCGCTATCGTGTGCTAGTGCTTGTGCACGATGCGCCTCAACGTTGCCTCCGTGATTGCGGTGGTCGCATTTGCGGCGCTGTGCGATGGCGCCGCTGCAACTCGCAACTTCGACCCCACCCACAAACGCAAACTTCTACTTCTCGTTGTTGTAGCTGCCCTGGCTATGACACTGGCAGCGGCAGCCGTTGCGTCGCGCAAGGCGAGGCAGCACGCTGAGAACATTGCAGAGCCGCGTGGCCGGAAGCGTAAGGCCGAGACCGCACAACGCAAATACTGTTGGAAGGAGGACGGTTTTGCTGGCCTCAACGCCATCAGAAATAAGCCCCCCAGCGCAGAACTAGCCAGATCCCTCGGTGCGCTCGGTGTTCTGGCTAGAGTCCGTGCCAGCCACGGCCTGGCTAGGTGTGGACGGGATGGCGGTGCGGGGTGGGCCGGACGGAAAGAGGGCGGCCGCCCGCTGCTCGGCCGACATCGAGCTGAGCAGTGCCAGAAGCTCTTGCGGCAGAGGATTCTCCGGCACGTTCGCCCGCTCCATTCTAGCAAGCGAGGCCTGTGGACCCCTTCCACAGGTGGAGGCGTGGCTTGCGGATGTAGTCGCCTACTGGTGTTCGGGCGGTGCGGGTGGCCATGCTACAGGTCGCGCGCGCACACATGTCGTAATGTACAGCCACGACTTCGTTTGCGACTTTGATTCGGACTTCGAAACGAAAACGAAGTCGCCCGACTTTGTTTTCATTTTGGGCTTGAAACAAAGTCCGAATCAAAGTCCGTGGTACGTTTTGGGGTTGACTTTGTTTTCTAAACCCCGTACGAGGGCGAATCGACTTTTAAAATGTACGGGTTATCGGAAATAAAAAGTCGATTTCGTTTTCTAAACTTCAGCTTTAGTACCTGAAGTGACATCTCCAGTAGTAGCAAGTGAAGGCCTTGCATATCGTAGTCGGGCAGGAAACGAATCAATGACAAATAGTGACACGGAAACAACGCTGCAGCAAAAGTGCCACCTCAGCCAGGCAGCACAGAACAATGTCCTTCCATGACCGGGATTAAGGTCAGATTCTGCGATGCACAGCTCTCCAGTACGGAATATATCCAGTCCGGATCCGAATATTACACAAGCTCAAATGTTGATTACAAGACAAGCAATGGAGACCAACACGCATTAAGAGATTTACCCTAGGGCACGTTTTGCCAAAGATGTCAGCTTGCTTACAATTTGGCCAAAAGACACCCACAGACAGGGTCTGGGGGTCAATTAGCGCAGGATTATAGGGATGGGTGGGTGGGTTCGCGCGAAGCCTAGATTGGCTGAGCGCGAAAGCAGAGAGTGCCTAGGCTCGTGGCTAGCTACGGCTTATAAGGCACGGGCTAGCTAGAGCTGACCGTTGGGGAAGTCGTTGGTCGTTGGCTGCGTCTAACTGCTCGGGCAAGGTGGTTGCCCTGCAGGTGAGACGCGCCGATATTAAACGGTAACAGTAACCGCTAGAGTTACTGTCCCGTACACATGATATTGGATATGCAAACCTCTAGATTCAAATCAATCTGACCATTTACCCTAGGGCACGTTTTGCCAGTAACCTAAAGCCAAAGGCTTGCACATCCAGAATTAGTGCTGTGGGGGGGGACGGAGTGAGCCAGCCGAAGAACCGCCAAGCAGCAGGTGATGGGGTCATGGTTGGGTCAATATATTTGCCTTCGGTCACAGAGCTGTTCTTGGCCCAGCCACCCATAAATTTGATTACGGGGAGGGGCGCGCCGATGCAGCTGGCAGCGGACGCCGCGCCTTTCCGTAGGCTGTGCGACGTCCATTTAAAGCCGGCGGGCGCGGACGAGTGGACTGTGAGGAGGGCGAGGGAGAGCCCGGTGGAGATGGTGGACGCGGCACCCCAATCAGCGGAGGGTTCCGAAGGTGAGAAACTCCAGAACGCGAGCGGGGGTGGCTTGCTGTATAATTTTTTGCAGAAGGCGGCGCGTTACTCCGTGTAGTAGTCGAGTAGGTCTGCCAGGACGGGGTTGGCGGAGACAGGGATAGCGAGCACATGTTTATCGCTGGCGTCGCGGCGCTGGTCGCCTTTAGATTTCCTTATATAGAGGCAGATTTGCTGCGAAGGTCTGTCCACTATTAGGTCGCCTGTTTGACAACGGGCGCCAGTTTCGGCCCGGCAGAAAAAGGTGTAATTGACGCATACCGCGAGGCAAGCTCGAAAACGTTCCAGTTGGGAGAGCGCTGCAGGTGTCCACGGAAGGGTGAGGCGTAGCGTGTCGGCGGCTTGTAGGATGTTGAGGGCAACGGGTGCGGGTAGCGGAAGACGCGTGGTGGCGGGGACGAGGCGGTGCTGCAGGATTTCGAGGCCACGTCGGGCGTCCGCCAGGAGGTCGCCCACAGCAACAGGTTGGCGCTGGTGGTCACGAAAGAACTTGTTTACAGCGGAGAAGTAGGGTTGCAGGGAGCTTGCGGCGACCGTGCCTAGCAGGGCCAGCCACGCGGTGTAGCGGACCATGGTAGCGGGAGTGGCCTGTAGGGGGGCGATATTCTCCTCTGTGCAAAAATTAAAAAATTGCCGCAGAGCGCTGTCGTAGCTGGAGTACGTCGAGGGCGCTAGGGAGCTGCTGAGTAGAGCGACCGCCGTAGTCCCTAGCTTGTCAGACCCTAGGAGGTCTTGGAAAGTTTCAGTCAGATTGGCGGACCAGGGCGCCTGTGCTGCGTCGAGGCGTAGGCCGTAGCGGGGCTGTCCTGTACGCAGAGACGGCCCGCGCTGTACAGGGGCGTTTAAGTGTACCGGGCGAAGCGCCCGTCCAATCGCACCGCGTCGGGTGTACAGCCACGAAGGGGTTAGAGACGAAAGGCCACGATGCTCCACGCGGGAGGCCCGACCCCCTCGGGCTTGCCGCGCCTGCCGGGAAAGAATAGGTCGCGCGCCGCTGGGAAGTGCAGCGTTTCGGTGGCCAATCGAGCGAACGCGTGGTACCACGGTTTGTTGGGCCAAAAGGGGGCGATGACCGTGGCCGGGGCTTGAGCTTGGGCGAGTTTGGCGGCGAGGGCAGGGAGGGCAGACCAGGGTGGGTTGCAGTAGTTGTTTTCCCTGCGCCACGCGTCGTCGGATAGGCGGAGGGAGTCGACGTCCTCGCACAGTGGGTCGCGCCAGCGGGCGTTGAAGCGGGGAAGCTGCGCGTTGAGCATGGACGCGAAACGGTCGATAGTGTGGGGCCCCCACCGGCGTTGCAGGTAGGAGAAAACACGGGGGTTGAGCTGCCAGTCCTCGTAGTCCAACTCGCGGCTGAGCTTGTCGGCCCATATATTGGCCGCCGAGCGGATGTAGCGTGGCCGGATGTTGATGTCGTTGTTGTCGAGGAGGTACCATAGGCGACGGAGTTCGGCCATCATGGCGGGAGAGCGCGAGGTGAGCTTGGTGAGGGCGGCGACTACAGCCGTGTTGTCCTCGTGTAGGAGGACCTGCCGGCCTCGGAGTTGGGGTAGAAAGGATTCCACCGCGTGTCGCACCGCACGAAGTTCCTTCCACGTGATGTGTTGTTGGCGGTCGGTAGCGCACCAAAAGCCCCGGGCTTGATAGTTGGAGTCCTCGTTTAGAACGGCACCCCAACCGTAAGCACTCGAGTCGGCGTGGAGGTAGGCGGTCTCGATAGGCTTGTAGATGGACCGGCCGTTGTGTTGAGTGGGGACCGTGCGCCACCACTCGAGGTCTCGGCGTAATTGGTGGGTGAGTCGGACGCGTCCGCCCCACCCAACACGTGTGGCTAACACGTCGTGGAGTTCGCGCAAAAAGAAACGCGCGGGGGCGATTGCGAGGTAGAGGAACTGCGCTTTCCCGGCGAACGCCGCAAGGTGGCGTGTAGGAAGCCATCGGGCGTTGGAAGCGGCCCGTCCGAGTAGGGAAGAGGCTTGTTGCGCGAGCTGGTGGAGTTTTGCGGGAGGGGCGCGAAACATGCCGTGTCGGAGGTCCACCGTTAATCCCAAGTGGTCGCCGACTTGAGTTGGTGTCCAAACGCCTTTCTTGGGGTTGCGTTCGAGGCCGAGGGTGTCGAGGAGGGCTTGGACGCGCTGTCGTAGTAAGAGCGCGTCCGCGTAGGAGTCGGCGAGGAAGAGGAAGTCGTCCATGTAGGGGAGTAGTCGGGTCCCCCGCCATCGCGTGTTTCGGAGGAAGCGCTTTGTAGGGCGGCGACTGTGGGGAGGGGTAGTCGCTGGCATAGGTTGCGGAGGGCGTCGTAAGTGGCTTGTGAACACTTGAGTTAGCTTGCAAAAGTAGTAAGCCGAACCCGACCAACGCATGGGAAGGCACGCTAGGCGCCATAGCGTGCCGCGGTAGTTGACCGTGAAGAAGTCCCGGTCTTCCTCCCGGATGCCAAGGGTGTAGTACCCGTCGGCAAGGTCGAGGGAGACGAAGTAGTCGCCCGGACGCGAGAGGTGACGTAGATGCTTGAGTGTCTCGCACGTCATGGTGAAGGTTGAGCAATAACGGTTGAGTTCTCGAAGGTCGATAATCAAACGCCATTGGTTGCACCCGGGTTTCGGAACTAAAAACATCCGGGAAACGTAGCGGGGGTTGTTCGCTCGCTCCCAAGCACCGCAAGCCTCGAAGCGGGGAAGCTCTGAGTCTAGAAACTCGAGTTGGGCCGGCGTCGCGTCGAGCATAGAGACGCCGTGGTTGAAGGGCTTGGGGCGTAGGCCGTGTTTGAACTTTACGCGGACGCCATGGCGGATCCAGTTTAGGACTTGGCCGCTCGCGCCGATGCGCTCCCACTCCCGCCATCTTCGACGTACGCGGTGGCGCATGTAGGAAGATGTCGGGGAGCAGGAATCGGCGCGGCGGGTCACACCGTCATTTCTTGGTCGTGGGTTTAGCCGGGTCGGTCGGCTTGGGTGGCGCGGTGGCGCGGGCTGCCGCTGCTGCTGCTGCTGCGGCTTTGCGTTTGTCGGCGGCGGCCTTGCGGGCTCGTGCGTCGGGACCGGGAGGCCTGTCTGGCGTGACTTTGGCGAAGGCAGCACCGGCGGCGGCCTTGCTGGCGGCGTGTAGGCTGACTTCCAGCGTGCGGTCGACGAACGCTTGGCGAAGCGCATCCAATGTGCCGGAGACCGCGGTAGGGCGCGGTCGGCAAAAGCGCTCGTGGGCCAGTTCGGCAAAGACGCGGTCCGCATCTGTGCTCGTTTGTCCGCCCTTGGTGAGGCGGAGGAAGCCCAATCTAGTACGGGCGGCCTCCTCCGTCGCCATGTGGGTGCGATGACCCGCTCGGATGAGGGTAATCGCTGCCGTCTGCTCCGTCGATAAAGGTGGGCCTTGCGACAGCGTGTCCAGAGCCTCGCCAATTGCCGCGTTGGCGCAGCTGTCGAAGAAGGCATAGCACCCGATGTGTAGGTACTCGTCGTAGGCGGCTTGGGTGCGCTTGTCGCTTAGAGTGCGGGCGGTGTCGTCCGTGAGGGTCCACAGACGTGGCTCTTCGACGTCGCGAGGGGGACGTTCGAGGCCGGCCGGGATGACTTCGCCGTAGTAGGTGAAGTCGACGAAATCGGTCGCGGAGGGATCGGGTTCGTCGTCGAGCAGGTCGATAGGTGGCTCGGGGGCCGCCTTACCACCCTCCGTCGCTGTGGTCGCGTCGGTGGGAATGGACTGCTGTTGATCAGTAGCAGCAGGTGTGGCTGTCGTCTCTCGGAGCTGGGCGAGTAAGGCAGCGTTAGCCGCCAAAAACTGTTCCGTTATCCGTTGTTCCGATGCCAAAACTGCTGTACGAATCTGTTCGGCTGTGCGTTGTTCGAGTGAGGTAGCGTGAGGGTCGGCCGCTGCGGCGGATGTAGACTGCTCAGGCTGCATATTGGGGAACTCTGTAGCTGAACGAGGGGAAGTGTCGCGTGACGCTCGAGTGCGCATGGGACGAAAAAGTAAGATTGACACCCTACTCGACTACGAGGGTCGAGACTGCGTTCGCGCGAAGCCTAGATTGGCTGAGCGCGAAAGCAGAGTGTGCCTAGGCTCGTGGCTAGCTACGGCTTATAAGGCACGGGCTAGCTAGAGCTGACCGTTGGGGAAGTCGTTGGTCGTTGGCTGCGTCTAACTGCTCGGGCAAGGTGGTTGCCCTGCAGGTGAGACGCGCCGATATTAAACGGTAACAGTAACCGCTAGAGTTACTGTCCCGTACACATGATATTGGATATGCAAACCTCTAGATTCAAATCAATCTGACCATAAGTATAGCCAGATTGTTTTAAATCTACAGGTTTGTAAAAGATACTTACAGGTGTGACAGAAGGCACACCCTAGCGGTTAAGCGTTCCTGTAAAAGCGGTGCGTCTTCCAAGACCTCGAGGTAACCCTCGATGACTGGGGAAACGCCCCAAGCCATGTCTCTAGTAACACTAGCTAGCGGCAACCCTTGAGCCGGTGCAACCCTCGAGCACTGGCACACTTTGCGCTCGCCCATCTGACTCGCGCAATTGAAGTCTCGACTCTCGTAGTCGAGCATGGTGCCAATTTACATCGTCTCATGCGCACTCGAGCGTCACGAGGCACTTCTTCACGTTCTAAGTCGCCGTTTAACAACATGCAGCCTTAGTAGTATACCTCCGTTCCCGGAGTCGACGCTCTACCTTATGCCATTGAACAACGTACTACCGAACACATTCAAATAGCAGTTTCAGCCCTCGAACTCCGGATTTCTAAGCAAATTCAGGCGTGCAACACCGCCTTACTTGCACAGCTTAAGCGTTTAACCCGCCTAAGTGTAACCATGAATCAACATCACTCCACCCCCCCCCCCCCGACGCGGGAAATGCGACTGAGGGTGGTAAGGCGGCCTAAGAGCCACCTATCGATCTGCTAAACGACGACCCCGAGCTTTTCGAGCCCGACTTCGTCGACTTCGCCATGTACGGAAACGTCATTCTTGCCCGCCTTGAGCGCACCCCACGGGACATTGACGAGCCCCGCCTCTGGACGATGACGGATGACACGGTGCGTTTCCTCAACGACAAGAGATCTCAAGTGGGGTACGACGAGTACCTCCACATAGGCTGCAATGCCTTCTTCGACAGCTACGCCAACATGGCAATTAGCGAAAGTGTGTGGACGCGATGTCATCCGGCCCTCCTTGATCGACGCAGTAGACGGAAGCCGTTGCCCTCATCCGAGCGGGTCATCGCACCTACGCAGCGACGGAGGAGGCCGCCCGTACTCGATTGAACTTCCTCCGCCTCACCAAGGGTGTTCGCCGAACTCGCCCACGAGCGTCTTTGCCGCCCACGCCCTACCGCGGTCTCTGGCCTAGTGGATGAACTACCCCACGTCGTTGG
This sequence comes from Tetraselmis chui, assembly GCA_026401115.1. Taxonomy (NCBI): domain Eukaryota; kingdom Viridiplantae; phylum Chlorophyta; class Chlorodendrophyceae; order Chlorodendrales; family Chlorodendraceae; genus Tetraselmis; species Tetraselmis chui. The sequence goes on from JAPMLY010000507.1 coordinate 198,113, forward strand.
ATAACGCTAAAGCTCATGCTTACATGAAGGTTAGGAATTGGCTTTCATGTCAATGCGGCTTACAAGTGATGCAATGGCCTGCCAAAAGCCTTGACCTTAGTTGGATTGAAAACACGTGGGGTATTGTGTCGAGTAGATTACAAAAAACATCGGATTTGTCCCCACGCAATTTTGAGCCGTGTCGATATTTTACAAGCGCATTTCGCTGTGATTTCGGGTATATTTCGCATTCGGGGTCTCCGAAACCACCCCGAAATATGTCAATATAGTCCGGATGATATCATCGATCCCTAGCCTTATTTTGAGGCGGCTATACAATACGAGTGGGAAACAATTCCTTACACAGCCCATTGCGCCGTGTTCAACTCCATCCCCAAACGGCTAAGGGTGTGCATAGCAAAGGATGAGGAACAGCTCACTATTACGGTAAATTTAGGGTTTCGGATAGGTTGGCATGCAAATCAACACAATTTTCATAATTGGAGTTTTATCCAACACTCCCCGACAAAAGTCCGGACATGCACTATGTCAAACATAAGCTAATCAAAGTTGAGGTTTGTTTCGAACTTTTGCTCTCAGTCATCCTTGCAAAACGCCGCCTGTAGTAGAGGGTGCCGGTGCGGCTTACATGTTTCAAAGGGGAATACTAGTTTCAATGCATTAGAGTATTGGGAATGATATTTAGTAGAGTAGTGATCTTTTGCGCAAGATGCGCGCATAATATGGATCACAACTCGCGCTAGATAGGGCTATAAGTAGTAGCTCATGGTAGGTGACTCGCAAGGGAGTCACAATTTTCGATGTTAGCACAAGTGCGCGCCCGTTGGCCGCACACTCCCCTGCACTTGCCCGCACTACAACCCCAAGGTCCGCAGCCGTCGCTCAGCACCCCCTCAAGCCCGCTACCGTTGTTGCAGCACCCCTCACACGTGTCGTTACACTTTGCTTGCCCGAGCCTACCCGTTGGTTGCGCTTCGGCCTATCCCGTACAACGTAAGTTTTGCAACATTGCTACCGATTGGCTAATTTTCGCCTAGCGTGGAGCACCTCAAATCCCAA
>JAPMLY010000508.1:0-27500 GCA_026401115.1 Tetraselmis chui
AGAGAGTCAATCCAGGTAGCGGAGGAGTGAGTTAGGTGGAGGAGGCCGAAGTGAGAGTTTTGCCATGTGAGGACGAGGAGAGAGTGGTTAGGCGTCCCCGGACGGGGGGGGGAGCCGCGGTTGGCGAGGTTAGTCCAGTGGCTGGGGTATTGGGAGTTGTGGTGGTGATTATCGACTTCGTTGTTAGTGATAACTGTGTACGAGGCGGTGGGAGTCGAGTGGAGTTTGGTTATTGTGGTAGCGAGGCAGTATAGGTTAGAGAGGTCCTGATATTGTCCCCATTGGAAGGAGAGGACAGCAGAGGTATCGAGGTAGCCGATGGGGGTGGGGAGGCCGTATTCAAGGTTTAGGTCGAATAAGTAGTTATGTAGTGCTATGCAGCAGGTGCGGGGGTTAAAGTGGGCCGGGAGAGTGGATTGTAGCGTGGTGTTGACAGTGTGACTTCGGATATCGGGCTGGGGGGTGGGGGGTTGGTTGTGGGGACTAACCTCCGGGCCGTGAGGCCCGTATTGTGGGGGACTAATGATGATAAGCGGCCTTGCCGGCCGAGGCTTGTGGAGGGCGAGGGTGTGAGGCTCCGGAGGGTCCGTTCGTCGAGGTCTTGCGCATTTCGGCGAGCATAAGGTCCTTGGAACTGATGGTCGTTCGGAGCTTAAGAGGGGGTGGTAAGTGTAGGGATGGCGGAGAGAGTATGAGAGGGTAGGGGAGGGGGGATAGAGAAATTGTAAGCAAGATGTGGTAGGTAATAGGAGGGGGCGATAGTGGGGAACTGCAGTGACACAGGGGGCTGTCGATATCGTATCAAAAGTGCTTCGGGGCTTCCGAGAGAAGCCTCGGAGCAGGCCTAAAGGGGGTGAGGAGTGTAGGGGCGGGGGAATATGTGTATCGCTGAGAGTGTTAGGGGTACGTGACTGCAAGACCGTGTCTGTAAGAGGGGGGCGATATTTCCGGGGCAGGTAAGTACGCGGGGGGGTGGGTGATCGGTTAAGCTGTCGGATAGAGCAGGGCGGGCGGGCTAGTCTCATCGGGGGAAGAGTTGTCAATATTGTAATGACAGGCGAGTTGGGCAGAGCATGGAGGGTGGAAAAAGTGGGAGGGAGAACGGCTGCACTAGGGTCAACAGTGAGGTCATCGCATGTAAGCGCGAGTGTCTGATGGGTCAGTCGGGTTAGGCGGGCCATTATGTAAATAGAAAAGGGAAAGAAAATTAGAAATCGGAGGGGCACAGCGACAGGAGCGAGCGTTGGACAGAGCAAGGGAGCAGCGGAGGGACAGCCGTCAACTGGAGGGTTAGGTAGGGGGGAAGAGGTGAGCGGGGCACCGGTGTCTGCGGCTGATACCGGGGGAGGAGAGTGGGAGACGTCGGCGGACGGATCGTGTCGGTCGGCAAGCGGAGAGTTCGTGCGAGGGGGAGCGTACATGGCCCGGGCTGGCGCGACAAGCCAGGTGGCATGTGTAGCTGTGAATAGGCTAGTGTATTTTTGGGGTAGGAGGGTAACATGAGGGGGGGGGGGGGGGTATCGGCGTGAACTGATCAAGGCGGTGTTCAGTGCAGGGGCAAGAATTAGGCCTGTAAAATATTTTTTTCTCTGTTTAAAGAAAACGACAGTCGAGTTTCATGATATTGCTTTACTGGTCGGATTTTGAAGCACTGTTGCTCGGAAGCATTAAGGTGAGGGAGAGGTGTCGATTTTAGTGCGCTGTTAACGATAGAATCAGCGTAGGCTAGCGGGAGGGGACGCTGGGGGCAAGACATGTCCTTACTGTGGGACGGGGGGTGACGGTCGGCGAGCGGCAAGTTCGGGCTAGAGGGAGCGTATAGGGCAAGGGCCGGCGCGACATGCCAGGCGGTACGTGCAGCTGCGAGGAGACTAGTACATTTATGGGGTAGGAGAGTAGCATGAGGGGGAGGGGGGTGGCGATGAGTGCTGATCAGGGCAGTGGTTAGTGTAGAGGTAAGAATCAAGCCTGTAGAATATTGTATTATTTGGTTTAAAGAGAACGATTCTCGAGTCGCATGATGTGGCATTTTTGGTCGAGCTTTACAGCACTGTGGCTGGGAAGCACTAAGGTGAGGGAAAGGTATCGATTGAGGTGAGTTGTTCACGAGAGTATCAGCGTAGGCTAGCGGGAGGGAGCGGGGGATGCGAGACTGGGCCTTACTGTGGGACAGAGCGGGACGATGGCACCGGTACGGGTATTTTGTGTGGGTTGTAGAGTCAGCGGCCCGTCCCATGTCAGTGGTTGACCTGGGAGCGGCGAGGGCCAGAGGCGTCTGGAGTCCTCTGACTGGTGAGTATTCCAAAGCCGTGTCCAAGTCTTGGGTGGATGGGGGTGGTTGGGGCACATGGTGGAGTAGAGCGAGCGGATGTCCCGCTGGATAGCTCCGGCGGTTGTAGGGGTCCGCGGCGGGCGCATTCACGGGCCGATCCCGCAATGGCATAAGCATCGGTCTGTGAGTGGGGGGGGGGGGTAGGGGTCGAGGACATTCTGATCGAGTTGGATTTCGAGTTCGTGAGAGTAGTGGGGTTGATTGTGGCTTTTCGAGTAGGTTTTTGAGTGTAGTGCGCGTGTTGGCTGCACGCGACCAGGCCCGGTGGGACCTGGGTTTGTTGGATGTTGGCGGCGGACGGGAACGTCCGGACGCTCGGAGGGGCGCGATGTGGCGCGCCGCCTACCGGGGAAGAGGCTTTTTGTAAGCGGTGTGTTGTTTTGGTGTGTCGCAGTACTTTGAGGGGTACATGTGTGGTTTTTGAAGTGGATGGCGCGATAGCTGTCGGGGGGATGAAATTCAAATCCCTGGAAGCTGCGCCTCTGAGTGTGTACCGTCTGGTGTCGCTACGGATCCACTGACCATTGTGAGCTAGGCTCGGGTGGGGAGAGGTGAATGGTGCACGCTGTCCTGCGGCCCTGTCCACAAGTCTTGCGCTCGATGGGAGGCCAGGCCCAGAGCGAAGACGATCGGCGTTTCTCATCCGAGCTACCGACCCATCCCCGTTATATGGTTCAGTAGTACTTTAGTAGTACTTGGATCTTTTTACTGTCTTTAGTGACGGTAGGATACGTTTTGAAATGCAAAACTAAGTTGTTGCTCGACCAGTCGACCTTCACGATGCACGGCCCGCTCCCACCGAACCGGGGTGCCGACCGGCCTAGGCCGGTCGGCGTTCGGGAGGGACGACGGGCCAGCCAATCTAGCTCCCGCGAGACTTCAGTCTGGCCGAAGATAGGAGGGGAAAGGCTGGCAAAATACCCCTCCTCGCGTGGTCGCTCGTCGATCCCGCCGCCGCATCCAGTACGCCCCGCCCCAAGGTCGTTGCCGCGTCTACCGACGCGACTGTCCTCTTTGTCGAGGTCCCCCAACACCTCGAGGGCAGGTAGGGGGGACCGAGACACACGGGCATAGAAAAAATCGGCGCTCTTGCCTCCGCGCATGGATTTGCCCCGCTCATTTCTTCGGTCCTTTCTCTGTCTGGTACCCGGGTGCCTGGCAGATAGTCCGGCATGCGTCCGTACCCTCCCCCCTCTGATCGCGCGTCCACCGAGCACCCTTTATTCAGTGGGGGCCTCCGCGCCCACCCGGGCCCACACTCAAGAGTTTGTAGGTCTGTCGGGGTATTGGTTGTCGAAGAGGGGGGGGGGGGGGCATGTCACCATAGTTGGATCCTTGGGACCCCGGGTGCATGGAAATTAGTCAAAACCCGCCATACGGGGTTTTCCGGCGGCGACGACCCGGAGGGTCGTCGTCGCCAAATCGTGTCGCTCCCTCCGTCGCGACATGCCTCCTTGCCGTCCAAGCTTACTCCCCCCCCCGGGAGATGTATCTTGACGACGTAGCGGTTCGCTAGTGAGCGCCCTTCACTGGTGTTGCTCCCCAACCAGCTCGACGCCGGGTACGGACATTAGTTTAATTTCCGAAAAGCCCTCCGTACATGGCTTTCCGGCGGCGGCTGATCTTGAGGATCGCCGCCGCCTCACATAGCCGCTCCTCCGCTTGCGATATGCTACCGGCATGTGCCATGTCGTGCCTCACCCCCCGGGAAGTTTCGACTGACACATGGCTGGTCGACGGGTAGCGAGCACCCTTTCTCGGCGCTTCTTCCCGGCTCGCCACCACTCGCTCCAACACCCGCGTCCCACCGCTGATCCGGCCGTACGCCCGTACCCTCCTCGCCATCAGACGCTCCTTGAGTACAGGCCCCACCCCATCGAAGTAGGACTTTACCCAGTAATATGAGACCGCGAAAAAAACATATCGGACGGGCCAAGCGGGAGATCTTGGTGTCGGTATTTGCACATAAATTGTTTTTTCAAAAGCCCTTTGTACATGGCTTTCCCGACAGCTGATGATCCTGCGGATCGAGCTCTCGGCCCTCTTAGCCCGGCTACGGCTACGGGGTGCTTGGCACGGCTACGAGATGCTTGGCACGGCTACGGGGTTTTCATCGCCCACCACGGGGAGGTGACGAGGGGATGCCGACGGGCCGGCGAGCGCACCCCCCTCCGGGGCCGCCGCCGCTGCGCCGCCGGCGGGCGCCGACAGACGACATTACTTTTCCCTTATAATCACAACTATTTGTTAGCTCTTAGCAATAAAAATCTTCCATATCTCCATTTGTACTTCCACATGCGGAGGCAAGCTGCAACATGGACTTGTGTGCATTTAATGTGTTTTTGTTGGCTATGTTAGTTGGCTCCATCACGAGGAAAACTGCGTCGCTAAACACAGCAAGACCTTGGGGTAAGTGAACAGTTCGGTAGAGGGAAAGGGGGAGGGGGGCTATCGACATGGTATTGAAAAGGAAATTGAAATTGTTTACAACATGTACGAGGTGAAACCGGTTGTTGTCTCTGGGCCCTCCCAGCTCCGCCAACAAGGGAACTTACAAGCCGGGGCTATATCATTAACATCTTACTCCTACCACTCCAAAAATGTGTTGGGCGATTTTTGCTCCCTCTTCGGGGAGTTGTGCGAGTCTTGGCGATGGTGGCAGCGCAGCATGATTAGGTGCGATTGTGGTGAGGTGAGGAATGGTGCGTAGTTGTGCGGAATTTCATGCGGTAGATGAGCACGAGGTGGTGTAGCCATTGATCCGTATGCAAGTGCAGTTGTGATAAGATACGGGTGGTGTCTAGACGTGTTTCAGAGATGAGTTTGTCGGAGGAGGTCTATGCGGAGTGTGATGAGGGAGGTGAGGCTAGTGATGGTAGGTGTGTGAGGCGTGCCGTGCGGCTCATGACGATGAGGAGAATGTCAAAGTCAGTACCCATCCAGTGACTGCGGAGAGTGTCGGCCAACGGGGTTTATTTGCCGCGGATGAGCTGTGCGCTTTGTGAGAGGTTAGTGTCGGTGCAATACGTCTATTCTCCAATTTGAATCTTTCTAATTCAGGAGTTTCGGCGCTTGTTGTTCGTTTGACCGATGAATCTGAGTTCAAGGAGGCGAATGCAGTCGGGTTTGTGGGGCGGGGGTTTGAGTGAGGGAGGAAGAAGATCATCGGGGAGGACAGCGAGGCGGGCTGTAGGGAGGCGGGGGATATATCTTCATCATCATCAACAAGGCGGTTAGGCATGTCATTGCATGGTAGCGACTAGTAATCAAGGGCAGTGTTGATAACAATTGGGAAGGCGAAGGATTTGATTGGTTTATTACCGAAGTCCATGGTAATGTTTCCCATCGGCAGCCGTTGTGTCGCTCTAGTAGGGAGAGGAGCAGTTGTAGGGCGCTGTTGTGTCGGTCTTGTCGGAGGCCTGTCATCGAGGGACAATTGCCCGCCATATGGCCGTTGCTGCGGATGTCCACACATGGGGTCGATACGGTAGTTTGTGCACGCACCCGCGGTTGGGCTTGCCACTATCAACGAAAATGTTTTTTTCTCGATTTTGAAGCGTATATGTAGGCACTCAGTGTTCATTCCCGAGCTCGCCACGCTCGCTATCATAGTGACACCCTTGCAAGAAGCCGAAAAAACACCGTAGTAAGGCAACACTTCCTATAGTATCGAGTATGCATTGGTCGGGTGGCAACAATTTGCTGACATGGGGTATGGGCTGGTGTTGGAAAGGGATGTTGATAGACAATCGTCGATCGGTCCACACTAGACCGGCTTGTACAAAAGCCGCCGGCGGACGTAAATGAATCATGGATGACCGGTTCGCTGTAATTGACCACCACACACCCTCACTAGGAGCTAGGGCGTAGCATGAGCAAATCGACACTAATTGCATGTGCGTCTGCGTGACTTCGTCTTGACGGACCCATGAAAGTTAAGAGCATTACGTTCCGTTACAATGGGTGGCAAAAAAGTGGCGATTGACCAGAAATTAAAAGCAACGGGTACTTGTAGTTCCGCTCGGTTGGTTACGTGCAACAACGGCCCGTGCATAGCGATACTTAATATGCATATTTGCATAAAGGATGCCGACTTTTGCCGGTAGTCAGCTAATGCGCTTGGTTGCCAACAGGATGCTCCGATAAGAAGTTATGGGCCCTCACGTCACTTGTTCCAATGTAGGCAACCGCAAATCCATTTGTTTGATAGTACGCGTCAGGAACACCGGCGGCTATCATAGGACTTGACCGTATTCTCGTACACGTCCTCATGCATATGCGTTGGGGAAGTCTTGGTCCCTACTTGCCGTAGCATCCACCCCACTTAGGCCGGGGGGTCTCCTTGTCCATCCTCTCGGAAGGTGTGGTGGGGCTTTAATCACCATTGGTAGGTTCTTGGTAAAGTAGGGTTGATGCGTGGGATTGGTTGGGCGGGTGGGGTTAGAAACGTTGGTGAAGAAGGTGTGGCAATTGGCATGTTGTTAGCAAACTGCGAGCACAAATCTCTTATGTTCTGCTTGTTGAGGTTGTCTCTGCGGGTGGAAGTGCATATGGAGGAAAGATGTTAAGATGCTTCACTCCTTAGTGTTTAACAGTAGATTGTAATTGAACAATGGAATTGTTAAATGGTTCTGTCACCTCCGTCTACAGCACTAGGCTTAAATAGCCTTCACCTAGCTATCTTGCATTAGTTCTCGCTTAGTCTACGTGTCGGGTGCTAGGGCTCTCCAACCGTCATCAACAAACAAGCGACGCGGCTTGTCCAACATTGGAAATCTCGTTTAGCATTATTTTAGACTTCGTTCGGCGCATTGTATGGTTGGTTAGCTTCACTGTGCGTACTTATGCGTTCCGGGAGGTATTGGTCGTACAATACGCATAAAAACCCTTGTTTAATTACAGTAGCGACGTACCCACGGTGTACGTTCTTCGGATGGAAAAGCATGAATTGGAATTAGTGACGAGTACATGTACAATGTCATGTAACGTACTGTCACGGGACTATACTCATCACAAAGTTGTTTGCAAGTAGTAAAGGATTTGATATGGTAGATGCGGAGCATGTGGTGTAGCTATTGGACAAAGCGCATATAAAGGCGGGAGATGATACGGGTAGTGTCGCGGGTTCGGGTTTAGGAGGGCTTGTCCGGTGGGTAAGCTCTAGGGTTGATGAGGGTAGTGATGTTGGTGTGTGAGAGGGTGTGGGGTGTGCATGTGCGGCTCATAACTATATATGGGTATGATGTCCACATGTGTGCCATGCCATTAATGTGAGCGGAGTGCGTTTTGCAAAGGAGGGCGTATTTTTCTATGATGAGGTGGTGGGTGTGTTTAAGCTTATTGTCAATGCAGTGTTTCCGTTCTCCTATCTGAATGTGTCTGGTAATAGTTGTAAATCATTTTCAATTTCATTTTTTGGGGTGGTCTCCGCTGCTTTTTCTTGTAAGAATATTTTGATTTTCATTTTCAAAATTACCTGGCTGGTTTGTCATACAATTTACTTACATATCATTTGAAGCACCATAGATACGGGTTCCTGTCAACGTTCCTATAAAGCTTATTCTTGTAATCGACTCAAAGCCATAGATACCGGTACCGGTAGACAGCTCGGACGAGAGGAAAAAGTAAATTACCGACCGTAGAAGAATAATATATATAATCCTTATATTCTAAGGATTATGATCCTTACTTGCTACGGGTATCGAGAATTGAGCTAATACATCTGGCCATGTATCCGTACGGATAAGGCCGGCTCTCAAATGAACTTTTCCACCATCCGCGAAAGATGAGATGTATCCGTACATGTACCTGCGGCCGGCATATCCTATGTACTCGGAGCTGATGCCAGATGACTTATTTCGGAATGATTACTAATTGGAAGTTTTTTGCGCCCCCGGGATATGGGACTGGCAGGGAACCCGCACCGGCACCCTCTACAGGCGGCGTTTTGCAAGCATGACTGAGAGCAGAAGTTCGAAACAAACCTCAACTCAACATCAATCATGCTCCCGGGTAGGCGACTCTCGTGTGAGTGCATTAAGTTCCATTGTAGAAAACCGTACCGTACTGAGCTAACCCCACACAAGGCAAGTGTTGGAGTTTCACCATTTCACCAACAAAAACCTTCCAATGACATGCAAACAAACATGAATGCATTCCCGGCACTGACCAAGAAAGGTCTGCCCTACCCGTCCGGGCGTCGACCCATTCGAAAAATGCGAGAAGGACCAAGGCCCATCTCACGGAGCAAAACATTTCGGGAGCGCGATACATGAACTACAAAAAGGCAATATGAGGGGAGGGCTTGGCGCCATAACTGGAAAAACCTTCCATTTCCTGTAAAATGGGTGGCGCCATGAAGGGAAGGGGGGACACCGCCTAAAATTAAGGCATTTATATCTTCGGGGGATGTAGCGAAACGACGCACAAAACCATTAAAATCTGGGGCTAGCGCCCCAAAATTACGACGGTGGCATTCACAACGTGGGCATTCAAGCAAAATATGTTCTATAGATTCAATAACATCCCCGCCGCATGCAGGACAATGATGGAGAAAACGTTCAAGCATGGCATGAATGCGGGCAAGACGACGGGCTGTGGGAAATACACGCGTACGCAATTGAATCATAATGTGTAACTCTGAAACGGCCCCCGCGGGAATGCCCGTGCCGTATTGTGGCAATGGGTTCCCAACATATGAGGCTTGGGAATAAATACTCCATGTATTAGTACATGCCGACGATGATGTCTCGAATCGACCCCATACCGCTGCTTTAACTAGGTTAGAGGCCACGCGTGGTTGCAAAGACCTCCAAGCGGGTGGGACGCGTACGTTTTGGGCTAATTCCGCGCTTGCCCTAGCAAAACGATCCAACCACCGCAAGGTCCTAGACGTCCAAGTATTTGGGCGCATACAACTAGGTTGGCGCACTAAATCGCTTATGCATGTATTTAGGGTGGGCGCTTTAAGGAACGCCCTAGTCCTAGCCGCTGACGCCATTGCTTCTATGGACGCTATTCCTAGCTCCCGTAGTAGTGGCGCTGTGGCCACCCCAGGGGCCTTTGCACCCACCCCAACTAGGCGCCTCAAACATTGATTTAATATGGTTTGTAATCTATTGACGCCGCTAGTCGAATCCATCCCCCATACTTCACACCCGTAAGTAAGGACCGGCAATATGCAGGTCTTAAGCACCGAGGTACGTACATTAATGGGGATATCCCGCCCTCCTAACACCGAGTCGAGCGCTTCAACGGCGCGCCTACTTTTGTTTACCCTATCGCCCACGATATTTTGCATACTTAAATCCGAATTTATCAACGCGCCTAAATATATATACTCAGATACAACCGGTACCCGTCCCCCCCCCAGCTGCCAACGGTCGGCTTGTTCGCGTAGTGCGACTACATCGGAGTGGCGGCCTAGCGCCATTACCCCGCATTTTTTTACACCGAATCCCATATAGTGGTCCTCCGCCCATTGGGAAAAGTGGGCGAACATGGCATGCAAGTTATCCAGCGATGGCGCAAGGCCCACGGTGTCGTCGGCGAATAATTGGCCCGGCACCCTTAACGGTTGCCTAGAGTCAAGCATGTCAACGCAACCCGGTACCTCGCACCCCAATCCTTCTATCCCGTCAAATATATCATTAATAAATATGTTAACGAGGATTGGGGATGCTGGGCACCCTTGTCGCAGTCCGCGCTCTATTGGGATGGGGTCGGATAATATACCCGGGGCCTCTCCAGTTTTTACTTGGACAGTGCTATCCCTATATAGAGCTTTAAGGAAGGGTAGCATATGTCCCGTAATCCCATTAGCCTCTAGTTTAGAAAATAGAAGTTCATGAGGGATAGTATCGTATGCTTTCCGTAAATCTATAAACCCCGCATACGTGGGTAGCCCTAATGCATGGCGGCGGCTTGCGATATCAAATATGCTCGCGACTTGCAAGGGGCACTCTTCCCCTGGCATAAATCCCCCTTGCCACCGGCGGATTAATTTATTCGTTTGGCATACATCTTGAAGACGTTGGGTTACGACCGTCATTAGTAGTTTAATAAGAGCCCCCATAATGGAAATGCCCCTATAATTATCCATGACGGTCACGTCCCCCTTTTTTAGTATTGACACGACCGCGGAGCTACACCATTGCTTAGGGACACATTTAGTAGTCCATATCGTATTCATCAACTCCATGAGGGATTTGCCAAAAGGGCTATCCGGGGCGTATATCGCCAGTTTTAAGGTCTCCGCGGTTATGCCATCCACCCCCGAAGCTTTATTATTATTTAATCTTTTAAGGGCCTTGCAAAGTTCCCCTTCACCAATGGGTCCATTAATCCCATCTAGCGCAGGGAAGGGGGGCCGGCCCCCTCGGCGTCGTTCACATGCCTCGCGGTAAATGGTAGCCCTACACGTAGCATGGTGAGGGTCGCGCAAAAGCTCCCGATAGTGCCGCGCCCAGCACGCGTTAATTTCACCCGGTTCGGTATGGAGTACTCCCGACGTCGGATCACGCATTGGTTGTTCCGCGTGGTTGCTTTGCGTAGGATGACCCTTGGCAATAGAGCGGGCCCATTTCCAAAAACCCCGCCTACCACCACCTTGTCTAAAGTCGTTAATGGCCATGTCTATGGCTCTAGCCTTTTGGCGGCGGCGGTTAGTTCGGACCATGTTTTTAACCCGGAAGCGCGCAGCGATATACCCATCCAATGCTACGGATTGGTAAGGGCCGCGGGCCTCTTGGCACATGGCCAAAAAAAGCATGCTGACGACGAGCGATCGCCCCTAGGATAGAACGTTGTAGCGGAGGCCCGAGGCCCTTACGCCTAGTGCGTGAAACCGCCCCTACCCTACGGGCTGTAGACCATACGGCTTGGACAAAACCATCGGCGTCGGCGTCGATGGAGTCGGGTTCCCGTGACATGGCCCTCTCCATAGGCTCGTCATTAGGAGGGGCTAGTACCGCGAAGGGGTTAGCGGTGACGAAGTCGCGGAACGGTGTCGGCCACTCAGAAGGAGGATCTCCCCGAGCCGGCTTCGGGATTGACCGGACGGAGAGGCGTTCAAGCAGGAGAGGGGGGTGGGGATGTTCGAACGAATCACCCACAAGGCGAGGGACGGAAGCGAAGACATGGAAGTGGTCGGAGGTGTCCCATGAATAGTCGATAACGACACAATGTGGGAAGGAAAGGGAAGGGCCCATGACGGGGGGCCATGCCACGAAATGATCGATCACCCGGCAGCTGCCCCTCCGGCATGTACCACACACGCGCGCCGAAGCGTCTCGCGGCCAAACTGTTTTCGCATATGGTACACACCGTCAACGCCGTAACAAAGCATCTAATTGTGCTTCATCGGGGTTCCAATTAGTAAATCCTTATTAGCCAGAAGCAGCAGGTCCCGACAAGCGCAGATGCAGTACCGCTGTAGTTTATGTTGGTGTACTTCCTTTGGTAGCGATATTTGTTCTCCAGTACTCTGTGTTTGTTTTGCGTGACGCCACCAGCTGACGTCATCAGTTATTGTAGCGAATTAGCTATACATGTAGTATGTTTACGATTTTTGCCGGGGGGAGGTATAATCCTTAGTTACGGGCTGGTACGTGCAAGAATGCGTTTGGTCGCGCGCGTCACCCACAGCAGTAATCCTTGTTGCTCATCAGAAACGTGGGCGAGTGGGACACCATGCCTTGCTTCATGACTGCGCTCATCCCTGTCTAGCCTTTCCCCAAGCCAAGCTCGCGTGCCCTAATATTGGTCGTCAGCTAGCTTGGCCTGCACGAGTTTAGCTGACTCTTAGGACACAAGCTTTTGGTCAGGATACAGTTGTAACTCCGGCCTGGCGGGCCACTTCCGGTACCCAACAGCTCGCGGGTGCCGCTGACACTCACATCCCACGTACTTGTACCGGCCCTACCCATTGTATCCCATTGTCGGTAAATTTCCGACCTCAATCCGTTTTTAACAGAGGCGGTGCCCTCTCCCTTAATAAAGGACCTGCGAACGCTAGGAAATTTCGCAGGAGTCACACGACGAACTGACGTCGGCCTAGCATTCGTCCTTCTCACCTCGCGGGTACGCTCGCGAACCGCGGCAATCTTCCTCGTCCCCACCGCTACCCTCTTGCGTGTGCCACGCTCCTCGGGAATGAGCAAGGGTCGTGTCGACGATTCGCCAACGTCAGTGGACAAGACGTCACGAAGCGGGTATCGTAGCATAATGTTTCGTCGCAGAACCTCGCGGCGTCTGTCAGCCCTCTGCTCGGGTGTTAGACGGGCACGGGATACGCGACCGTTGGGAGTAAACGTAACATCATTTCCGCGTCTTGCTTGAGCCTCGGCCCTACGCCTCTCGTTTGCGGCGCGGAGAGCCGGCGGGTAGCGGATGGGAATACGAGGTCGTGGTACGTGGCTCACGGCGTTATTCATAGCGGACTGGTACACGCTGCGGTAGTAGGCCTCGGTCGGGAGCTCGGAGGTGGAGGGGACGCGGATTGACATCTTGGTCGGTTGTTTGTAGAGGATATAATATTACCCCAGATTTTATTTTCATCTGTCGAACGCGTGCGTTTAAACGCACCAAGCCCCCGGGATCCAGAATTATTTGTAATCTTGTCGACTACCTGTACATTAATCTTCATTGGCTACTGCTGGTACCTGAATTATTTCCTCGGCCTACCACGTGTCGGGCGTACGGAGCGACCAGTGGCCTCAATTTTACGGCGATAGTACTCCTTCGCATAATTTGGATTCTTTTCACAGAACTTTGAACGGCTAGTGCCTCGGGAGAATTGGTGGTACACGTACCACGTTTGTGGTACATGTACCACAGAAAATGGTCATTTTTGGAACCTCCAAACAGACCGCTGATTTAAGCAATCTTTGCAGAAATAGGTCCAAAACGTGCAGAAGGTCCAAGTCAACTTATTTTTCAAGAAATACCGGTTACCGGCCGCGGCTATTCGCCATGGCGACGATTTTGCCCCCATCTACCCCCCACGGTAGCACCGCTCGGCACGTCCGGATAGGCCAAAGATTATCGGCTCGCAGAGGCCCTATAGAGGACCAATGGCCCGGCTCGAGGCGCCATCAGCGTGCCCGGAAGTATGGCTTAGTTACTGCGTCGGTAGGGCCGAAGTTGTGGACCGTGCGGTGGGATGATGGTGCGGAAACTACCGAGCGGTCCACTCAACTCCGAGCAGAGCTGCCCACTGCCGGGGAAGAACTTGCTAGCTCACCACCTCCCACGCCTGGCGATGACCACACTAACTGGAGATTAGTTCATGCTCACCCTTCCAACACCCTGTCAAAATTTTGCGTAGAGCTTCTGCCTGTCGACTCCGCTGTGCGCACCGCGCCGACGGAGGGTACTGGTAGAAAAATAGCTGAAAATATAAATTTCGAAAATCAGCCACCACTACCCACCGACGCATCTCCTTCTCCAAAACGCGGCTTAACCTGTAGCGGGTACTTTTACCGCAACTACCCATATGCTACGGACCTCATGCTACCTCCCCCTTCACCCCTGCTCGCATTAATGGCATATCAAGTTGGTTTCCGAGCTCCTTGTTGGTAACGTGGCGGGCGAAGCCACCGGGTTTGGGCGGGGCTGAACATGCAGTCCTTAATCATGATTGTTTGCACCACCTATCCATAGTCAGTAACTATAGAACTCCATGCTCATGAACATGCCTGAATTTCAGCTTAATAATGCTACGCTATCGCAACGAAATGTCCCCATTAGCATTAGCAAGATGCAGCAACGTGACGCCATAATGCAGTCGAGTGAGTGAGTGACATACATACATGCCCATGGATCGCCACACAAAAACGCACAAAGCCTAGCTTTACTCCCCTTAAAGAAGCTAAAGCAGTAGCAATGCGCTCTGTCATGCAACTTGGAAGGGAATGAGAGGTGTTTTAAACTTTTTGTTTTACAAAGAACTGTGTAATCTGAATTTTGGCGGAGCCACTAACCCCCTCCCCCCCCGATGTAATGCACGACCTGTGCCTATCGCCTATGTCTACACTTACTTCCCATGTCTGAAACTCCACACCCACTCGCTCCCTCGATATCCTCCTTCCTATATGAGCGCTGATTGCCATTCTTTTTGTCGGGAAGGGTCGCCTCGTCGACATTCGGAGCGCGGGGCTTCGAGCCGAGGCCGCGCACATAGCCGCGCTCGCACATGCGCCACGCTCACTCCCGCATCCACCCCCACGTCACAACCAGCACGCCTCAACTCCTTCGTAGTGTCTAATTATTCCTTGTTTTCCTATTCGAACGGGTTTCAGTAAGATTTTGGTCGCTAGGTACCTCAGAAAGCGAGGCACACGAGCGTGAATGCGGGACGCGGTCGTGCCGGGGAGCGGCTACACGCATCGTCTTACCTCGTACACTCCCCTCGACTTTCAAGCCCGCCGCAACACAGCCACCTGCGACCCAAACAAGTGGTCCATCCATTTCATGATACTCATGGGCGTTATCGAGCTGATTTTCGATACACGAGAGGGTCTTACCGCACAGCTCTAGCTCATCTTTAGGACGGTCAACTTGTCGCCGACCTCATCGCGCACCGCTCACTCCCGACCTTTCACGTTGCTTGCACGCCCAACTCACCACACCAACCTTCGCCTCTGACTACCAAAAGTTTCAAAATCCTCTTGGCAACTTGTTTTGAGAAGCGTCGGGCTTGAGGTAGAGTTTGATCTGACTTTGGTCCTTCTGAGTCGGGCGGATGGCCCGACAGAGAGGTGGTGCGCTTAGGGTGCGAGCAACTGCAAATATAGCGATGATACAGTTTTCTTAGAAATATTTAAGAGATAAGTACTAATGAAAAATATTGCTTCGTACCACACGTTTTTGTGGTACACGTACCGTACCACCAATTCTCCCGAGGCACTAGCGGCCTTGGTACTGAAAAATTTTCTTACAAGAGAAAGCAGTGGAGGCCACCAAGCAAGAAAAAGAAAGAAAGGAAGAAAAAACCTAAAAAACCTAGCGGCTTTGGTCTCCGGGTGGCGTTCATTGTACACCCTATTATATTCCCTGTATTTTTCCCGGTTCGCCTCCCGGTAAAGGCGGTCGGTTTCACGCTTTCGCTCACGCTGGGCATCCGTAACTACTCGTACCACGTTGCAGCTCTTTAACTCTTAAACCAGACTTTAAAATATCTAAATAAAACGCACCTATCTTAAACGTATGTTCTCCTCGGCCGTAAGCATCATGAGCTTCGCTTTGTTAGCGTGGAAGTTCTTCCAGTCTGCGGCAGCGGAGCGATCGCGGAGAAACGGCTGCATGTGTTTGAAAAACCCATCATAAACCCACTCCGTCTCACACGACTTCCCGGTTGCGATCCACTCGGCTGCTAGGTCTCTAAACTTTATTTCATGATCAACGTGGTAGTCTGAACGGCCGCGGAACCCCGAGGCGTTTCGGAAGGCGCAGATATGATCATTTATCTCCATCCGCAGGGCGTTCAAAAGGGCGGTGCGTCTGCTGTCTGGTAAGGGCTTACCTAGGTAGTAACGTGCCGCGGTCTCCATTGAAAATGTCATGGAGGCAGCCCCGTCGTACGTGAACATCAGCCCGAAATCACGCGAGTCCCAATTGCGAATCACGCCGGATGCACCGACGGCCTTGGGGTGCGCCCCGCAGAGTTTCATGAGCTCACTTTGATTCTCAGCCGGAAAGGCTCCTAGCTCCCGGATCCGCCGTTTCACGTCCTTGATGGTGGTACAACTCATGCTTTTTAATCTAGCTGGTGATTTTATTTTTCGAGTCAAACGCAGCTAAAATGTGACCATAACGGCCGGCCCTACCCTTGTCGAGCTAAAATGTGACCATAACGGCCGGCCCTACCCATGTCGAGCTAAAATGTGACCATAACGGCCTACATGCTATCTGTGTTAATTAATCGAGGTCGACACTAACCGGGTGTTTGTTTTTAAAACCCTTTTCTAGAACTCGGAATCCGCAGAACTCGGTTGAGCAAAATTGTGAGGTCAACACTAACCGGGTGTCCGACGGCTGCGCCGTCGAACTTGCTCCTCGTCGCGAGTCTGCGACTCTCGACTTCGTCGCGCGGCTTCGCCGCCCCGGAAGAGTCTATCCGCAGAACTCGGTCGAGCAAAATTGTGAGGTCGACACTAACCGGGTGTCCGACGGCTGCGCCGTCGAACTTGCTCCTCGTCGCGAGTCTGCGACTCTCGACTTCGTCGCGCGGCTTCGCCGCCCCGGAAGAGTCTATCCGCAGAACTCGGTCGAGCAAAATTGTGAGGTCGACACTAACCGGGTGTCCGACGGCTGCGCCGTCGAACTAGCTCCTCGTCTCGAGTCTGCGACTCTCGACTTCGTCGCACGGCTTCGCCGCCCCGGAAGAGTCTATCCGCATAACTCGGTCGAGCAAAATTGTGACCATAACCACCCGTTAAAAGAAATGATGTGTGCTCGGTCGAAGCTCGGGTGAGAGCAAAACTAGCCGGCCGACTACGTCGGTCGGCTCACCGGTTGGTTGGAGCTTACCCCAGTCCTCGAGATGATGACTCCGTTAAACGGCTCCGCCGTTTACCGGAGAGAGAGTTGAAAAAAAGAGCGGAATGGACACATTTGAAAATGTGACCATACCGCCCTTTTCTCCAACTCTCTCACTACTCGTAGAAGAATTAATTATTTCGGTGTAGTTAATGTAGGTATACTTCCTTAGGGAGCGATATTTGTTCTTCAGTACTCTGTGTTTGTTTTGCGTGACGCCACCAGCTGACGTCATCAGTTATTGTAGCGAATTAGGGATACATATAGTATGTTTACGATTTTTGCCGTGGGGAGGTATAATCCTTAGTTACGGGCAGGTACAGGTACGTGCAAGAATGCGTTTGGTCGCGCGCGTCACCCACAGCAGTAATCCTTGTTGCTCGTCAGAAACGTGGGCGAGTGGGACACCATGCCTTGCTTCAGGACTGCGCTCATCCCTGTCTAGCCTTTCCCCAAGCCAAGCTCGCGTGCCCTAATATTGGTCGTCAGCTAGCTTGGCCTGCACGAGTTTAGCTGACTCTTAGGACACAAGCTTTTGGTCAGGATACAGTTGTAACTCCGGCCTGGCAGGCCACTTCCGATACCCAACAGCTCGCGGGTGCCGCTGACACTCACATCCCACGTACCGGCCCTCGTCCGGTCATCAACGCTTCCGACATGGGGTCGGAAGAAGCCACAGAGAACCCACTCTCCAGCGTCGATGTTTCGGCAGGTTAGGACTTCCCCATCCCCACAATAAACTCACTTGCGTGTGGCGTTCCCCTTGCTTCCGGTCTGTCTGCTACAACCCAGTATTGCTGGATCCCATAGCCACATGCACTCGACTCTCGACCCCTCATCACCTAAATAATATACCTGAAATGCACACATATCCTTTCAAGATACCCAGTGTCTCGCATTCGTTTTCTCACTGCACGATATGTCGGGCAGTACCTCCGGACGGGACTCCCTTGGGGCGCGTGTTACATGATGCCACTTCGCCCAGCTCCCTGGACTCGTCGCCCGCGGGCAGCTTACGGGGGAGCGCGAGGGGTTCCGGCGGCGGGATGAAGTTGAAGCAGGCGATAAACAACACGAACCTCAGGGGCTCCATCAAACTAGCTGCGTCCTTCAGGACGCTGCGTAACATGAAGGGTGACGATTTGATCAAAGACGGCCACCTGAGGATTATCAAAGTGCTGGGTGTTGGTGCATTTGGTAGCGTAGAGCTGTGCGACTACAATGTGGGCGGGAAGGCGACCAAAGTGGCGGTGAAGCGACTATTGCCGGAACTACTGAACAAGAAGTCGGACCTCGATAACTTTCTGTCGGAGTGCAATCTCCTGCGGAAAATTAGGCACAGGTAAGGCAACGGATACGTCGTTCATACGTGCTAGGCACAGAAACGCTGCCTCGAACGTCATCGTGTTTCGCAAACTCGACGCTCGTGCCGGCCACTGCGGGTCGTGGGTTTGCCCGTATTGTGTTGTTTCCGTATCTAACGGTTGGCGTATCGTGACTTCAGTAACATTGTCGACTTCATCGGCGTTGGGGAGACGGAGCACCAGGCTGTGATCCGTACGGTAGTAGCTGAGGAGTCGGAGCCGGGGACGGACGTGTTTGAGGAGGAGGAGGAGAAGGAGCCGGTCAACATTTTTCTGGTACAAGAGTTTTGCAACAACGGCAGTTTACAAAATTTGCTGGAGAAGAACATGGCGCTGGGGGTGCAGTCGCTGAAGGTTTACAGCGTGGTGAATGCGCTGGAGTACGCCATCCACATCGCCAAGGGCCTGGAGTACCTGCACCTCGCCTCCCCCATGATAATCCACCGAGACCTGAAGCCAGGTGAGGCAGCAGGCAGTGTTGGAACATCAGGCGCAGTCCCTCCATTGTGCATGACACCCACCCATCTTACTTGTGCGTGTGTGTATGTGCCGTAGATAATGTGTTGCTCCATGTGGAGAACGGAAAGACGATCGCCAAGCTGGCCGACTTTGGTCTGTCTGCCAAGCTTAAAAGTCAGTTCAAATCCCTCAGCCGTGACAGCTCAATCAAGAAGGATCAGGCCACACGTTCCCTCACCCGCTACCGTTCCAAGAAGCAGACGTTTGTGGAGCGGACCGAGTCCGATCTTCTGAAAAACGCATTCAAGCTGACGGGCGAAACAGGTGGAATGGGCGTCCACAGATAACCCCTACTGCTCTCAGTGCATAAAAACATCGAGGCTCTTCTTCCCTGACTGTGACTCAACTCCCTCTCACCCCCGTCTGCATGTTTCATCAGGATCTAAAATGTATATGGCCCCAGAGGTCAGCCGGCGAGAGTCTTACAACGAGAAGGTAGGTTGCAGAGTAAAAAATGCTATGAAGGGGGGTTCATGCTTGTGGACACTCCAGCTGACGGCGAGGTTATGTGGATTCTGCTTTTGCCATCCTCAGATCGACATCTACTCCCTGGGCGTCATTCTGTATGAGCTGTTCATGGGCTATCCGATTCTCTGCACCATCTCGCACTCGGGGCAGCCACAGGAGGTGGAGAACTATGCAAAGCGGTGCGTAAGATCACGCGCCATCACATATGAGCACTGCATGTAGCACGTGCAAAGGCACTGCCTCTCATGCGGCTAATTCTTGTTGTGGTTATCCCGATCTGCAGAGTCGCGAGCGGTTATCGGGTGAAGATCCCTGCCAGGTGGCCACCGGAGGTGGGCGATGTCATCTCCAAGATGTGGGCACAGAGCCCGGAGGAGCGCCCCTCGGCCTCCGAGGCCATCAAGCTACTGACAGGGTTGCAGCCGGTGGCAGAGGAGTGGCACAAAAAGGCCGCGGGCTGCTGGAACTGCTTCTGCTGACCTGGCCCCCCGAGTGAAACGGAATGCTATGTATATGTGGATGCGGAGTGCATATATTGAACTAGATCCCAAACGAGATGTGCAAGTAGGAATACACAGGTTGGCTGCCACTCGTATGTTCTGACCCAGAATAGAAGCAGCTGGCGATGTGTTTAGCTTTAATACTACCTTAGACTCTTTTTACACTTGCCTTCCCCTACGGTTGGAAGCTGGTGCGGGGCTTGCGGGCAGCTACACGAAGAATTGGGGCTCATAGGCAGCGGCGGGGGTGGCGAGGCTGTGGAACTGGTCCATGGTCATGGCGAGGAAGCGGATGTTGCGGCGGTTGATGGTGTAAGTGAGTGCAAAGCCGGGATGGCCGGCTGCACTGCGCCAGGGGACGATGGCGGGGTAGGCGAACGATCCCTTGTCGTGCTCCAGGTCCAGGTAGGCCACCCAGCTCTCGCCGTTGTCGGTGGACAGCGCCAGGCGGA
Source organism: Tetraselmis chui (assembly GCA_026401115.1). Lineage (NCBI taxonomy): Eukaryota > Viridiplantae > Chlorophyta > Chlorodendrophyceae > Chlorodendrales > Chlorodendraceae > Tetraselmis > Tetraselmis chui. The sequence continues at coordinate 20,174 of JAPMLY010000508.1, forward strand.
GGGGCATGCGGGGGCCCCAGTTTCGCGACACCGGGTTGAACGCCAGCATTAGGCTCCCGTCCCCCAGCCGCGCCACATCAATCCCTGCCAAGCATTCGCTCCGTGTGAAAACATTCCAACTGCGATCCATGCTGCGTCGCAATGGATCGGCTTCTCAATGGTGTGGTGCACTGTTCTCCTGGGCGTCTGTGAGAAAGTGGAGGGAACAGAGGGCTGCTTAATTGGAAAGGTAGTGGCCCACCTGAGTTGTTGTTAGGGATGCGCGTGCGCCTTGCCGTGGTCCAGCTTCGCCCGCCGTCGTCAGAATCAGAGCGGTACACCCAACCCGCGGTGCTGCGCATCAGCGAGTGCACGTGGCGCGCGCCATGTTCCGGGTCCGAACACCAAAGCGACGGCTGAATGAGTCCCACCGGCTTGACTCCCACCTGCTTTTGCTTCTGCTCCTGGTGGTCATCCTCCACCTGGACAGCACCAGTCGAAAGTAAAACACAAGATACCCAAAAGGCCTGCGTCCGTTTCCGTCCCACAGCTACAGGAGAAAGGTGGTGGACTGTGACCAGTTGCGGTAGTTGGTGCTTGACAGGGTCCCACCTGGATGCGCGCCGCTGCGTGCCACGTTGCCCCACCATCCGTTGAACGGTCCACAAACGCCCACCACCGCAGCTTGTTTCCATTCTCATCCCGTGGCTCAACGCTCGACCCACACAGCAGCGCGCCTGACCGCGGCAAGAGGAGCGGTTTGGTGCGCACGCAGCCACGCCCCCCGCTCGCGTCGCCCGGCACCAGCGGCCGCGGCTCCGTCCAGCTGCGGAAGCCGTCGTCGGAGTGCATTGCGTAGGTCACCCAGTGCGAGATTCTGGCGCCCACCTTGAACTGGAGGAACACACGCTCCTCTGCCTGCGTCGTCCTGCCCCGCCCCCGCGAAAACCTGCGCCCCCCGTCCCCTCGTGAATCTTGCCCATCGCCACCATCGTGGAACAACACTGTGCGCTCCCAACAACATTAAATACAACAAACAGTCAGAATTAACAATACATCGGGCATTCAAGCGCAAACTTATACGTGGGTATCTACAGTAACACCCAAAGCTCACCTACAACATGACCCTGTGTATCTGTTTTACTTGTTTTATTGAAGGGAGGCTTTCACGCAAAATGCCTTCCATCTACGCCATTGTTTCCAACACGCGTGTTTGTATATGTGGACGCATAATATACCCCATGCGGTATCATTGCTAGTCAATCTATCACCTGCCGCTCTCATGTGTCGTTTTTCCTGCAGAAAATGTGACTTGGCCATTAATGGGTCTGGCTGAATGTCTGGGTGTGTGTACGCGCATGTGGGTCTGTATGTATGTGCATGTTTTTTTTTTTTTTTTTTTTTGGGGGGGGGGGGGGGGGAGAATGGGGAGAGTGTGTGTATGTCCGTGTGTATTTTTTTTTGAATGTGTGTGTGGACGTGTGTGTGCGTCTGCGTGCGTGTGCCCTAGTGTGATTGTGTAAAGGCGGGGGGGTGAAGGGTGCGTGTATGTGTCCAGCGTGGGTCGCGCGCTCACCGGGGTTCCAGTGCGCCACTTCCTCTATCTTTGCGACAAGTATCGGCGCAAGCCAGCGCGCTCGTGTCCCGCTTCCCTCGGCCTCCCTCCGCCCCACCTGCCCCAGTCGACACATATATCACCGCCACATACATCACCGCCACGACCCGGAAACTCCCCTCTCCTGTCGAGTGAAAACTAATACGGAACCCAAAGAAAACTGCTGCCGGACGCTTTTTCCACTCAGGTTGCCTGTAAATAATTCAATGTGTACCATAAACACAAAATATAGATAGGTAGACTGAAGGCGCCCACCCAGATGCCCACGTCGGGGTGGCCCTCCTTCGTGCCGCCAAACCACGCCGCCAGCACCGTCCCGTCCCTGAGTGTCACCAATGACGACGCGTGGCTTGACTGCGTCGGCGGGGGGTCTGGAAGCACGTCCTCCACGCGAGCCGTGGCTTCCTCCGTCGCGCGCTGCTGCGCCGGCGTCTTTGACAAATGTTTGTCGCTCACTCGTGCGCGCCGGACTCGCTCGGACGACACCGCCGGCAGTCCGGGTGGAACGGCCTCGGCAGCATTCAACAGCAGCAACACCCACAGCAGCAGAGGACTGGCAGCTGACAGACGGGTTTTCTTCGTCATAGCTGCCGCTCTGACTCCTTTCCGAAAGACGGTCTCGTTCAGCTATGGCAGCACCGCACTTTATATCTCATATCCTCCGGGGAGCGAGGGGCAGCACATCAGCGCGGGTGGCGCTCCGACTCGACAATCGAGAAGCAATAAGACACGGGGAGCGACAGGTGTGCAGGTGTATTTCGAAAAACTGACAGCAGGTCTATTGCAGGGGGGAGAGAGGGGGATGCAGAGCTTTGACAACAGACACAAATATTATTTGTAACGTCGGGAGCACCGATGACACGGGCAACCGTGTTGATACCGGAGGAGCGGACAGCGACTGCAGTCGCATCTTTGTATCGAGAGCGCAATAGAAAGTCGTCGGCGGTGACGCGCGGGGACCACACAAGGATCCTTATACAATATGTCGAATCGCGGCAACGACACTGTGCGCGGCGGCGGTTCGAATCAGAAAACGGCGGTACAGGTACCTTTCACGGCACCCGCCTGGTACCAGGTACCCGTACCTTGTTTTTACATCAGCGAGCAAGGTACAGCCGTACAGGTACCCGTAAGAGTCATGGTAGATATATAAGTGATTAAAGGATGATGCTTACAAGAAAAAGCAGTGGAGGCCAGCAAGCAAAAAGCAAAAAAGAGGAAAAAAATAAAGCCCGAGGAACAGGAAGGCACGCCACAGCATCAGCACTGCCCTCCTGCAAAGCATCGCGGAGATAGGACCCCAAAGTACCATGAAGAGCAGCAGAAAGACGTTGCATGAAGAACTCTCGCCGCATATCCCCCCAAAAACGTCGAAAATGAACTGAACTAGTTCGGCGAACGAAATGTTGCATATGGACATAATTGTCACAGCGCAAAGAGCGTAAGTCAACAACTCCCATGCCAGGGAAGCGACGAACTGCCACCAAAATAGCTAGGCGATCAACCAACTCAACCGCCGTAGGCGCCAACCGGCTCCCATCCTCCAAAGCGAAGGGATAGTAGTCGTGGACCGACTGAACCGAAGGCGTGCCATGCAAAGCAAAAGTGCGGAGGTCCGCATCAAGTTTGCCATGCTGAGCTCCCGATGCAAAACTGCCCGGGAGGTTATGGGCCCTCCACCAAGTTACACTAGAGAAGAGCGTGTGTAAAGCGCTCGGCGCCACGCTAGTCCTACCTACTCCCACGTAAAAAAGAGTAGAGCGTGTGTAAAGCGCTCGGCGCCACGCTAGTAATTCATCGTCCCACCGTCCCCACGCTTCGCCTTCGAGCTGGTTGTCCGCGACTGTCCTACCATCTCCCACGTAAAAAGGAGAAGAGCGTGTGTAAAGCGCCCGGCGCCACGTTCGCCCCACCCAACTTTCAGTCTCACCTAGCCTTTCAGTACTTTAGTTAGTACTGTTATTGTTTTTTCCCGAGGCAATGCCGCAACGCTCACCTTACTTAGCGAGGAGCTTAACTTTCCCACGGCGAGAAAGGGGGAGTCAACACGAGCGCCCGTCTATGTTATTTGCGTGCCTACACGCTCCTAACGGCCTTGTTGGCTGTGCTTCTTCCTCGCCGGTCGCTCTCATGCGTCGGCTAATTCCCCCGTGGACAGTTTTTCCCGCTACATGTCAGAATAGTACATTACACAGTACATTTGGAACTGCTTCATATCGGCAACTCGCCGGTAGCGGCACGTTCTTGTGAGCGCATGTCGCTACACCTACCCGGCCGGAGACACACGCTAAAAGCACTACACCTTCTACCAAGATGACACCTTCCTCAACGCAAGCTAGGACGACGTCAAGACCTCGGCTACCTTGAGGGGGGGTGTTAGCACTAGCATCCCGTTGCATAGTACTTATGTACAAGGTAGCTATTTAGTACTCGTAGTACTTAGTGTTATGCTATTAGCGGTACTCTATTCCCTATTAGTGGCGGTCGGCCGGCCTTGCCGGTGCCTTCGCCGGCCGCCATCTCTCTCCATACACTTCTCTAGTCACCACAACCGGCCCCCTTGTGGGGCCGACACGACCTCCGTGTAACTATCCGTTCCCAACTCTAACAGAGACGGGCAACTATACGAGGAATATTGGTGTTCGTGCGAGCACTTGTAACCGTTACATCAACGACAGGATGACGGAGCGAACCTAAGACGTCTAGCCAAACCACATCCCAAGGACGATCTCTTGAAGCTCCCGACCGAATACGGCGGATCTCCAACCGCAAGTCCCGTCCCTTAGTAGCCCCCGCTTCAAGCATGAACTCTTCATGCACGTGGACAATCCGATCGTGGAGTTGAATGACGTACCAATAGCACGAGCACTGGGGGATGTGGTCCATTCGCATAGTAGATGTGGACCGCTCACCCGACATAGAGGTGCCCGATACCGTCGACGAAGATCGAGAGCCACGAGACTCTTAAGGAGTCTCATTGCACCAAGGGCACTTCCGAACATGAGGAAAGCGCTCCGCAGCGAGGCGAAGCACCCGGTGCGATGCCATCGTATAACAATCGGATGGCACCTTGAAATTGGACTCATGTGAAGCGAAAAAGAGAGCCAAAGCCCCGCCACCCGTACCCGAAATCACCATCATATATATAGTCCCGTGGGGGAGGTATCTAAAACGCCAAGAGATCAAGATAGGCCCGGACACGAAGAATATGCGCGAAATGACCCGTTGAATGTGCCCCCCGGAATCTCCCGAGCTTGTGAGAGCATTGGGAGTCGGAATAAGTTGTAGAGAAGTCAATTGGGTAGCGGGCGCCACCGCATTGTTAACCGGAGATACAACTAACTCGACATCGGGCCCAACATAATCGGAAAGGTCTTGATTTAATGTGCTAGTAGTCAAGATTACGATATGCAATTCCGAAAACCCGCCCATAGTAGAGATCGTATTATACGAATTGCGCAGTTCGACCGCCCACGGTAAAGTAGAAGTGGCAACATTCACCAGTTCCTATCGGATAATACCGTGCATAGGACCTAGCGATTGGACTCATAATAAGTAATCAGGTTGGCGAGGATCGCAATGAATAAAGCACAATGAACAAGTTCAACGTCAAGCTCGAGGGACGGTACATTAAGCCGCCCAAACTCCGCGGGGAGGGAAAGCGCCAAGTTGAACAAAAGCGGACCAAGAGGATCTCCTTGTCGGACACCCATACGAGATTGACCCGTGCCGTACAATAGCGACGCATCATTGGAGTCGAAATAATACACCGTGGAGTCCCGTGAATATATCATCTCAACCAACGGGATAAAAGGATGCACTTCGGGAATCTTGTACAACTTTGCAAGGTAACACCGGCGGGAAATGGTGTTGGAGGCGTTTTCCAAGCCCAAGCTGCGTAGGTTGCAATAAGGAGTAGTTTGTAAGCCGATACGAGTGAATACGATAGCCGATACGATATGAATGGCTCGCTCGATACCATCTTTGGTTAAAACCGATCTTTTTACATGGCCCAAGTGGTCGGCCGCAACAGTCGCCATCCGCGCAATGGCGTGACAGTGAGCTAACCGGTACGATTTAGTTTCCATCCCATTCGGAAAGTCCGTATGATTGCATATATTCGAATATATTGATTGGTTACAAGAAGAACAAGATGAGCACGGACATGGAAAGTCGGACGGGAAACAAAAGGGCAAGAGTGACAAGAGGATCACGGAATCCAAAGCACGGCAAAAGGAAAGCACTACATTGTGCACAAACCTAGCAGATTAAACTAAGGAAACTCCTAGGCCACGCCGAGAATGCAACACGCACCGCTCGAGGAAGCACGGGGACGCTTGCGGCCCATGGCGCGGGTGAAGAGCGCCGTGGCAGGAGAAGGCACCCCGGCCGAGGAAGAAGCGGCCTCCACGCCGTCCGCAGCGGCGGACAAACCGCGCAAGACGTTGTCCGCGTGAGCAACATGGACGGTATCCGAATATACCACAACGAAATAATTGCACATTTGGCATCCCAAATATTTAATAATCAGTGCGCTATATACACCATAAAAATGTATTTTGTAAATTTCAAAATATAGTGCATACAAATGTATTTTCCAAACTAAGAAAGTGTATTAGTACCGAATCCCATCGACCTGATGATAGGGACACACCGACACACACACACACACACATGGGCACATATTTTAGCAAATAAATATAGTAGGATGAATATAATTTTTATTTAACGTTTATTCAGTTTTGTCTCGGAAATTGTGCCATCTATTCCCACATTCAAAAACCCAATACAGTCAGCTCTCCTCAGTCATCATAGGCACTTTCCGTGGGTTCCCACAGTCATCACACAACTTCCCGAATGCTTGTCTCTCATTGGAAATCTGCACCACCAGCCCAGCCCCAGCGCACTCTCCCTTTGCAGCGACCTGTCATCTTTACAGCCGTGGCCATCTCCCACTTGCGCTGCCCATCTCATTGGCACCCGAGGCAGCCATGACGAGCACCCGTCAGACTACTAAGCCACCCAGCCGCCCACACCAATCCTCCCCTCCACCCATTCTCTGGAAAAACGTATGAACGCACTTCACGACGATACCTTCTCGCGACGCCACGGATGAATAGAAGCACCTCCACCAGCGAAGGCCCGCAGCACGGCTGCTATTTCAAAGTAAACCTTTAAAATGACAAACCACTCATTCATTTTTATTTCAGCCTACCCTCCACTCCACTCTCCTCCCCTAGTCTTGTTCCTACGCTAATTCTAGTCCCAGCCTGCGCATGCTGCGCCCGGGTGCCGGGGCGAGAGGTTGAGGGTAGGCAGGGACGGCTGGCGAGCAGAGGGCTGGTCATGCCAGAGTCAGACAGCCGCAGGTTAGTAGAGCCCCAGTCGCCCCAAGCCCTCCAGGATGCCTGCTGCCCCCGGAGCGTTGGTGTACACGATGCGGTCCGTCTGCGGCTGCTGCAGCAACCAATCTTGAAGCTCGGGCTGTGCGTTACCGACGATCAGCGCGCGATTCTGTGACACAGGAGGAGGAAAGGTGACGTTCAGTGACGGCTACAGCTCCAACCCCGACGCAGCCTGGTTCCCTGATGGTAACTGACTGACTACAGGGCTCAATAGCAAGAACGGTTTGCAGATTATGCAAGAAACTTTGTATTCCAGTCGAGTAAGGTGCCAGCCGGTAACTATGGGGCATTTCGCAATGCGACGTTCCCGGCAATTATGAGAACAATT
>JAPMLY010000508.1:30000-141884 GCA_026401115.1 Tetraselmis chui
GTCGGTGTAGTAGTCGAACTCGGGCGTATCGCCCACCATCGTCTGAATACCCACCCAAAACATAGGTTGTTAAACTGAATTCAAAAACGGCGCCAGCCTGCTCATTGCTATTCGCTACGTAGGCTTTTGCAGTGCAGCTACTCAGGATGCTATCCTTACCATAAACCTAACCAAGAGAATAATGACATAGAACTGCACAGTGTGGAAAGGGTCATAGAGCCTTGTCCACAAATAAGCTGTCAGTAAATAAGCACACCACGAGTAATTGCAAAAGATTCCTTTTTCCCAAAACTGCACAACACTTGCAGCTGCAGGTTTATTCTGTCTGGTGTCACCAGCACTGTATAGTCACGCTGCCCTTTCACTGTCATGACGCGCATGCAGGTCAACGGCGCTGCTTACCCCGTCCAAATCGCTGACCAGCATCATCGGCGGATCCAAAGCCCGTTTGAAAGGGATCAGCCTGCCACTCACAAGCTTGTAACCGCCTGGCGCGGGGCAGGTGTAGTACTCCACGCCGTACGGGGTGTCCTTCTTCAGCCCTTCCCCGCCCTTCTCCCCGTTGCTGATGCAAAACTCCAGCTTGCCCGATTTTGTGACCGGGATTGTGACGGTGTACCAGATGCCGCCCGCGGGAGAGGAGCGGCTCTCTGCGGTGTGCATCGGCAGCTCTTCCCACCCCTGCTCGACCCCATTGTCGTCCGTGAGGCGCATCAATAGGCTGGCATGCTTCCAACCTGTGGCGTAAAAGATGTGAAACGCCTCCGGTTTCTTCACCTGCACCTACCCAACACACAAAGCACCCTGCTTCACACCCCAACGCCATGTAACCATTGCCGCTCTATTTCTTATCCGGCCACGACTGACGTCCGGCAACAAGGGCATATGTATATATACCTTGTTGCAGTTGTGACCGGCCTCATCAGCGACAATTGGATCATTTGGGGACAGCATCCAGTGGCCGTCCACCAGATATTGTACCGAATGCATTCCCGGCTGCGTATGACGTAGGGGAAAGGAGGGAACATGTGAAGCTTAGTCTTGAGTCTAGACAGGATAGGCAGGACCTACCAGAGCAGTTCATGCTCCTGTCTATGATGCAGGAGAATCTATGCGAAGGAGAGTGGCATTGTGGGGGAAAAGAGTGGGATTCGCAACGCACAGGAAGGCTCATGGTTGCGGTGAAGCGGCCCTCCGAGGCGGAGTACTTCATCGGCACCAACTCCGTCCACGCCACAAAGTCGCCCGTGATGAAGACCTCCTCGCCACCCCAGGACTTCTCCCACACAAAAGTGTGCGAGGGCGACACCAGGCGGTGGTTGTTGAACTCCCCCTGCCCACGCAATAAACTCATTACGGGGTTGGTTTCCTCCTACGGTTCCAATGCGTCGTCATTGAGGGGATGAGGATCACGATGGGCATGGGGGGGAGGAAGCACTAGCGCACTGCCTACCAGCGTGCTTTTGGTGTTGACATCACAGGGGGAACACATCCAGTTTCCATCCACGAGATACTTATACTGCAGAGCACAAACAAACAGAGCTGCTGATCTCAGGGCTGAGTCAACCGCAGCATTGCCCGCACTCACACTCAACAACCCCCCCCCCCCCCCCCCCCCCCCCCCCCCCCCCCCTCCCTCCATATGTTGATGAGATGCCTCCACAGCTACACCATCGCCTGGTGCTGTAGGTAAGGGAAGGTAGATGGCAGTGTTGTCAAGAGAACGGGCTAAGGGGTGATGAGCAACGAGTGTTGTTATTGTTGCTCGAGTTGCACCTGATATGTCCCCGGCGACAGCGCCATTGTGCGCACAAAGTCACCCGTCTCCGTCGATTTCCCAAGAGGCATGGCGTTCTCCCAGTTGCTGAAGCTCCCTGTGTGACATAGCCAACCTTAGTTCCCGCGCCACTGCGGACACTTTGCCTGTTCAGGTGAAAGACTGAAAGGGAGTGACACTGTAAAACACGTGTTTAAGCAACCAAAGCGGCCAAAGGAGAAAGTTCGCCGGTTGGCTGGTCGAAGGGAGGCTAGTATGCCATAGACGCACCGATCACGCCCACTTCCTCCCCCCCTAGCGCAGCGGGCCAGCGGAACGTGGTCATCACGCGATTGCCGGCCGTCTCTTCGTCCGACTGCGACTCCAGCTCGTCGACGGATGCGCCGACGGTAGTACGTGACTCCGACCCCTCCTCCGCCTGCCCATATCCCCCGTCCAGCGGCGGGCTCTGGCTCGTACTGTGGCACACCAGACTACCACCAACTTGACGGGAGATATAGGCTGTCTGAAGGGGGCGCCGCACGGGTAGCTGGAGGCGTAGCGCTGTAGCGGTGGCAGATATCGGCGAGGGCCGCCGTTGTCTGGTGCTACCGGGCGAGGCGCCGTTCCGGCACTGCCGCAGCACCAAGCGTTGAAAGCACTTCATGTCGACGCCCAGCCCTCGTTTACTCCGGCTGACGACACGCAGGAAAAACTAGCCGTGCAAGTTATACTGAGGATGGGATACGGCAGTGCGGTCGAGATACTTTCGGGGGATCGTGCGCAGGCCTGGCGTTCATCAGCTGCTGCGTTATTGTGTAAAAAAGGCGAGTGTCGGGCGTTTTAGGGTTCGCAGCTGAACGACGGGGATAAACTACACTCCTCCACAAAATACTGGACCATATTTCTTACCATCATATTTATGGAATATATGTTATTACTGAAAATGATTCGAATCGATGAACTGGCGCGGGGTTAGAGAATCACATGGCTTTTGCACGTGTGGCTTTTATGTGCGCATGTATATGTGCGAGGCACGGTATCAAACTCAGCCTCTGCATCACCCTCAGAAACTAAAGATCAAGCATATCATATTGCATCAATTTTGGATGCATCATCCGTTTAATTATTCTCCTAACTCGTAGACGCATCGACTCATTACGACACTATTTCGTGGATGCATCGATTAAATGGGTAACTAATTCGTGGATGCATTGATTGAATGGGACACTAATTCCTGGACGAATTGATTAATCATAGCACTAATTCATGGACGCGTCAATTAAGTAGGGCACTAATTCGTGGATGCATTGATGCGGGTAATGCGGGGCGAATGCATTGATGCATCAACATCGGTCTACTCACACACACATTTTTTATGAAATGACGAGCCCGATAATTACCGGATGATACCCGTGCGTGTATGTAGTTAAGTAGCAAAATTTAATGTTCTTGTAGACTTCAAAGTAGTATCATTTAAGATTTTCAAATAAGATGCATCGATGCGACCGATGTCCCGGAAATGTATAGTTCGTTGAGCATCGATTACATACATCACTAATTCTCGGATGCATTGATTAAACATAACACTAATTCATGGAGGCATTGACTAAACAGAACAACAATTCATAGACGCGTTGATTAGATAGGTAAGTAATTCGTGGATGCATTGATTAAATATGGCACTAATTCATGGATGCATTTGTTACACATGGCACTTATTCATGGACGCACTGATGATGCTGATGCGGCAAGTGCATAATGTTCCCATGAATGCATCGATGTTTTATGCGGAGGCTTATACCAAACGAGCAACTAATGTCTACTTATGCATGGGGTGCATTTCGCCATTGATCCCTTACATATGTTACTCGTCACTTGTGAATATAATTGAATACGAATTGAGTTTTTTACCTGAAATACCGATAAATCGGCTGATGATGTCTCACGGCGTTCTCATTGCTGCCATCTATACGCGCGTAAGATGTATCCGCGAAGATTGACACAAAGCGCCCAAGAGACGCCCCGTGCATAGCGATAAATTGATAGCGTACAATTACACTAAGGATGCCGACTTTTGAGGCGGTCCTTGGTAGCGCGCCGGGTTGCCAACGGGATGCTCCGATAAGAGGGTCTCCTTCTCCATCCTCTTCGTCGGCGGTAACAACAAAATATAAATCAAACACGGACTTACATGGTCTATCGCTACAAAAAAATATGAAAAATATTATGTCGCTATCTCCACGACGCGCGGCTCGCTCCCGCCGCTCGAGGGCGATGATCATACTAGCCGATCAGCATGTGCAAGTCGAGTAAAGCCTACCTGACCTATGCGCATGTGCGACTCCGGTCGTGCAAGATAAAGTTAGGGGGAAAGGCATGCAAAAAGCTACCCCATCACGCAAGTAGTCGACGGTCCCGACTCGATCCACGCACACATCCTCCGAGATATATGCCGCCCCTCCCGCCGCAATATTCCTCCTAGGATAGGATTGCCCACTCTTCGGAGCAAGGGGAAGACACCACAGCTACACACGTATTCCGTATGTCGCTCATGCCGTCGCGTATGTCATGTCCCGGTCGGTTGCCAATTGTTTCCGGCACCGGTTGATCCGTACATACAATACCGCACGTACCCTCACCTTGTGGTTTACGCTAGAAGGGGGACGTGCTTTCGCGATAACCTTAGCACACCGGATGAGGCGCTCCTGTCGATGGTGGGGACCGGAGAGGTTGGGCAGATAAGTAAGATCGGGGCTCCGGCCTCAAAGATGCCGTTTAGGGACGTTTTAGCTTAAATCGGCTCAGCCGGACCGTGGTGCTCCTCTCGCCGCGGCTGTCCTCGTCGTTGATGGTAGGTGTCGAGCTCCACCCCCATAGATGGATACGCTCAATCTCAAGAGCGCTTGTCGACGTCCAGCGAGCGTCCTTCCTTGGCGTTGCTTCCCGATTGTTCGTCGCCAACTCCAACACCCGCGTCCCACCGCCGATCCGTCCGTACCCTCGCCAATTTTTCCACAATAACCCCCCCCCCCCCCCCCCCCCCCCCCCCGCCGCGCGCCTCTTTATCGGGAGAGTAGTTGAAAGTATCTAGTCGCGGAAAAACACATCGGGCATGCCGATTGGAAGATCTTGGTGTTGGGAGCGCACAAAATTATTTAGAAAAACCCTCCGTGCATGGATTCACCCCGCCTAGCCTCCAAATGTGCTCAGCTTAAGACGGCTATAAGGCTATCAACACCCACCGCGAGGAGGTGGAGGTGAGTGCCGACGGGCCTGCTACGAGCGCACCCCCCTCCGGGGCCGCCATTGCTTCGCCGTTGGGGGCGACAATAACGTGCGATCCCTTACATGAAATGGTATTTATATATGTGTACATTGCCATTATGTTGGGACATACCTCGAGCATTTTGTCTACACGACCATTTTTACTCAATGCAAAATATCTTATTGAAATTGGTGTTAACATAGCAATGTACATGTACTAACCGTCGGAACACGACATGCTATATATATGGAGGTTCTAGTTCCTCCAACCTCGGCGCAACGGCACTTTTTTCTACTGCCCATGTGCACAGAATTCTACCCGCATTGTGGCCCATGCGCGGAGATTGTGGCACTGGCAATCTTATTCGAAGTTCGAGATACCCGCTGGTGGTATCGATTAGGGCTTAGGGTTTATGGCTTCGAGATTTTAGGTTTTATCCTATGTGTACCCTCCATTAAGTATGATGCCAAGCAATACCGCATAACATACCATATTGGCCATATGCATATGTAGGAGTCAGGATTGTCCGACTTGTACGATTTGACAATGTTTTATCATACTAGGAACAAAAAATATTGTAAGAAATCAGATGTGACCTCGTACGATGTTCCCCCGCCGAAGATTAAAAGAGCGACGAAATTTGGCCACATGCCATACTATGATGTTGATACCATACAATGAGGATGGCAGCGTAATTCAATTTTGCTTAGTTTGATGCCGAGTGGCAAAGTCATAGTAATTTCCGTATGAATACCCCCTCAAAAAACATCATTTTGCAGCTACTTGGGTAGTAAGGCTAGGGATCAAGTGAATTTTGTCGATGTTGATGGTAATGATATTTCGCAACGTCCATGTTGATGGTATTGATGTCTTGGATTGTCGATGTTGATGGTATTGATAGTTTGGGATACTGACATCGATGGCAATTTAAGCCGATAATATCGCCGATGTATCGATATTTGGGACGATATATCGATACATCGGGCTTAGATAATCAATATTTTACAATTGTTTTGATAATTGATGGCATTGATTCTAGCACTACTGCCATCGTGTCGATGTCGATATCGCAACCTATCACATCGATAGCACTATCACCATGTGATGATGATACTATCGACGATGCATCGATGGATGATCCCCAGCCTTATTGGGTAGCTTACACCCTCGTATGCATGCAATTTGCATGACCTCCAAACTTTTCGTAAGTAGTCTGCGTCCTTTGGTATGGGCACAACAAGCCTAGAGGAGCACGTTTTTGAATGAATGGATTTTGAGAAACTTATTTATATGTGCTAGTACATGATGGGGCAAACCGATTGGGAGGGGTTATTGGTGATCCATTTCACGCGTTTATTCTAGCATAGTTACTTGACAATGCAAATAATGGACATATGTCGCATGCGGATCATCTTTAGAGGCGATTTGTGTTGGGCATGCTAATTTCCGCTCACGCATGCTTCGCTATCAATGTTTGGAAATACCAATGCCCCACGTGCGCCCGAGGGAGGTGGAGAGGTTGCATGTGGGTGGCATCGGCAGCCTCAATCGCATGAGACACAACCGTGAATGAGTTGCGCACAGAATGCTCACTATCAGTCGCTCCACGCAAGTGCCATCCACTTGTACATATATCAAATCCGCATTACATAGCAGAAGACATATAGATGCATCATTTTGAGGTCGATTGTATGTATTGCATGCACATATATACACTCTTCCCATAAAGTCCGTTACTAGTGAAATAGGGCCTTTCGCGTAGGGCAGGTGTTTATCATGTAGGGTTTCTAGGGTTTAACTGTACTTTAGCTCGTTGAAAAGGCGGACCGAAACTTGTGTTGACGGTGAAGTAGAGGGGGAAGCGGGGCACAAATGGGGCCCGTCACGGCTACGAACTGACGTATTAGGATTTGCGGGCCAACCCCGACTTCGGGGCATACCCTGATTCGGGCGCCCCGGAATTCGGATTTTCCACACTTTGGCTCGTGAAAACTCCCGAAATCGGCGACACAACACGCGGTTTTTATGATCCCAGCATGCTGTCCGCAAACATAGGAGCACGTGGGTGTGATGGCATGTGCCGTTAAGATGCTTCACGTGGGTGGGATAGGGGCCGGAAACCCACAACTTGGGAGGCTTAAAAAAGCCCAACTTTGCCGTACGGTGTCCGGTTCGAGCAAACCAAGTTGCAAATGGAAGCCCTTCCCCCAAGTAAATATAAGATTTCAACTTCAATTACGCCTACCGGCCGGTTTTCGCGTCAAATCCGCCGTCCGATGCTATCGAGCACCTCGTACAGCCAACTAAAGTTTTAAGGGTTTCGAAATCTGCCACATTCGCGCGGGGCTAGCAATCCTTGGACAGGTGGTACCCGCACACCCGCTCCGCCAATACGCTCAACAGTTAGCGCTCTATATTTCGTCTATTCACGGCGTTACCTATTTCATGCCCCATGTTGGCATGGTGCCGTGCCATTTGCCGCATGCCAAACCAAGGCCCGTGCTAGGGTACTTTGAAAGCTCCCCGCCATATTTCACGCCCGGCGATGCGCTAGGGTGCTTACACTCCAAGTCAACCGTCCCTCAAGCCCAATAGGTCCCTACCCCGTGCTGCTTGGCTGTGTTTTCGGGCACTTGGCAAGAAAACCTGGTGCACACGATATGCCATTCCCGGCATTGCCGCTCTGCAGGCGGCTGGGCGCAACACACTCGGCGGCGGATACTCGTGCAATTGTGCAAACATGCTGAAAGCCTAATGTCGAGTAGTCTCCCGGCTTGTCGCGACACTACGTGCACCGAGCCACGCATAGAGGCGTGCATAGCCTGCACATCCACAAATTTCGGCATGCAAAATTTTGGCCGCAAATCCAACGTGTGTGCCCACAATAATCGGAGCGTGCCGATAGAGGTGCTCACGTCACTAAGCAGCGCGCCGTGGTGTGTTGTTCGAAAGTCATTACTCTACCCCCCAATCGAATTGCATGGCCATCGCGGCTGTGCGTGGCGGGTAATGAAATGCGTGCCGCTAGTAACGGACTTTATGGGAAGAGTGTATACACGTGGAGTGAAGTTTCATATTATATTTCATGCGCACATTCGCAGACAAGCACCGTGCATTTTATATGCAAGGCAACCGTGCCTCCCAGCAACTCCTTCCAATAAGCCCGACTGCCCGTGACGACAATAGGGTTGCGCAGCTAGCGTACTAATAATCACCTTGCATCTGCTTGGCGCAAATATAAATAAAGGGACTCTGCTTGCCCGTGTGGCGCTGAGGACGACACTTGCAGTACCGACAAAAAATGACGGGCGGGATTTAGCATATTAATAATGCGAGAACTTCGTCGCAGCAATAATGCTACTTAGTATTAATAATTAGAGTAGTCGTACCAGTCACATGAAATGGTGAATAGGCAACCAAATGCTTTATTTCTGGCCTTATGACCCATAGTCGTTATGTTGTTGCCTAACTTCATTGCGTGCTCGGGACCTGAAAGCATGCCATTTGCATTACGACCTAAGTAATGGGTTATTGGGCAAAAGTAGCTTTGTAGACGGAGGTCCAAAAAGGGGGGGGGGCACCCACTAAAACATCCATTAATAACTTAATCGCCTAATGACCCTGCTTGATGTATGTATGTTCTGGCGGCAATCAAGCCACGTAAATCAATGTTTGGGGGTGTGCCATACGGGCACGCACGGCAAGCGAGGAAACCTTCCCGCGAGGAGAGGGCAACAATTATTAACCTAGCTAACCAATTACCGACGTGTGTTCTCCAATGCGGGGGCAAACTGCTAACTTTCTTGTCTACTTTCTTCAATTGAGAAAGTATGTAAGCGCGATTTCCGTGCGCCCTATCTCCAAGCGAGTGCGCCATCCAAACATCCGATGGATTATGACTTATTGTCCAAATGTTGAATCTCTTCTAGCGGCGAGGGGCATGGCAACCGCAAGGGATAAATAAGTGATCGGTGTCGCCAATCTTGCCAAAACCCACAACACGCAGGCCGAATTTCAACAGGATTATGCCATTCTAGTTGATGATACCAATGTCCGTGGGACGGCCATTGTCGACGGTATAGGCAGTTACACAAGAAAGCACAGAGGGGGTGTGACAATTTTACCTCCAACTCCGCCCGCGACCGTTGCGGGCTTTTGACACGATGCCGGCGAGAATCGATGTCGTCGCATAGTGAGCAGAGCATCACCCGCGCACAAACGGGCAAAGTCGTCTACGAATAAGTCGATCCACACTTACAGACGATTTGAGCACTCGCCGGTCAGCTTTACGTCCGCTAAACTTCCTTGTTGATGAGGCATCCCGCATATGTAATAGAGCTTGACGTCTTGGTAGTGGATGTACGGTATATGCCGCCTTGCCGCGTGTTACGAATCATCACTTTAGATAGCCATGCAAGGGGGAGCCAGCAATAGTAACAACGGAACGAACCCATCTTGCATGCTGACAATGTCACGTGCTTCGGATTCATGTCGGTCTCAGTGGCCGCGGTTGGCTTATTTTATAAAGCCGATGAGATGGAGAATTTTACCCAGCACCAGTTCTTACTTACCAGCGCGCATCGTCATACCACGATTTCAATATATTTTCCGATTGAGAGAGATTGAGCATTAGATATCGCTGACGGAGTTCAGCATTCTCACAGCACACCGGATTTACCACCGCAACTGCCCTTACCGTATGGAATTACTCAAGCCATCACTGAGGTCGTTGTGGCTGAACGAGGGGGAGCCAACAACACGCGGGTGAGAGTGACTGTACGAAGGGGGAAGCGCGGCAATAACTGTTGGCAAGAAACAGACTTTATTGAAACAATATTTAGCATAAGCATCCTCGCGGCTTCCCAGCCGCAAGCTAAGAATATAAATGGACGGACACATGGGTCGCCGACGCACGACGGCGGCTGTGCTCAGCAGAGCCGGATAAATACCGTGCTGGAGCTAAGTAGCTAATTGGCAATGTGGGTCGGGTATACCTCCCTCTATTCGCCGTACACGCAAAGCTTCCCCTTCGACTGGAGGTATCGGTACACCCAGTGCTCGAAGCCCATCATATGCGTGTCGAGCACCTTGAAAGAGCGCTCAAAGTACTTTCCCGACGCTTTCGAGGAAAAGCCGTAAAGATCAACCCGAGTGCACAACCCGGACGCCAGCAGCGCCAACGGCCTCGCAAACCCGCCGCTTGGGTGGTTCTTCCCACTCGCACCCGCCATCTTGTACCACCGACTGCGCTCCTTCACGTACTTGTTTCCCCCACCCGACTTATTCACAATCATCAGACTCTTTCCCCTGGAGCAAATAAGCAGCCCTACGTTCAGCACCGCCAACACGCCCAGCGCAAGCAACGTGTCATTAAGTATTCTGTTGATTTAAGTATTCATAGTGTCCGGACCTGTGTACAAAGCTCTTCGGTAACCTGTCCACCCCCACCAGCAGGTCGTACATCAGCTCCGCATTCCCGGCCGCAGATGCTTTCTTCATGTACTTCGCCTTTACCCACATCACACTCGACGGCCGCTTCCCCACCGCCTGTCACAAAATATCGATGAAACGCGGCTGTCAGCAGAACAAACAACGTGAAGCGTTCGCATTGCGGCGACTACTCCTTAGGGTATAGCATAAAGCCCTACGAGAGGCGTACCTTCTCAAAGCCCTTCACAGGCGTGTTGTGACGGAAAATTGTGTCGTGCGCGTCGATTTCCGCGCCTCGAGCACCAGAGAGCAGATTTTCAGAGTTTGCCACAAGCGCGCAGCTACCTAGACTGCGTGGCTTGAGGTCGATAAGCTTATCAGCGCGGAGTTTCTCAAACTCCTCCGGCGTGCTCTTTAAACTTTTCATTGCGGAAGGGCCGCCGTAAGTGAGGTTCAGCTGGGCGCAGTCTCTCGTCAGAAACAAGCATCTGTTCTCCACCAGATATTGGACACCGTCCTTCTCCTCCTACGAGTACAACAACCAGCCACAACGCACCAGTTATCGCGTCAACCCTGAGAAATCAATGACGTAAAATTATGCGGAAGCAACGTAGGGTTTACGGTTTTAGGGTTACAGCAGCGCTCGGAGAGCAGAGACCTCGGAGAGGGTCGACGGCTTCACAGCTCACCTGATACTTCCCCTCCGCCATGTTCTCGATTGCTTTCGCGATCGCAGTCTGGTGTTTCTTAGGCGGGCCGCCCGTTGCCAGCCCTTTCTTTGAAGGCTTCCCAGGGCACACACTGGGCGGCTGCATCCACGTTTCGTCCTTTCGCAGTTTCCACTTTGAGTTCTCAAGGATCTTCACGGGGCCCTCGTTGCTCATGTACCCAAAGTGTCGACCCTTAGTCTCCACGGACTGCAGGTCGAAAGCGCCCTCCAGCATAGGCACAAACGTGACGCCATCCGAAGATGGCGGTGTGAGCACCGCCGTCAAATTCGTTTGTTGCACAGCGTGTATTGCGTCAGAGTCCGAAAAGCTCTGAGCCATTTGTGTCTGGGCAGCACAGCGGAGCGAAATTAACGACACCGCACCGTCGTTGACACAATATCAGGGGCAAGCAGTCAGGGACGTGGCAGCAGTTGACACTTCAATGTTCCTCTCATAAACCTTGCCGAGAGCCCAACCCACCTCAGTCTTGCTCGACTCAGTTGCTCCCGCAGATTGGCTGGCCTCAGCCGAAATCCGAGTACCAGCCGAGGCTCCGTCTGTCGATAGTTAGTCAGGTTTGGGGGTGAAACAAATGAGTCGTCGATCTGCACTACGGGAGGTTCCACGGCAGCGAGTACAGCTGGTAGACGATTATTTTTCGTACGCGTTCGTGTTCGGGGAAGAAGGGGAAGGGGAGGGAGGGGGGTGAGAGCCTACATGCACTTCTTCGACGCAATCCATATTTCCCGTAGCGTGCATTTTCCGCGATCCTCCTCTGGTCTCGGGCGTAAGAGCTGCCGCGCTCACCTATGACGAGTCGATGTGTAGATCGAGGGGGTTGCAGGTCCGGGATAGCCCCCTCTACCTCTCGAACCGAGCGCCGGCTACTGGGGGCCACCCTAGCGCGCCGCCAGCTCTCTCTGTCGCTGCCCTTCTCCGCTGCCGCCGAGTACTCGTTCTCATTGTCATCGTAGTCATCTACCTTCACGTAACCCTCAGGAATAACCCTCTGGAAACTAGTTACAAAATCAGCGTCCTTGTCTTCCTCCACGCCCTCCTCTTTCTGAGCCAAAAGCAACTTGAGCATTTCTACCTCCTCTTCCGCGGACACAAACTGCCGCTGACGGTGCCAGATAGTGCTCTTTCCCACTGCCTCGTCGCCGTCCAGGTGCACTTCACGCATTAGTTCGATGATATATGGCCGGCCCACGACGCAGCAGATGGTAACGGTCGACACCAGTAAGCAAGATATTGCCCATGCCGTGAAGCTGGATAAACGCGGTGCCTGCGACTCGCCATTTTGCGGCATGCCTCTACTTTTTTCGGGCGTCCGCTGCCTCATTCTGGTCACTTGCTTCCAGCCGCCCTGGACAGCCCCGCGCAATATATCGGGGGGTAGTGTTCCTACGGTTTTTTTCGTCTACAGAGCTATAGCGGTACGAGATCGAATCAGTAGTCCGCACACGTCGATTAGCCGAGCTGTCCTCTTCACGGCAGGGACGCAACCTGGACAGTCGGGCTACATATAATTAGTAAATTTTGTCTGACTGCAGACTTCGCCGACGTTCGGGGGGGGGGGGGGGGGGGGGGGGGGGGGGGGGGGGGGGGGGGGGGGGGGGGGGGGGGGGGGGGGAAGCAGAAAGGTGTGGAAACACTCAATGACTCGTCATAGGAGATATAGTGGGTAAAAGAGAATAAATGTGAGGGAACGGAAGATGGAGGAGAGGTTCTCGCCCTTTGAGAGCGAGAACACAGAAAGACAGCAAGTGGTACTGTAGAGAGGAGACATGTCCAGCTGTAGATCTTTTACACAGCACAGTCTAGCAGCAAGCGTACGCCACGGAAGACATTGTCACGACCAACAGAGAGTCTTTCGGGTGAGCCGTCGCCCAAATCCTCGGACAGGCGACGTACCTCGAGAGTAGCTGACGAGAGTGGCTGGACTGCGCTCAGCGGTTTGCGTGAACGTGCGCCGACTCTGCCGGGTACGGGGGGCAAGTAGACCCCTCTGTAGCAGAAACAAGGAGAAGCAGATACGTTCTTTCAGAGGAAGGCTGTGATGTGGTCACCCTGGAAGGTTTGTGCTCAAACTCAAAAGGTAACGACTTCTATCCTGATCCCCGCGGCTTACCCGGGTGACGCCAGCTGGGACGCTGTACTCGTACTTGCTCAGTCTGCGGAGAAACAGTGGAGACGCGCCGCAGCGCCGAGCTTCGTCAGTCTGAATAGAGCAGTCTGCATTTTCATGCTGATGTATCTCGAGTACTCAGATTGCACAGCATTTATCGCTACAGGTACTGTGCTTCCGCAATTTCATTTCTCATAGCTATCCCGTACCAACCAAATTGATACCATATCTGTGATGATGTGAGAAATTTTACAATATATCCAGGTTCTTGTAGTTCACACCGTTAGCTTAATTACCGAACTTACTACTAGACGTACAGTACGGGCTATATGCGTGACGAGCTTACACAGGCTAGTCTACCATTCGGCTTAACCGTCTCTTAACAATTATGTACCCGTACATTGACAATATCATTGTCTATATCTGCTAGACGTTGCTGCTAAAAATATACGCACATCCATGCTGATTAAATAAGCATTGCAATTCATCACGAATTCAATTGAAAATATAATATCAAGAATAGATAAGGTGTATGTTATTGCTGTTTTAAATATTCAATTCTGAAAGAAATACAGACTGGATTGCGAGCCAAAATAAAATATAGCCGCATGCTGAGCCGATAGTTTTAATACGACTAAATTGCCATAACTTGAATTCTTGCCGAGTCATCACAAGCTCGGATTTCTTTCAAGCACCATAACTGTTTATTATCGTAACAGTCCCTGTGAAAAGTACTTTTGCTTCATAGCTAGAACCCGCATGATATTGTTCTAATTGTCTGATTCCATTATATAATTTAATGATACCGCTGATTATTTCAAGCTCGTATCAGCACACCCCAAACGTTACTCGAACTCAAATAGTCCAACCACCCTCTGACCGTCTTGAATCCCGTACAAACTACCGAATAACCTTGAATGTTCGACGATGAACCAACAGCTCACGGGTAGGGCCTACACTCTACAGGGTAGCGAGCGCAACAAGTAGTCCACACATAACCTTGTTGAAAGATCGCTGACACAAATGCGGCAGCCCGCAGTAAATAGCACACACGCGGTGCCACCCGACGACAGACCGCGGAACATAACTTCCGCCAGTACTCGACGTCGCCTGCTCGCGGACGTGCTGATTTGCAACTCGTTGTTCATGATACAGGTACAAAAGTCTCAATTAGATTACGTCGACGAGCTTGTGGAGGCTTGACAAGTCGCGGCTAATTCCATGAAGCCGCCAGGTATGCCTCTCTACAGGCAAGGTGCCCCACACAACGACAAATGCTCTCGACAGATGCAATAAAGTAAATCAATTCGTAACTCTGACGCACTTGATGAGCACTGCGACCGGGAGCTTATCTCTTAACTAGGTAAAATGTGCTATAGCCTAAATTATCCTGCTTGCCTAGTCGCCATACACACACAGTTTCCCTTTGTGCATGAGGTAGCGGTAGGCCCAATGCTCCAGGCCCGCCATGTGGGTGTGAATGACTTGCTTCTTCTTATCAAAATACTTCCCACTAGAATGGGGTTGGAAGGAAAAGCCGTAGAGGTCCACGCGGGTGCAGAGACCCGACGCCAAAAGGTTGAAGGCCCGCGCAAAGCCACCTGTCGGGTGCTTCCTCTTTGAACCACCCGCCAGCCGGTACCACCTTGCCCGCTCCTTGGCAAAACCACCCGCCGCTTCGCCCCCCTTATTGATCATCAACAGTGGCTTCCCCCTGCACAGCGTGAGGCACAACCTATGAGCTACAACATACCACACTTTGACACAGACCCACAGTAACGGTCGCTTCATGACAGTGTGCAGCGGCACATCCGTTACTTGTATAGCAGTGTCCTCGGCAGACGGTCGAGGCCGACCAGCAGGTCGTACATCAGCTCCGCCCTATCAGTGCTCTGCTTCATGTAATTGGACTTCACCCAAATCACACTCGCTGGCCGGCTCCCCACCGCCTACGTGTGTCACATGCGCTGCCCCTCATGGCCCTCACATGCACCCTCCAACCCCCCCTTCCTAGAGATAGACCACCATCGTGCCTTGCAGCGCAAATATACGTCATACAAAGCCCACCAACCTTCTCAAAACCCTTGACAGGCGTATTGTGCCGAAAAATTGTGTCATGTCCGTCGATCTCGTCGCCACGGTGGCCCTTTAGAAGATTTTGGGAGTTACCTACGAGAGCGCAGCTGCCGAGACTTCGCGGCTTCAAATCAACCATCACCGTTGTGCGGAGCTCCTCAAACGCCTCCCCCGTTGTGTTCAATGCCTTAACGGCCTGCATACCCCAAGGTGAAGTCAAATCTATTAATTGGGGTTCAAGGTCGCGTCCGTCACGATGCAGAAAGTGGGTGCATTATATTGTTCTTCCTTAAATGAAATAGACAGAAAGAGAAGAAGGGAGGGAATTGCCTGAGGACCTCCATAGGGAAGGTTCAGCTGGGCACAGTCGCGTGTCAAGAAGAGGCACCTGTTTTCTATCACCTTCTTTCCCCCGCCCTCCTTATACAACTGAAAGGCATGTGAGCAGTCAGTAAGTGTGTGTTGGCAAAGCCAGTGCGAGCATCGCCGCACGTCTGACAAAGTGGTGGCTATCAGGCCAGAAAGAGTCTCCCTCCTACCTGCACTTTCCCTTCCACCATCAGTTCAATGGCGCGCTCCAACTCCTCCCTTACTCCATTGGAAGGCCCGCCCTTGTGAACGCCGAAAGTGGAAGGCTTCCCAGGACAATGGCTAGGGGGCTGCATCCAGGTTTCATTCTTCTGTAGCCTCCATTCCGGATGCTCTAGCACCTACACTCCCATGAACAGTTGTGTCACACTCAGTGGACAGCAGCACGGCAACCCAGTTGCTAGCCCCCTCCGCCCCCTTTCACCCACTTGGCGCCTACCTTTATTGGCCCATCGTTACTGGTATACCCGTAATACTGACCGTCCTTCTCCACAGTGTCCAGACGGTATGCCTCCTCTTGCATTTGCACCACGTCAACCTCTGACGCGTCTGGCCAGCTACCCTCGCTGGACATGAAGTCCGAGTCGGTGTCGTCTTCCTGATCCAGCCGCTCCAGCTTCTGCGCTAACATGATCTGCAGCATCTCTACCTCTTCCTCCGCTGTCACAAACTGCCGTTGTCGGTGCCAGACGGAGTCGGCGCTTCCCTCGTCAAAGTCGACGTGCGCCTCCCGTAAGAGGGCTTTGATAGTGGGGCGCCACACGACGGAGACGATGATAATCGATAGTACAGTAAGGGTGGACAAGACGCAGGCTGTGACGGGGGAGACTCTTGGAACCCCCGTGGTACTACCGTACTTCTTTTTTTGGTCGGGTGAATGGAACCCCATTGCGAGTGCCGTCCGCCTCGCAGAGCGCCGGCCGGCTCAGCCTGACGAACGACAGCCGCGATCGACCGTTGACGACCTCTACTGGAGCTGGTGAGGGCGCCGGAGCGTGAACCGCATTTCGTGCATCACCCCGCACCTCCGATTATCCTGTAGCGAGCCCAAACAGCGTACACTTACTAGACATACCTCGTTCCGGCGCGCTCTCAAGGGCAACGCGTGCAACAGATGCTCTTGCGGTCGAGTATTGATAGGCACGGTGAGGGTACACATCGCGCACGGAGCTTGGGTGTCTCCAATGCCTGACCTACACTCCGCGCTTTGTGCTATGGATGGTTAAGGTACGTCGAAATTCCTATCAGAGTACGAACCTTGAATTGGAAGGACGCAACACTGTCTTGGCCACGCCCCACTGTGTTCGACTCGCGAGTCCAGGTCGAACACGGAGTAGTATTGCTAAGATTTTAGCGCCTGTTGCGTCACCTCCCCCACCCACCGCGAGTAAATTAAAAAGGCTTGACCGTCAAGAGCTGCCAGCTGAGTATTAGCGCTTTCAAACACCAAATATTGGGTCAGCGTCTACAAACGGTGGTGCGCCTGGCCTGGGGCCCCGAGTGTAGAGAGCCCGGAAAGCGTCAAAGCCCAAAGCATCGTCTGGCCGCACGCATTGACCGACCGAACGATTCTTCTCTGCGTCGCTGATGAGTGATGAAAAATGATTATACTAGCGACATGCATGAACAGGATTAGATAATGACATAATCATAAATACCAAAGCAAATAACAATAATTTTTAATATAATTAAATAAATTCAGTCAGAGCAGTTTCAAATTTCTGGCTTGATGTCTATGACAGGTACGGGTACTGGTATGACAGGTACGACAGGTACGGGTACTGGTACCTTCCCTGGTATTCCAGATATTTTCTTCGCCGATAAATATAAAATAGGGTTTGTGTATGCCGAAACCTTGTAAGTAATTAAATTGTAACGTCCCTGCTCCGACTTTTTAATATTTCCATGATAACAATAAATCAGACAATATATGGTTCTTGATAATACTCTAAATTTGATCACTCTGAATCATTACGCACTAATTCATTAGAAAAATATTCATCCATCAACTATTATTATCATTGTGTCATCTTGTATTACGTGATCTATATATCATAATATTGATATTTTTATTTATCAATACTAAGCGCACATGGACGAGTACAGGCGGCGGGGGACATGTCGTACAGGTACAGGAGATACCTGTGAACTCTACATTTTTTCAAATTTATTTGTAGTACACTCTCCTATCAGTATATACTTTCTATGGACATATGAAATAGTATTTGTCATAAGAGCACAAAGAGCTGTATCGTTCCAGCATTTCCAGCTGCGGCCCGATATATTTCGAGCTGTCTTTCGTCGACTCCGCTCTGTAATATAATTGTGTTCCTGGCAAGCGCACAATCCTGCCGTTCTCTTGCTGCCAGCAGTAGCTGCAACTCATTATTTGGTGGGCTAATCCCTATAAGTCATCAAGTCGATAAATATCACCGGTAGCGCAATGTCGTTACTCGCTGTGCGCTGGAGGCCCGTCTTTGCATCCGTCCGTCCACCGATAGGCCGAAACAGCGGAGCCGGCCCCCACTGGCTGCGGGGCGCCTCTCTCGCGATCAACACGCGCAGGAGAAACCCTCTGCACCGGTCACGCATCTCTAAATCACAAGAGATTTGTGCCCTTTGGCACTCAGACTCGGAGTTGATCGCTTCCGCGGGTGGCCTTGCCCAAAGTGCGCCTTTGCTCTTCTTCTTCGGTCTCCCTTCGTCGGTGGAGGACTCACTCCGGCCTACTTTCGGCGTGTTAACCCCTGTGGTCTCCGTGGTTCTTGTGCTCTGGATCAATGGCAAGATCACCGAGATACGACGGGAGCAGGAGTCCAAGGCAGCCGCCGCCGCTGGGAAGGCTATCAGTGAGGGGACCCAGAGGGCGGTAAGTCGAATACCGCCCGAGCAGTGGCAGAAACTTGCCCTCTGTCTCGTCATCGACCTCCTCGGCGACTCGAGCTTCGCACTTCCCGGTCTGGGGGAGCTTAGCGACGTAGCCTTCGCCCCGCTAGAGGCTTTCCTTCTGTCGCGCATGTTCCAGTCTAACATTATCAGCACGTTTGGCGCGGTCGAAGAAGGGCTGCCGTTCACAGACGCGATCCCCACCGCCACGTTAGCTTGGATACTGGAAACTTTCTTTGCTGAGACGTCGCTCGGCCGCTGGCTTGGCCTAAAACCACTTTCAGGGGAGAGCCTCGAGGGCGAGAGCAAACAGAGCTGAAGTTTCACTGAGAAATGTGATGATCCCGATGAAATCAACCGAGCATGTCCAACAGTAGCAACAACCACACAATAGAACATCCCCTCATTGTGTCGCTCCACATAGGCTCATGCATCGTCTATGTGTTCACTGTGACACCTCAGTTGCATAAGTGTCTGACGCCTCGTAGTACATTAATGGTCCTCACTTACACTTACTTTGAATGCCATGCAGACATGAATGCTCAACCGAATTACGCCATATTACGCCAAATCCTGTCAATTATCAAACGCCAGTGTGGAGTTTCATGAAGGACGCCATTCCAGGGAGTGTCGTGAGCCCCGTCTCACTTCTTCCTCCTTTGCTTTGGCCCACGGGCGCCTTTGGGGCCATCGTCCGCACGTGCCTTGCGCTTGCTGCCGCCTATTGGATCATCATCAAACGAGGAAACCGATGTCAGTACTCTTCGAGAACGGCACACGTGATGCACCACCAACAATCATCTGCGCCGCGTTGTCTCCCATTGGCTGTGGCTTACCGGAGGGCTTGTCTGAGGAGGGGCGACCGCCCCCCTGCTTACCCCTTTGTGGCCTCTGCCCACGTTTGAAGGTAGCATCCGGCTCTTCCCCAACCTACACACACACACACACACACACACACACACACACACACACACACACACACACACACACACACACACATCTGAGCCTCCGCTTATCACTGCCACCCCTCCCCTCATCACCAGCAAAGGTCAAGAAGCAGCACTGGCAGCTAGACGGTCACGAACGACTGTCTCCTTTTCTAGACGGCAGTAGCAGCAGTGATAAAGACACCCCCCCCCCTCCCCCCGGGCTGCTTTTTACCTCCTCACGGTAATACTGCGCGTCGTCGTCCACCTCCCTCGCCTGCCGCGCCTCCCTCGCGTCCTCCATCTCCTCCTCCCACCACATCTTCTTCCTCTTCACCCTCCCCCCTCCTTCACCCCCTTTCCCCGCCTTGCCAGCCTTCTTGGCGGCGTCCTTCGCCCCCTGCTCCGCCTTCTTCCTCCGCACGTTTTCCTCCTGCTTCCGGCGCCGCTCCTCCTTCAGCTTCGTCTTCTCACTCTTCGCTTCCCCAAGAGCCGCCACCTCTGCCTCCGACTTCGACACGTACCTGTTACGAGCAACACCCCCATCGCATCACCTCCTCCCACATCCCCTCCCAACATGACCCACCACCCCATCCAAATGCAAATCTCCCGCAAAAATAGGGAAGGTTAGGGGTCCTCACTTGTGGAAGATAACTTTCCCATCCCCCAGCCCCTCCTCCACCTTGATCACCTCTAGCTCCAGGCGTGGCCCCACCTCGTGCAGCTTCACACGGCTCTGCTTGGAGGCCAGGTTACCTTTCCCCATGTCCTGCAGCCCAACTCCGCAGTCAGCCGCCCTCCGCGATGCACCCGGGACATCCCCCGCACGTCACGCCATACCTCACAGCGTATGGGGGAGGGGAGGGAGGCAGGGGGTGTCACCTGGGCCAGGGTTATCCGACTCTCCGCGGCCTCCTCGCCTTCGCTCTCTGACCCGTACCCAGCCTTGGTGATAAACTCAGACACGTCGGCCATATTGCTCATGTCCGGCAAGTCCTTTCTCTACAGTGCCAGGCCGGTAGCACCGTAGTCAGTATTGTCAACAGCGTGTAACAAGGTTTGCAAGGAGCCAGAGATGAGCAGCTTGTGCGCACTACTTCGCAGATCCCACACTCAAGTAGAGGATTGCGATTGCTGGCAACAGCAGTGTCGTTTGTCAAATATTTGCGACATGTATGACCATCGTTTCACCGACTATCTCCTCAGGATGTCACATAACAGCCGCTGCACCTACAGCTAGCAGCCCTGGACGCTGGGGCGATTGTGCTCGGCATGCTGCGATTTGAGAATCAGAATTCAAGCCTGGTAATCAACAGCCGATACCTATTGAGATAAGATGGCAATGCCATTTATACAATGTGATATAATAAGCGAAGGAGGCTTTGTCGATGACTTGTGAAATGAAAATCAGGGCAGCGGGACGCCATCCAACACAGGTTTACACTTTAAGCGATGGGTAATGAGAATTGATAGTACAGAGTACCCGTACGAGTAGGTGTGGAAACTGAGGCACTGAGTGTGCCCTCACCGCCATGCGAACACGTGGCCAATCCTTTTGAGCTGGTCGACAAAGTAATTAGGAACTGAACAGATAAATGAATGGAATCACGTAACTCGGAGAGCAGTGATAAATACAAACGCGAGACGACCGCGGAGCCGACCACACTTGTGAAACCTGCCGTACAGATGATGGTAAACCTTCTGATTGAAAAAAATAACAGTAAGTAACAATGCATTCTGTGTTCATTATAAAACTACCAACCGATGCCGCTCCTGCCTCCTGGGCCATGCCGGAACCCAGCAGTGATGGATTTTATTGGGCTCATATGTAAATTAACTGTAAAATCATAAATTACCAATACCCAAAACATATTGGCTTTCATAATATTGGCTATCATATAAACGACGATTTCCTTCATTTATCAATTCCATCACATGCCTAGTCACTCCACATATCTACTTCGATGACAGCTCTTAGTACATATTATCAGACCAGTCTTCGCCTTAAAATGCAGCGATCAATGTCGACTCTGCAACGTCATCTACTATGAAGGTGTCCAAGGTGTAATCAAACTTATGAATAATAGCCAATGCTGTAAAGTACGCAAACACTAATCAAACACAGGTGCTATCCTCGTAGCAGCAGTCTGGTTTATCGTCTGTACCACAGATGCCGTTCGATTTAGGTATTGTAAGCATTTAATAAGTGTAAGTAAATATTTCGCGCGCGGCGCTGCTGCGGATGTACAGGTACTGACATACATGTACCTTACCACGGCAACGTACAGCGAAAAAAGGTATTTGTAATCAAACACGAGCAAAAAGCAGGAAGACATTTAGAAAATAACCAAAAATTATTTAGAGGCGGCACGGCACGGTACTGGTACTGCTGGCGGCAGAAGCTCGCGGACGACGCGGGAAGGTTTGCGTCTCCGCTATCCATTCGCGGCATGCGAGAAAAACAACCTGGCACAAGCAGCAACGACACTGACGGCGCGCCTCATCAAACCGCGCGAGAAGATTGCACCTTAACACAGCCCCGTAACGCGCACTATGCCGTCATACATTTGACCAACCGAGAGGCGGTTGATCACACGAGGAGAGCGGCGATACAGTGTGTGTGCGCCGTATTTTTGTTCTGCGCAACAGAAGAGCGGCAGTAAAAAGACCCGCGAGGGGTCGGCGCCCTGGGGTCGCTGCCTCGCTGACCTCGGCTGTGAAGGGGGCGAGTTGTGTTAAGTGTGATAACTGCATGTAAACTAAGCCAGGAATCATCGAAAGAACGGATTTTTTCTGTGCGGCTGGCTGCCGAGTGAAATCCGGTAGCCCTACGCGGCGACTCGCACGACATGGCATCCGGTTTCCCGCAGCCAGGCGGTAGCCGTCCGGGGACGGCCGGCAGCCGACTACGAGACAGCACGGTGAGCCCTGTTCTTCGGCACCCTGCTATAACTATCTCGCTTTACTCGAAACCTACAAATTAACGCCACGGGGCTTCCTATAAGTTTACGAGCTACTTCTTACGCCCTTTTCGGTGACGACCGAGTGACTTGGAAACAGAACCACGGCTTTCACGAGCAGGGGAGGGGGGGGGGGGGGGGAGCTGGAAGTGATTAGCAAGAGCTGTGTTGGGTTGGTAGGGCGACGAGGGGTGGGTAGAGCGGAGAGAGTGAGGCGGGAGGGAGGAGAGTCCCAAAGAGGACGAGAAAGGGCGGTTTGGGGGAGAATGAAGAGGGGAGGGGTGGGGAGTGGACTTATGGTGTGGGTGTGGGGACGCAGGGGCTAGGGAATTCGGAGGGGTTCAGCCTGCGGGAGGTGAAGGAAGATGCGTTCAAGGACTACGCAGAGGGGGCGCCGCAGCGCTTCAAAAAGTTTTTCAACACGCCCCTCTTCGACCGCCTGTTGCACACCTGCGTGCTACTCTTCGTGGCGCGCTTCCAGATCGAGGCGCTGAGCAAGAGCGTGGACAAGCACAACCGAGTGAAGGACGAGGACAGGAGCAGCGCGGCGGAGCAGCGAATACGGCAGCTGGAGGCGGAGGTGGAGCACTACCGAGCGGAGCTGTCTCCGCTGTACGGCTCGGTGTTGATGAACTACAGCGACTACAAGAACCCGCAGCAGGACAAGCTCTTCTTCGAGACCTTTTACGACGTGCTGGCCGCTATCCTGCGCTCCGCCTTCGCCAGCCAGCGCAATGACGCGGTGATCGAGGTTGAGCTGGGGCTCATCTTCCGCACTAACCACTTCAACCTCGCCAGCCGCGTGCACAACCCACCGCGCTCCATCGACACCCTCTCCCTCCGAGAGCTCCACGCGCTCAAGACGGAGGGCAGCAGCCTGAGCCTCTCCGCCAAGATGTTCACCAGCCTGGCGGAGAAGCCCTCCCCGCTGGGTGTACAGACCGCGAGCGTGGCGACTAGCGAGCTCATCGGCCGCATCTGCGCGCGGAAGAAAGTGGTGGCGCCCAAGCCCAAGGCCAGACGCGCGCCCACCACCCCAAAGATAGAAGACGTCACGTTTGAGGGCGTAAACGGTGGGGAGGAGGGAGAGGAGGCGCTGCCTGGGGAGCAGAGCTCCACGTTTGTGGCGGGTAAGGACTCCAGGCGGGCGAAGAACGGGGCGGGGAGTGCAGGCCACAAGATGACGCAGAACCAAATGAACATGGCCGCGCTCACGCGGCGCGTCAACGAGCTAGAGGCGATGAAGGACAGTGTGAAGGCGGGAGCAGGCGAGATGTAGTAGACCACACCCCGCTACCCATCCCACCCCAAACCCCTCCCACGTTCCCACCCACACCACCCGAGTACAGTAAAAAATAAATATATTTCTTATTTGGGTTAGCTGGTAGTATTCGTAACAGGCGAGAGCCTCACCAGCGGATGCCACATGCCCAGTCACACTGCCAACATGTGGTAGCCCTCTGACAGACCACGCACTATGCCACGAAACCCTCTGGGCGGGTGCGCATCGAGACGTACTAGGGGAGGGCCTGAGAGTTTCCCAAACTTGGGGAACGTGCGGGCTGGATATAGGGCACCCTCTAGCTGACGTTGCGAGGCCGAGCTGGTCTGGATGGGGGTTTATGATTCGCCTGGGTGAGATATTATGAGGGGGGGGGAGAGAATTTCACACCTGGACAAGGTTGCGGATACCCTTGCTAACACCCGAGGGCTGCACGCCGATGTTGTAATGCCGGAAGGAGATGCGTCCTGTCTCGGGGTTGTGATTCAAGAGCACCACCCTCTGCGCCACCGTCAGAATAGAGACGCCACATGTCAGAACACGAACAGCGCTCTTCATATCAACTGGCGCGTGGAAGTTAAGACAGGTATGGGAGAACAAGAGCGTGGTGGGAGGGGGGGGAGACAAGGACCTGGCAGGTCTTGAGCTTGACTTTGCTGACGTTGATGGAGGGAAACAGGTTCTGGAACATCGTCGCCGCCAGCTTCAGCTCCTCTGCTGACCCAAAGTTGTTCATCACTACCTACAGCAATGCAAGTGAAGACGAGGAGCGCACATCAGCAGAGTTCACACCACCATATCTACTCATTCTACCCCGTCAAATAATTACCCCCAGTCACCCCCCTTTCCTTGTCCCCAAGTAGCTTCCAAAGCGGGCGCTACATCAATTAAAAAACAAGCGAAGTGGTTAGCTTGAATTATGCAGATGGAATAAAAGGGAGGAAGCTCACCAAAGGCGGTGTGAGAAACATCTCCGGAGGGCAGTGTGGCTTTTGCTGCGCTCCTAACACGTCGCGCATGAGCGAATAGTTGTGGATGCGCATGGTGAGTGTCGGGCCCTGATATACATCAAAGGAAGCGCCACTCAGTTTCGCCAAGTGAATGATCAAAGGCGCTGTGCTGATGTCCTTTCAGTAAATATGACGCATGTGGACATCCAGAGGAATGGATGTGATGGTGCGTCATTGGCTGCTGCTCTGTGAATACAGTTGCACTAGCAGCGCGTGAAATGCCACTGCCTTAATGTTTATCCTTTCCGTGTTTGGGGGTGCTACAGTGCTCTCTGAGGAAAAATGGAAAACATGCTAAGTATGTTGAGCCGAAAAGAGTTTATGGGGACGGTAATAACGGGATATCTCGCACCCGTGGTGACTTGGCGACCTTCATGTAGGATGCATTGTCAGTGGCAGTGAGCATGAGGAAGTGGGTGACGCCCATGGGGCCCGCCACGTTTACAAAGTCCTTTAGCGTGTTACTCTTTGACTCCTTCACTTGCGGCAACCACAATCATCATCGCACACAGGTCTCATCAGCGCCAACGCAGCCACCCGCCACACCCGTCCTCGCCATAGTATCCAACCGCTACGCATGCGAAGCACTTAACAAGCACATCACCGGCGATGGGTCAATGGGTGTTGTTTGACTGGCTGTCGCACCTTGAGGTTGAGCGCGGTGTTGGGCAT
Organism: Tetraselmis chui; assembly: GCA_026401115.1. Lineage (NCBI taxonomy): Eukaryota > Viridiplantae > Chlorophyta > Chlorodendrophyceae > Chlorodendrales > Chlorodendraceae > Tetraselmis > Tetraselmis chui. Next base: position 55,474 of record JAPMLY010000508.1, read on the forward strand.
CATCACCTTGCGCATGTCCTTCTCTAGGTCATGTAGCACCATCTACAAACCGAAGCAATCACCAAAATTACCACAGCTGCACAGTGATCCCATACCAAGGCTGCTGGGCACAAAAACACCCCCCCGCTTCCCCTGCGCTGTTTAGTAAAACTAACAAATTTGCACTAAATTGCACGAGGCAGTTGCGGAAATGGCCCACCCCATGCCGGCCGCGCCGAAAGACGAAGCTCTTGGGCTCAGGCTTCTTCGAGGGGTCCACCTCCACCACCTGGTGCGTGCGTTTCTTCCTCTGTAGCACCAAACACGCGACGACGGCTGAACAACACCGAACTCGCGTCGAACTCCCCCCCCGAGGCCCACGACTGACCCCCCCCCCCCCCCCCCCCCCCCCCCCAAAGTCCCGCAATAACACACAATCTCGACGCTACTCTTGAGTGATTCGACGTTATCTTTTGTGTGCTTCCGCAGGATGCCTCCTGCCCTCGCTATTCAGTGCCCACTGTTTGATATTACAATGCCACCTGGCACCCGTTGCTGTCACGGTGTCAGTCGAGTGAGGAAGGAAGGTCAGCTCGGCCCGGCGCTCACCCTCGGTTTCGCCATCCTCGCTCGCTACTTTTGAACGGCAGCACACGTTTCTCACTATATCCGAGCAAGTCCCAGAGAGACGGAGAAAAGAGTTTTCGTGCTTCCGTGGCGGATGGAAGTGTCTGCCTCCCACGAAAGGCGGCGTTGGGGTGGTAAGCAGGGGCATGGCCGACACCAGCGCCGCCGTTTGGTCGACGGGTACGGGTACTTATACTTCTTATTCCCTCCCGTACAGCAGAATAAAATTTTCAAACATATACGGGTACCGGTACATGTAAATATTCACGATTTACAAAAAGCATTGTAGACACGCGAGGACAGAGAAATAGTAGGGGGGCGACCAATAAGGAGGGCAACAGTAACCAGCGGGGTCAAGGAATCCAAGACGCGGCAAAAGGAAGCACTACATTGTGCACATACCCAGCTGCGAAAATACATGAGACCACAAGGTACTCAAACGCGACGCTGAAAACCCAACACGTGGAGGCGACAAGCGGCGCCTCACGCGCATCGCGAGGAAACGCGGATACGGTGGCTTGCGGCCCACGGCCTGGTGAAGAACACCGTGGCATGAGAAGGCATCCTAGCCGAGGAATAACGGCCTCCATACCGTCCACGGAGACGGACCTTCCGCGCAAGACATTGTCTGCTTGGGCGACATGGACGGCGAGAGAAACCTTTCGGTACTAGGAGGCCAACAACTTGCTTATATATACATGCATCCAATTAGAGGCGGTTGCTTGCTTGGCCAACACTGTTTAAAATCCGTGGTGTGGCCGCCGAGAGCACCAAATTCTGTGATTGCAAAGGGAATTAGGCGTATGTCGGGGCAACTGCACTTGCCCTCCGAGAACTTGTCGAGCTCCGTCTTCTCAACATGGCTTATTAGAGCGGCTTCGGGAGACGGCGGCGGGGCTAGAAGAGCCAAACAAACCGGAAATCACGGCATGAAGAGCAAGTTTCGAGCCTCGGATACCGTGGTAGTTGTTGTAAGTAATACCGCATACGTATTAGTTGCAGATAGCTATTGTAAGCTATCCTAGATATGATTAGTACATGTCTAGATCGGACATACCGATAAACTGTTTGACTCGGTACAGAGCTGTCGCTAGGCTACAGCTCTCCCACTTCTGTTGTCCCGACACCACGCATGTAGGCTGGTTGTCGCCTTAACTGTTCCGTTTGCGGGACTGTGACTGTAACTACGTTTGCGTACGTTATCTTCCACACTAACTGTGTTTGCATGGTTCAATAGGTTATGGGCCCCCGCCTCACGTCACTCACGCGCGACAACCTGGTTCGGCGAGCTGCGATCGACAGCTCTCCCGCAGAAGGCAAGTTTCCTTAGACTCCTAGTACTTTCAACCTGTAGTCGGCGGTATCGCCAGTATAAACTGCGATTTTAAAACCCGCCACCACCCCTCTTAAGTCAGCCACCCGACGGAGATAGCCAGCCACCCACACCGACGCACTCGTCGTGTGTGGACAGGGTGCACACATGTTCAAGCTGGAGAACGGGGGGGTGCACTGTCGGGTGAATACGCATCCACAGGTCGCACGCCAGCCGTAGCTTACCTTTTATTTTTATTTTTTATCCTCGCCTCGCGAATCAGCCACCAGCGCAGCGCTCCACCTGTCATGGCCTTGGCCTCGACTTGTGCCCCACACTGGGTGGAGGATACAGAAAAGGTGCTATGAGACACCCCGGGGCTACAGGCCGAGGGGTCGCCGGGCATCAGGCCGTCTCTTTGCATACCGCTGTTAGGCACGAGTCCGGCTAGCGGTTTTTACCGCTGCCTGTTTTCTATCCAGCTCTTTCTTTTTCGCCCTGTGTCGAAATGGCGCAGAAAAACCCGCCTGTTTCACCTGTTGGTTCCCCTGACCCAGGCTCTCAGCAGAGCACTGTCGATCACCCCCCGGACACTCACGCACTGCTCGTTGCGCAAGTGGCGCACTTAACAGCTCATCTCGACTCGCAGTCGGCCGAGAGTGCTGTTGCTGCTGCGGGTGCTAATCCGCACCCCCCTGTAGCTCAGCGCCGCCACGCTGCTCACATCGAATCCGTCCGAGACAGCCACGACGGCCACACCCTCCACCTGCAGAGCACTGTCGCTACTACCCAGGGTGTCCTCGAGCTCCTCCGTGTGCAACTGACGCGCCTTGAAGCGTTTCTCGACTCGCAGTCGGCCGAGGGTGCTGTTGATGCTGCGGGTGCTAATCCGCACCCCCCTGTCGCTCAGCGCCGCCACGATGCTCACCTCGCACACTTTCCGGACGGCCACCACGTGCACACCCTCCCCCTCGAACACCCCCCGGATACTCTCGCGCTGCTCGTTGCGCAAGTGGCGCGCTTGACAGCTTGTTTCGACTCGCAGTCGGCCGAGGATGTTGTTGCTGCTGCGGGTGCTAATCCGCACCCCCCTGTAGCTCAGCGCCGCCACGACGCTCACATCAAACCCGTCCGGAACAGCCACGACGGCCACACCCTCCCCCTGCTTGTGCATCCCCAGCCTGGCTACGCCCCACAGGACGCACATTCAGCCTTGTCTGCTGCTACCGCTGCAGCTCCTGTTGGCGACCCCGCCGTCGCACAGCGCCGTCCCGATGCGCACCGCGAGCCCTCGCGCCCCGAACTCGTAGGTGAACACTTGCAACCACCCCCCCCATACCCCCCCACTGATTCTGCCCTACACCGCGACCCCTCCCATCACGACATCGCGGTTGAACAACTCCCGCCACCCCCCCCCTACCCCCCCGTTGGATATGCGCCTCACCACCACATACCTCTCATCCCGGAGGCGCCCTCTCACGGCGTCCCCCCCTCCCGTGAGCACCCGCATTCGTACGCCCCGCCGCCTCCCATGGCCGGCCGCTCTCCCTTTCCCGGTGTCCCACCTCTTCTTCCCTTCCATGGACATCATTCTTCCCCAGCCCAGCGTGGCGACCACACCCCCGGTGGCCGTCGTCGCCCAACTGTTGACCCCATAGTCATCGGGCGACCGACACACGCAACCCCCGACTTTGACCCAGACGTCCACCCCAGTCTATTGGGCAGCCCCCACTATGCCCCCGTCTGCACGCGCCCCGCTGTCTCCACGGTCTTGCGCATCCTTGGCTCCGCCCATGCCTCACCCACGGAGGCACATTGGCGCGCTATGCAAAAGGCCCTCCGCTCCCTTCATGGCACCATCCACATGCGCCTGACGTTGGGGGGGGGGCATGGACCACAGCCTCCAACTCACAGGCTTTGCCGACGCTGACATGCTCACCAAACTCCTCCCAAGACCTGCACTGGCAAGACACCGAAGTGCGATCATTAGAGGACAAGACCCAATGCAACGCTTCATCCCGTAGCTACATGCAGGGGGAGTGTTGTAAGTAATACCGCATACGTATTAGTTGCAGATAGCTACTGTAAGCTATCCTAGATATGATTAGTACATGTCTAGATCGGACATACCGATAAACTGTTTGACTCGGTACAGAGCTGTCGCTAGGCTACAGCTCTTCCACTTCTGTTGTCCCGACACCACGCCTGTAGGCTGGTTGTCGCCTTAACTGTTCCGTTTGCGGGACTGTGACTGTAACTACGTTTGCGTACGTTATCTTCCACACTAACTGTGTTTGCATGGTTCAATAGTAGTACAAGACACCCACATCGGTAGGGACTAGGGAGGCCATCGTTGCCGTTGGGGAGTTAAACTATCATCGTGTGGTCCGTGAGAATCTCGACGCAAACCAATCCCGAGCGCAAGACAACCACATCCGCAGGGAGGCAGTCGTTGCCGTTGGGGAGTTGAACTATCATCGTGGGGTCCGTGAGAAGCGCGACGCAAACTAACCCCGAGTGCAAGACACCCACATCCGCAGGGAGGCAATCTTTGCCGTTACAGAGTTGAACTAACATCGTGGGAACCTCAACGCCAACCATGAGTGCTCCGCGCATCTCGGAGATAACATCCTCAAGTCAAGGCCGCTACTAACCAAAAGTGCGCGGTATATATGAACGGGCGCATCTCCGCCGAATTGAGCCAAGTGGTCGGCAAATGCAGTTGCCCACGCGTCATCCGACATGCCAACACCCATTGAAACGATTTGCATCCCGCATTGCTTGAACCGAGAGATTGCAAAAAGCAGTGGGGGAGCGTCGGAGCGAAGAGTGGAGAGGATGCGGGATGATGGTAGTTTAATGATGCGACAAACCGTGACGCGGAATACGGCATCTTTGTGCCCAGGAAATTTGCCAAGGAGCTCGCCAAGGCGGCCCGTTGTAGGCGGGTCCGAAGCCAAAAGCGCCATGTCACCGTGGCTGAGACGAGATGAAAACTGCCTTGACTATGGCCGAGCGTAGTAAGAAAACAAGAGAACGAGGTTGGCAAAGCGAAGCAAGTCGATGCGCTCACGTATGTCGGCTTGTAGCTTTGGAGAGATATTCGTGGCAAACGCGGAAAGGGGTACGAGCGAGGGCATGCTAGCGAGGGGCCAAGTAGTGTGCTCGTTGTTTGATTGGGCTTCGGCGACGCAACATGCGCGAGCCATCGTCGGACGACGGGGGAGCATCGTCAAGGCCGAGGTTAAGAGGGGTTCGGACTCGGCGAGAGCATGAGTGCCGCACGCGGCACCCAAGCGCGCCCACGTCGAAGTGGGTTCTAACGACCACATGGGTTCATTATCGCCCCCATCTCCATCCGGTGCACTAGGCCGGTGGGACACCGTTGTGATCATACTAGTCGCTAGCCGTCCGTACGTGATCGGCTCCATAGGAACATCGTCTTGGGTATCTCTGCGCACGCAAACGTCTTGTTGAGAAAAAAAACCGAGAGTTGAGCCCACTGCCAAACCCGCCGCTCCGACGTGGGCCGCATTTGCGAAGGCAACCAATCCCCCACCCATCTGCCTAACCATAACATAAATAGTAATCGTCTCTTCCAATGCCCGTAGCTAAAGGATAAGTCGACAACCCCAACAAGCACAAGTGATGGTGGCGTGGCTGCTCTTTAGATGAGGTGAAGCACCTAGTTTGGGAAGAAGAGACGCATGTCAAAGCGCCAATGGGGGTCCAGTTTGTGCTCTTGCCTCCGTGCCATACTTTTTCTCATGTCCCCCGGTTCTTTGCCGTCGGTTTTCGAGCACATTTCCGTCCGTACCCTCCCCCGGAGGTTTACGTTGTTAGGGGGCGCATGTACGAGTAGTGTGCCGTTGCGATCACCCTAGGCTCACTACATGAGTCAACTTATGGATAATTGTGTACCAGCTAGGGGAGAGGTTGGGCGAACACGCGGATAGAGTTACCGCTCCGCGCAAGATGCTGAGCACGGAAATATTCATTCGAAAACCCTATGTACCGGGTTTTTCCGGCGGCGGATGATCATGTGGACCTCCGCCGCCAAACCGTGTCGCTCCTCCGGCCGCGACCCTCCACCTGCATGCGTAGCTTCTTGCCCCCATGGGCGACTCGACTCTCACATGGCTAGTCGGGTGCCATCGAGCGCCCTGCCCTAGCGCTGCTTCCCGGATGTCCGCCGCCAGCTCCAACGCCCGCCGCCAACTCAAGTCCGTCCGTACCCTCGTCGCCGCAAAACTACCCCGCAGATACAAGTCCCACCCGTAAACATGAGAGCATTCGAGGAGTATCAAGCCTTGAAAAGAAATATCGGACTAGCCGAACGGGAGATCTTGATGTTGGTGTGCATATAATATTTTCAAAAGCCCTAAGTACCGAGGCTTCCCGACAACCGTAGATCACGCGGATCACAACTGCAGGTTTTCAATCCCCTAGCCCCCAACCGTGCTAGGTCTAACACGGCTATAGGGTTACCCGCGCCCACCACATGGAGGTGGGGGTGAGTGCCGGCGGGCCTACGAGCGCACCCCCTCCGAGACCGCCGCCGCTGCGCCGCCGGCGGGCGCCCATGCCATTGTACATGTACTCGTTACTAACTTGATTCGTGCTTTTGCATCGGAAGGACACGCTGTGGTTACGTCGCCACTACATTTTAGCTCGAGGTCATTGTACAATACTTTACTATCACTACCTCCCGGTACGGAGAGTACGCAAAATTAATCTAACTTGCTACATGAAGCGCGGGTATAACTTCCCGAGACATACAAGCTACGGCGCTTGTCTAATTAGACCTTAACGCGAGCCCTAGCGCCATGCACGATGGGGACCAAGCGAAACCAAGTGAGAGCTAGCGAGGCTGGACCTATTAAAGCCTAATGTAGTGGAGGGAGGTTAACAACATAATTAGCAATTATGTGTTTAATTACATTATAATGTTAGCACACTCAACCGTCAGACATGTTCCATCCCTCTCTATATGCACTTTCATTTGTAGTGACAACAATGACAGCGACATCAAGCAAGCATTGATTTGTGCTAGCAGCTAGCTTTCATAGGCAAACTGCCACACCCGCATCTCTGCGTTTTTTTGCTATTAACGCATGACAACGGGGGTGGTAAGTACACAGGAATGACTGAGTGGGAGATCTTCAAGCGCCGGGTACGGCTACTGTTGTGAAAGCCCTCCGTGCACTTTTCCTGAACATATGTTCATATTGTGATGGTTCGGTCCTCGATGTGAAAGGTGGGGGCTCATCTTTGGCCGTGACACGCCTATATACCAAGATCGGACTTACCGGGTATCGAGCCCGCGACCTTTTGCGTATTAGACGTGTCCATTCTTTTCCGATGCGTCGGTAAAGCGCACGCTTAATACACAGAAGGTCGCGGGCTCGACACCCGGTAAGTCCGATGTTGGTATGTAGACGTGTGACGGCCCAAGATAAACCCCAAACTCCCACAATATGTTGATCGCGGGGATCATCGCAGCGAAGTCCCAGTCCCCCCCCCCCCCCCCCCCCCCCCCCCCCCCCCCCCCCCCGTTTAGTGGCCCCCTACCGTGCATTCGTGCAAGTAGGGATGTCACGGACTCACGGGTACACCCCTACTACATTATGGTTAGCCACGCCCATGATGACAAAATGGGGGTGGTTCCAAAGGGATTGTGGGCGCAACCCCCCCACTCCTTGACCGCCGGTGAGCGCCACGGACATAATTTACTAATATAGCCATAAATACTTATAATAACATGTCCATGTTCTCCATTGTAGACGCGTTCGATTAACCTTGTTCTGACCGCTACACTGTTAATAAAATATAAATCCTTTTAAGAGTCCTATGTATTACTTAAAGTTCCACAACTATGTAATTAGTTTACCCATAATAATTACGGGCAATTCGCTTGGAAGTGTAATCCCTACTCAAGCGGTGGGAGACCCAAAATCTCCATCCCCGGGGACATGCTCATGAAAATTGGATCGACTGGCGTGGGCACCAGCACGTGCCAGACATGATGTGCGCGCTTGTGTATGTGTGTCTGCGTGAAAGGGAGGGGGGAAGGGGGGGGGAGGGGGGGGGGGGGGGATAATTTTGGACAAGGGATTATCTATTGTTCCCTTTGAGCAAGCCACGCTGGAACTGACCCCTCGGTTCTCACGCGGAGTCCATCAGACGGGATTCCCTCCGAAAGTGAAAAAATATTAATACAAGTTCCTGCCACGTGGACCGCGACATGGCGAAGAACGTCACTGTCTCCAAGATTGGGGTTCATCCCCCCTCTTTTTCCTTTTCACCACCACAGCGCTTTCGTCGAAAGGAGTGACATCACGTTATCCTGAACTGTGAGAGCAGAATGGACATGCCAAAGGAAAATACACATCTGTTTATTACAACCCAATTCAGACAATGCGCCCTGCTATCCCCTTTTCAAGATGAATGAATCATCTGCGCAAGCGAGAGTGAGGAAAGGAGGGAGGGGAGGGTAGTCGGAAGATGTGATATTTAAAATGAGGGCTCTTACAACGACTTTCTAATCACACAAATATAAAGCCCTGAAAAGTGGCGGTTTCGTCTGCAGATCTTCAACACATGATACTAATAATGGGGTGAGGGCTGCGACCGGGTGAACACGTGCAGACGGTAGAACAGACGCTCGCATCTCAGCAGCGGTCCACTGGATGGTAAGGCGGCTACTAAGGAGGGCATGGATGTCCTCCTCCTGGTGGGCCGTGGCTCCCTTCGGCGGGGGCCACCTCCGGTGAGCGCTGGGGGTTCACGGCGCAGACACATTACGTCCGGAGGGCTCCTCGTCAGTGAGGTCGCAGATAACCACCATCTCCATCTGCCTCAACCCTGATGGCGCACTCGAGCCATGGAGGGGCTCCGCTTCCGGCGGAGGCGCACCGCTGCTGCTACTGGCTCCACTTGCAGATAAAGCGCGACCCGGTCCAGCGGGCGTCGGCAAGTTCACATCGAGGAAGGTGTGACGACTAGCTTCCGTCTCCTCTGCTGATCCGGGAGGAGAACGAGGAGGGTCCACCGCGCCCTGAGGGTCCCGCTCCGCCCCCTCCACCCCCGCACCCTCCTCCCCGTTCATGCTCCTCACCGTGCTCTCGCTCACCAGCGCCACGCGGCACATGGGGCACGTGGTGCGCTGCGTCAGCCACTGGTCGATGCACTTCATGTGAAACTCGTGACTGCAGGGCAGCTTGCGCATCATCTCGCCCGTCTCGTAGGAGCAGAGGCACACAGCGCACGAAGGCAGCCCTTCGCTGTCCACGTCCCCCTCACCCTTCGCCTCCTCATCCACATCCTCTGGCACCTGTTCAACCCACACACCCATCGAAATCAATACGAAACATACTCAAGCCAGGCTTAGGCACAGTAACATGAAAGAGCTACGTATGAACAACTTCGATGTGGAATGGGATAAATAAAATTAGCATAATCAGTACGTATGCAACTGCATAGTATGTGTGCGTGTGGGTTTGTATGTGAGAATGCAAGGCAGAGGGCGTGTGTGACTGTGTTTGTGCGAGAGCGTATTCTTGGAGGTGTGTGTGTGTGTGTGTGTGTGTGTGTGTGTGTGTGTGTGTGTGTGTGTGTGTGTGTGCGATTTCGTTATCAGAGTGGTGCTAGTGTCAGAGGATGTGTCTTGGGGGGCAACGCTAATCACGAGGAGGTATGTCGGGTGTAACATGGTCGAGTATCAGGGTACAAAAGTCAACACCTAGTTACCCATTCCCGAGTAAGGGCTGGCAGGGAGAGTCATTTTGGTTTGACAGTAAATCATGACTACGCCAGCAATGCCGTAAGGACGAAATCATGCATGACAGTTACTGCGATATCAAACGACCGCGAGGGCGGGAGGGTTGTCCCTACCATGTACTCAAAGGTCGGGAAAGATTCGATGACGGCGCGGTCCACACCGCGGGACCCATCCGGGCGGACGTGCACATGAAACGCTGCAGCGTCGTGTTCGGGGGGCGGGTGGCCAAAGAGGCCGTGCCGCTGGACAAGGCGCTTGCAGATGGACATAAAGAGGCAGAGGAAGAGCGACACGGTGACGCCCAGCACGATGGACATGTAGGGGGTGAAGGGCATCAGGCCGCTCTCGTCATACGCGTCCACAGAAAAGGTATACTCCATCCGCTCGTGCTTGTAGTAGTCCATGTTAAAGATACCAAAGATATAGTCCCCCTCCACTAGCTCGCCTGCCACCAGCTTGAACCGCTTCCTCCCCTGCAGCATCTGACTGCTGGTGAAGATGTAGTCATTGTTCAGCATGCTGGGGTACTCGTCCCGTTTGAGGATGAGCACCGGGTGGCCCAACACGTTGGTGTTAAACTCCACCACCAGCCCCTCATCCCACCGCCCAGACTTTCCCAGGCGGAGCCGGTAATACGCCCACTCCGCCGGCTGCAGCGACTCCACCACCTCCGTGCCTAGCGATATCATGGTGTGCCGCCCCTCGCACAGCTCTCCACCGTACCCCGAATCACAATTACACACAGGGCCGGTGGGCAGACTGACGCAGTCGCCGTTCCCGTTGCAGTCTGCGGGGCAAAACACCTGCCGCAGGCTGTTTGTGGTGCTCCAGCGCGCAGTGAGTCTAAACACCGTGCGCTCCTTGATGTACACGTCGTTGTTGTACACACCCACGTAGTAGACGCCAGGCTTGGGGAAGGTGATGCTGATGTGGTGGAAATTGAGGCGAGAGCGGAAAGAGTCCTGCACACAGCCGGCGACCCGAGTCAGCCCAGAATCATGACTGGTCTCAGACAACACAACTGCACACATATCTCCATCCCAGCAAGTGACAAATACCAGCCTTTATCATACAAACTGAAACTTGAACTCTCCCATCACAACAGGTCACACACACCACAAATCCCAAACAGTTAAAATTATGAGCGCGTGCTTCTAGTAATGCCCAAGGAGTCAATGACAACAGACCAATCCGGGGCAGTGGATCCAAGCAGATTAACTATGAGCGCTGCACATTGACTTGTATAGCATAAACAATACGGAGGGGCGGGCCATTCACAATATCACAATCGACAGTGATAGGTGCAATTTCCGGTCCGCGTAGATGAAACAAAGACAGTGGCAGCAGTGAGTCACCTGGTCTGCGTAGCTCTCGTAGTCCATGACCGCGGGCAGGCTGCCGGCAGAGAAGCCGTCTTCCTGGTGCTTGACGAACAGGACGGGGTCGCCCTTGACGCGGTCCATGTCCACCAGTAGCATGTCACTCCCCTCCGGCACTTTCAGCACGTAGTAGCTCCACAGCCCATCCGCCTGCGCGCCAGACACTGTCATGTCGTTGTCTAGCTGCTGCACACGTACGTCACAAGACACATCGCCCCAGGCCTCCGTGCCGGACCGATCGCAGGCACACGTGCCGGCAGTGCAGGTCCCATGCCCACTGCACGTCTCAGCTGTGCTCGCACTCGGGCAGGGCTCCTCCACCACGCACGACACGCGCAACGTGTACTGCAGCTCACGCGTCATCCAGATGTCGATGTTGGATATGGCAATGTTCCAGGGATCAGAGTAGATGGGGCTCTCTGTGGCCTCCGTGATAATGTGCTGGTAGTTCCGCATGAGTCGGTAGCCTGCCATTTTGTGCAGGACACAAGCAAAGGGGACGCAGCATCAGACAATCGTACAACCATTGCTTGCCTCGTTCCACACTGACAACGGAAAAATCAAGAGCAGTAAGATTTCAGACATAATCAGCCACAGACTGAAACGAGTTATTGCGCTAAATAGGATGATGCAATATGGGAGTGAGTCCAAACCCCCAACGAGTCATCACAGGGGGCACTGATATATTCAACAAGCTGAAACACTTCGACGTATTCAGCGATTTAAACATCACAAAAGTGTCTCTCCAGTAGAGGTCACAACACAGACAAGCACGCTGGGCGTCACTTAGTGCAACGCATATAGCCGAGCAGAATGGTTTGTTCTCCAACCTGAACTCCATTTTACTCATGCTCTGAATGTGAATCGAAAATTAACATAGCCAAGTCAAGCAATACACACACACACATATACCTCCTCACACACACACACACACACACACACATACATATCTCCTCACACACACACACACACACACACACACACACGCACACACACACACACACACACACACACACACATGTATACATACAAGCAAACGAATACACACCAACCCACACGCACACACACAATGGGTGAACTAGTAAACGATTATCAAATCAAACTATGAACACATTCTAAAAACCTGCAAAATCCAAAAGAGCTAGTGGGCAATTATTCTGCTGAAGTGGTGGTTACGAGGAGCACGTGATTGGATGCTTACCCTCGTAGTCTGTGAGCGTGTCATCTGGCGTCCAGGTCCAGTCGCTCTGGTGCGTTTGGTAAGTGGCGGTGGGCTCGGTCATGGAATTAGCGACCATCAGCATTGGGTCTGCCCGGGGCTCCGCCTGGCTGGAGCTATCATGCGGGGAGACCCCGTCCTCGATTGCCTCCGTATTCCACATCTCAACATGCAGGAACCTGTCGCACGCAGGGCAACCACCATTAAAAAAGAAGCTGCGCCTCAATAAACTGAAGTGCCACAACAAAGTGATACAATTAGACATACTGACACGTAACGAACTTGAGCGACGCGTGGCATACTATTGTGTGCGGATTGAGGAGAGAGAAACCCCAGGTGCTGCTTGAAGGGTAACACAAATAGCTCGTTGTGAACAAGACCCCTTCCCCTGCAGCAGCTTACCTAGTTGTCTCTTCGCCCGCTGCGTTCGTGGCCGGCTCGTAACACCGCGACAGGTTGTCATCGTTGGCGAGCTCAAAGAGCGCGTGCCCTCCCGGAGATATGGAGCCTGTCAGGGTAACGCTGAGATTTGATCCGAGTGAGATGCTCCGCGCGGTGGGGCCGTCTTGCGCGCTGCAGCAGTGTAGTAGCACCGTGAAAAGCAGCCCCAGCAGCACCGCCACCCTCATCGCAGCCATCGCCGCCACGAACAAGTAGGGGTAACCCGCCGAGTCAGCCCTACGGAAAACAAGTACTGTGAAACGAGGGCTCCGTGTCAGAACCGCTTACATTCCCACGGAAACTAGGGGGGGGGGGGGGGGGGGGGGGGGGGGGGAGAACGGCACGAACGGTGACGCGGAGTGGCAAAGGTAAGGGATTCGAGACGGTCCGTTTTCATTCTGTCCGTAATATTGTAGGGAGGATGCTGCGCTGGACAACCCTACCGCCCCGCCCGGACAACTGTATCAGCACAACCCTTCACGGCGCGGGTAAAGGAGACAGCCAACCTGCTAGCGAAGCGTAACAGGGGACTACGAGCACGAGAGTGTTAATCAGAGGAGGGTGTGAGGAAGAGCAGTTACGGGGTGTTAAGGAAGGTGGCACGTGCTGTAGAAAGCACAGACGACACAGAGAAGTCGTAGTGAATTTATTATGGGAAGTAAGCAGAGCGACGAGTGTACGAGCAAAAAGCAGATGCGGCCCCGCGGCGGTGAACCATAGTTGGCGGGGAGTTGCGCCCCCCTTCTATTGCTACACAGCCACCAAGCCAAGCTCCTGCATGCCCATCCAAATTCTACACTGCGCAACGCAAAAGACCGAAGCCAGCCCTGAGCTAGTCCGTTCTCCAGAGTCCCGAATACAGGCGTTGGTGTTGGTATGACGTTGCACCGTTTGCACGCGGGATTACGCAACACTTCACAAAGTATTACGGAAAGCCCGTGCCATTCGCGACCTCGAGCCTCCAAACGCAACTCTCCCACAGGAAACCATCCGCGTAGACAGGCAATACCTTGACAAAATGGCCCTTGCGGTACACACAGACGCAGCTATAGACGTATGGTCCAAGGCGAGCTGTCAGTCTCTTCGCTTGATAACCCTTGGCACATGGGGGCGTGCGCCGCGTTTAGGTATAGCTTAGGTCGTAATATGACTGTTTACGGTGTTTGTGCACACAAAAACAACTGCCGCTACCGCGGCCGCTCCTACAGGCGGAAGGTACGGGTACCTGTACTGTCGCGGATGAGTCCCCAGCTATTTCTGGTCCCACACCTGTATTCACTGCGGCACCAGCGGCGGAGCGGTAATGCTGTGGAACGTTGCCTCTGATTTATTATATACGAGGGCTTGAAAGCCCCGCCACCCCAATATAGATTTTTGTGATCAATATCTACTAATCCTTACATACCGGGTACGTGCTTAGTATGCAAGTAGAGAATGTGAAGTATGTGATTACAAAGAAAGCGAGGGAACCCACAAATCACCAACACATGACTCCCTGCTGATAGGAGAAGAAATAAACCCAACTACATGCCGAGCCCGCGGAGCACGAAAGCAAGCAATGACAACATCGACAAAACACTCATTCAAAGGATCACAACGATAGAAATCAAGGGTGCTTGAGAGGTTTTCGACATGTTTTCCCCTCCTATGTATTTGAAGCACGACCGGAGTCGCGCGGGGGCTAAACTAGGGTGGCCCGTCGCCCCTCTCGAACGCCGACCGTTTTAGGCCATTAGCGGGCCGTGCATCGTAGAGGTCTACGAGAAACCTTCATGTTGCGTTCTTGACAAGAGGAATTATTTTTAGATCCGCATTGCCTTAATTGTGGCGAGTATTGTCACGTTCTAGTAGAGTTGACAGTAGGACCCGTACGTATGGCTACTAGCTGCATTCCGTACACGCCGAGGAAGTGTACACCCGCAGATTTACAACCATTATAGTTAGCTCAAGTCATAGTACAGCAATAGCGTGCTTACTTGTGAGATTAACTAAGAGGCGCGACGCGCTTGATTACGTCTATCCGAGGCGATAGTCAGCATGTCACATGAGATGAGCTTCCGAGGGTCGCGTGACGCCTCAAGACCGAAGGCGAGCTAGGCTGGGTTACTTAAGCCAGCGCAGTGGAGGGAGGAGACAAGTCACTTTTCTAATTCTCTTTTTAATGACATTCAACTATTTGCAAATAATTACACTCTCGCACGTTCTCAATGCATTCGCCGTTATCAATTGTTACGCAGTTTGTTCTCTAAGCAAACTGTGACATAATTGCAATATTAATTGTATTGTTACTACTCCTTAATTGGCAGGGGGGCTCGCAGTCACTATCGTTGCTTGCAGTTTTTAACACCGAAGAACATTGGAACACAATGTAGATAGGTGTGCCGATAGGTGTACTTGGTCGCTAAATTTCTCGGCATGATAATCGTTGCTCCTTAGAAATAAGTGATCCTAGATAGATGGCACAATATTTCATGGCCGTTAGACAAAAACCGGTCCCGCTTGGTATTTGTGAAGAATTTTGTCATGTAACATTACATAATCATACATTGTATATGTGTTCGTTAGGCCAGTATGATTTAATTGTCGGTTTTAGGGTCCTTTTCTGGCCGAAATCGGAGGGGGGGGGGGGGTTATTCAGTATAACCCCGACAATTGTGTAGCTAGTACATTGGCAGTACTTCCCCAACCGTACTGCAACCGGGCCAAATATTGGTATGTACGCGCCGCCACCGCTGCGCAACCCAGAGCAGCAAACACCATTAACCAGTTTCTAGCGCCGGAGGCAGGGTCCGTAAGTGGCCGCGTCGACGAGCTAGTACCGACGGCGCGATGGCAAGCAACGCCAACTGCACTGTGAAAGTGGCCGTGACTTGGGATGGTAGGCTACTCGGTGGGCGGGCAGTGCTACATGTCTTTGACGAGCACTGGCTACAAGCACACACTTGCTATGAGCTGATGCAGCATGTGGCGAAGGACATAGACCCGGAGTTGTCCTTTGACCTCGTGGAGCAAGTAACGATGGTGTGCGTGGAGCACGAGGACATAGTCACAGGCTCCGGGCGAAAGCGACGGCGGCCCACAGCCAGCGTCACCGCCAACCGTTTGTTGCACGTGAACGTACACGACGTCATGGAGGATGAGCCCACAAGGCACTTCCAGCTCGAGGTCACCCTGCAAGCAGTGCGCCGTGCACACGCGCATGTAGTGAATGTGTTCGACCGCATGAAGGCCGCGCAGTCTACCAAGAACCCGCACTACCCGCCTCCGAGAAACTTCGATTCAATGGACGCAAAGGACAAGCTACACAACCTGTTGTTGGATTGGCTGCGGGAGCGGAAGGCAGGAAGGACTCGGGCCGAAACTGACAACGAGGGAAAGACCTTCGTAAAGCATGTGACGGCGGCGTTGTTCCCTCTTTCGAGCGACATGTTCGACAGCATGTCCGACCCTAAGAACGCAGGCACGTATCGCTTCGCTTGTTGTTTGCTTGCTGCCCACATGCCCACATACATGCAGCGTACTGAGGCGTATGTTTTATATGCGTCTAGCTCTTCCCGCCGACTCTCAGTCTCACTGTTGTCGGCGCCAGGGAGGGCCCGATAGAGGCATGCGGCCGCCCCCGCCCCTATGATATGCGCAACTGGTCCATACCACTGACTCTGTCACGTTTCCTTTTTTGTACCGATTTACAGTCCGACCCTTTCCCGACCCTATCCTAAGGAAGTTCTTTGGCCACAAGCTACGTGGCAAGAAGGCCCCGGAGATTGCGAAACGCCTCGAGGCTAGCTCCACCGAGTTCGCCGCAGCGCTAAACAACACTGAGAATAAGACGTGGATGGAGCGAGACAACATGCGGCAAGTGTGCACCATGTTACATGACCTCAGGAAGTCGGTGGACCACTACCACCGGCGACTGTACAAACAAGGCAGCCGGTAAAAGAAGGTACACGAGGCTGAGGAGCCGTTGCGTCGACCGGCCACGGCAGTGAAGTGGGTCACCATTGAGGCTTTGCCACTCGGCGAGGTACCGCATCGCTCGTTGGCGCTCCTCGGCCGCAAGCTAGAAGACCGCCACACCGTCGACTTCGAGCCTATCGACGTCAACTCCTACATGAGCGACATGACAACCAAGCAGCGACACGCGTTCATACTTCGCTTGAAGGCCGGGTTGTCGTACCCTTCTCAATTGTGGAGCTGGATGAAGGGCGGCAGCGCAGCTGGTGTGTCAGCTCACTTTTTGTGGAGGATCCCAAACAAAAAGCAGCGGCAGCGCATCACGGACGACCTTGTTCAAGTTGCTGAGAGAGACGCCCAACTAAAGGCATGGGAGGACAAAGCAGCCGTCAACGTCACCACATTGAGTGAAGAGCAGGAATTGCACTACAGCACAGCAGTGCGCAGCGCCTACTTGGCAGCAGTCGTACATCCCAGTTTTGTTCGCAACAAGTCAGCAGCCAGAGCAGTATGGCGCTTCATCACCGGCCACCCCCTACCAGAAAATGATGATGTTTCTGACCAAGCCAGCTCTGTGGCACTGGTTGCCATCAACTCTGGCGCGAGGGAATTGGTGACTGATCTCCGGATGATGAATGGGCGTGAGAAGAAAAATGCGTTCGAACCCTTCAGGGCTGAGCTTAGGAGTCAACTAAATGACTATATAGCAGTCCACAGCAGAAGGAAAGGTATGCCTCCTCCTTTCCCCCCTCTATAGTCTTTGTCCATGTGTATAGAGATATTTTGCTGCTATGATATATATAAATTCACATGTGAATATTTAGTGTGCACTGCTGACAGGCCCGAATAGGAACTTTATGCCTTTCGCAATGTCTGTGGAGAAGCTCATCGCCAAGGTGAAAAAATCCTCGCAAGTGAAGTATGGCAACAACCTCGAGGACCAAGAGATAGCTATCCCCCCAGTCAGTACCGTGGCATTGCAGTTCGCCCTCCCTCCCCAAATGTCGCATCAGTTGCCAGATACACAGGTGCGCCACCTCACACCGTCTACAATGTGCCATTCCCGTCGCACGTTTGTGTGGTGTTGTCTTGGTATGTGAAGCTACTATTGGACATACATGTATGTTGAAGCTAGTACACAAGGTGCAGTGCCGCACACTGCGGCAATTCCACATGGACGCGCACTATTGCGCCAAGATCCATAAGAACATCAGGCAGTACTCCGTCCTTGTGAAGGTGTTGTTGGAAGACGCCGGCTTCCCGGAGCTCCACGTATCGTACGTCTCCTCCGATGACAAGGCCAAGGTTGGGGTTGGTGAGCCCAACCTGCCCATCAGCCTGGCAGCCCGGGGGAAGGCTAGCCTCGTCCCCGTGGATAACAACGGCAAGTCATTCAACGATGCGGGCGATCACGACTACTCGAGGCAGTATGTGGTCCCGTCGGTGCACTTGATCAGTGAATTGACAGTACCTACTGAGGACCGCAACGTGGACTTGGCGAAAGCATGCTCTTTACAGAGGTGATAGCCCCAATCATATGCGATGTGCTTGCTACTTCCTAACATAAGCATATATGTGTCTGGTGTATTCACTGCCATATACCGCCGCTTTTGCTCATGTATTCGAAAGCATAGCTCATGTGGCACTGAAGGATGCAGTGTTTCAACCTTCAACCCCTATGCGGCATATGGCGGAGTTGGGCAACGCCATCAGCAAACAACTGCTAGACAAGAGCAAGTTGTGTGTCGTGACCATGTACCGAGATGGAGGCCCGGACCACAATTGTAAGCACATGTCCGTCCAAATGGCGTTGCTGGCCTTCTTTATTTACATGGGCTTGGACACCATGGTGGTGGGACGTACAACACCGCAGCAAAGTTGGGGCAACGAGGCTGAGCGCGTCATGTCGGTACTCAACCTCGGGCTGCAAGGCTGTGCACTCAGCCGGACTTTGATGGATGCCGCATTCGAGAAGGTGATGGCCACCTGCGGCGGGATGAATGCCATCCGGAAGGCAGAACATGAGAGTCGCAACAGAGCCCGTGCTCAACAACAACAACAACAACTGCGGCAGCAAAAGCAACAGCCGGCCAACAACAACAATGAGGAGGCGCAGCTTGCTGACAACGGCGTTGAGGAGGCGCAGCTTGCTAACTACGGCGTTGAGGAGGCGCAGCTGGTTCACATCGGCAATGCAGAGGCGCATATGGCTGACAGCGGTGATGCCGAGGCGCAGCCGACCAACAACAACACCGAGGAGGCGCAAGTGGCTAACAACGGCGTTGAGGGGGCGCAGCCTATTGACAACGGCGTTGAGGAGGTGGTGCAATATGCCGAGGAGGACGACGTCATGGACATGGTATCAGAGGACATCGGTGATCCTGACTTCGTTCCCTTAGATGGCGATGCCACCATTGATATGTGCAGTGATGATGACATCACAATGGCGGAGGTGGAGGCGCCCACATCAGGTGAAGGCAATGGGTTGCAGCCGCTACAGCCGGCAGTGCCAACGCCCATTTATGATGGCACAAACCTGAGGGCAGTGTATGAGGCGAGCATGGCAGCACCCCTTGCCACCATCAAAGGACAGTTTGAGGAGCTGACATGGGCGAAGAAGCATGTGTGTGTGCATCCGCCTGCCACTCTAGAGGAGGTATGAATAATGCCCGATGTATTACCGTATCAACACTGTATATGTATATATTAATAATGTATATTTATATGTATATCCTCGCTCTATATGTATGTGTATGTGCTGCATCCTTGCTCATTTGTGCATGTCATGCATGTATATATACCCATGCAGATCAGCACCCTCTCCAACCTGTTGGAGAAGATACAACAAGGAGTAGGGACTGTGAAGCTCACCCGGCAGAATGCGAGCAGCAAGGGGCGTGAGATTCTAAAGGTGCTGAAGAATCACACCAGCAGCAATGATTATGCGATACAATTCTTCAAGCAGCCGCGGGTTGACAACTGTGATTGCAAGGCTTGTGGCTGGACATGTTTCAACCCCTTCGCATGCCAGCATCAGTCTACAAGAAGCTGCATACTAAGATGCGAATGCCCTTGCCTATTCCAACGGTTCTCCATGGAATTGACGATGATGGAACAAAGGAGGATAGGGAGGACAAAATCCAATATCTGCCCCTCACAGAGTCAATGAGGAGGCCATTCACAGATGAGCACCAGCCCTCTTTGATTGCGCGTGCAAAGGCCCGGCGTCAAGCAACGCATAGTGTTGCAGGCAGCGGCAACGGCCGTGTCTTTGGCCGTGGCCATGGTGGACGGGGTGGTTTTGCTCGCGGCCGTGGCGGCCGAGGCGGGAGCCGGCATGCTGTTGCTACTACCCAGCATTCACAAGAAGCAGTTACAATAGCAGCACCCATTGAGACGCTGGAATCCATGATTCACATCATTCCCAACAAGAAGGATTTCAGCATCGGCAAAGCTGCCAACATCAAAGGATTGGTTCTATGCAACGAGCCAACATGCAGGAAGCCAAGGTGCATCTACTCGCACAAGGCGCCTTCCACCATGCAGCCTGCCGCGCCATTCACTCCGCAGGAGGAGTCTGCATGCATGTGCTAATCATGTGCACCATCGCCTGCCAATTGCATATAATTTTTTCTTAATTTGCAATTTTGCATATTAATATATCCTTTAACTGAGTTCTTTGCCATTTGATGCAGGATGCTAGCTACTCAAGCATTGCAGGGCGCCATGGCTTCCGACACATATGTCTGTGGTATGCAGCCATTGGACCAGGATCACCCCTTGCACAATGTGTTTGTGTGTGACAGCCAACTTACATGTGACCAAGTGGTGGAGCCCACATTCTACAGCAGTGGCAACAAGCGCCGCAAGACATATGATGGGGACGCCGATGTCAATGTCGAGCCAATGCTATGTGCAGTGTGTGCTGGCATGTCAATGGATCAAGATGGCGGCTTCATTGATGACAAGCTAGCAACGGTATTTAATACGCTGCTCCCTATTTGTCAGACATGCCTAAATAACAATGAGAAGTATTATGCTAGGGGCTATCAAAGGAATGGCAAGCAGATGCTGCGTGCACTAGAGCTGGAAAGAAGGCGCGAGGCAACGACCTCAAGCCTGCCGCCGCCGCCGGTAGAGTAGCGGACAACTAGATGTGCTGAGAAATGCCTTTGTATTGTAGCCATACACCATTGTAACAATGTGGTTTCCGCTCTTTATGTTGTTCCCATGAGTGTACATGCACAGTCCTATGCAAATGCAGGTTGATACTGAAGAAACATGCGCTTACAACTCAGTTTGCGTGCTGGCAATAGAGTGCACAGTACTTTAAAATAGAACATCGCCGAGCTACAGAATTTCTGGAGGGGGGGGCAAATCGGAGGGGGGGGGGGGACCTAAAACCGATAATTAAATCATACTGGCCTTACTCATTTGATCCGTTCTTTTCCGTCGGAAGGACGTGCTTGCGGCGACGTCGCCATTGCTACGACTTGAGGACAATGTACGGGCAATGTATTACTAGTACCTCTTAGTACGTACATTACTTACATTTAATGTATAAAATGCTACACGAAGATATGGTTTTAAATGTACTACTAGTACCTTTCAATGCGCACATTACGCATAATTAATCTAAGATGCTATACGACGCTATGGTCTAATTTCCCAAGGCGGACATCCTACGTCGCTAGTCCGTTGAGACCGTTACGAGAGCCTTAACGTAAGGCACGGGGAGCGTGCGAGATCACGCAGGAGCTAGATAGGCGAAACCTATTTAAGCCTTGTGCAATGGAGGGAGGTGGCAAACAACATTAATATTTCCCTTTGTATTTACATTCAATTCTCGACTCTAAATAATAGACTTTTTAATCTCTCCATCCGCACTCCCACCTATAGCAACATCGCCATTAGCATTAGCTTGTGCCAACAATTTGCTAGTCCATACAACTTGTTACATTGATTTTAGAGTTGTGTTCTCAACACGCTTTCGCTATTGCTTCGATTGTTCACCGCTGCTCGTTTGATTTGACATCACAGTTGTTGGTCATGTAACTACGTGGTTGTCGTACTACATGTCGGAGGTTCCAATGCCTCATACATCGAACTTATTTTACAGCGTATACCGGTAACGCTTGGTTTCCTCCCGATATTGTCTTGCCTAACGAGTAACATGTCGACGATGTCGTTCGCAAGTTGTTCGAAGATACCGTCCATACCATGACCGTTGATGATTTGACTATGTTGAGTGGTGTTACCGTTCGCGTACCTTAACCTACTTGCAAGCACCAACTTGTTAACGTTTACGTTGCTTCCGTTCATGTGCCGCACGTTGTTGCTAACATTCGCAACCAAGGTAAGGTCAAACAAGCGGAAAGCCCTCAGTCGACCGTACACCTTGATGGTCTTTACGTCGTTCCGGCTACGATGTCGATCGACGCTTTAGCCATGACGCCGATTGTTACTGGCGTTGTTAAGGCTACTCACGTGAGACACAAGATGTTACATTTTGGCGTTGTCTCTCAATGGCTACCTTTTCACGAAGCACTCTTGTCTCGTCAGATTTATCTTAACCGAGACACTTATCTACCTTAGCAGCTCTTCTTTCATCCTCGTTTTTGAGTTGCCGACTATGGACATGTGTGGATGTCAGTCCGGGATTACGTCGATCGGTTGTGTGCCGAGACGCCGACGGATTTACGCATGCTGGTTTTACCCCCGGTAAACAACTTTTATGGGCTGAGTTTTACTTTAACCGAGACGCAGCGCAAGGCATCAATTCAGCCGCCTTTATAGAGTGATCGAGGGGCTTGCAAACTCGAAGATTGTCTTGAGAGTTGAGACGCGCGCACAATGCTTGTCGATGCTTGGTATAAGTATCGGCTCGTCCCACCGTCATGTGGGTAATTTCCCATATCTCTTGACCCGTGAATAGCTTGTGGCTCAACCGTAAGTCGCAAGGTTCGTTACCATACACTTTCGAAACTCTGGTTTCATAGATTCGCCACTCGTCATTGTTACCTAACATTCGAGATGACGCGATAAGTTCGCTAATTGGCTTACGCAAAGTTAGATGAGTTACGCCGACTAAACGCATTAGCTCGACGACTTGAGACCCCCGAAAGACAACTATTTGTCATCCTGGCCCCCGCCGGCGGCGCAGCGGCGGCGGCCCCGGAGAGGGGTGCGCTCGCAGGCCCGTCGGCACCTACATCTATCTCCATGCGGTGGGCGTTGGTAACCCCATAGCCGTGCCATGTCTGGCAAGGTAGGGGCTAAACGAGGTACCGACAGCTGCGATCCGCGGGATCAGCAGCTGTCGGGAAGCCCGGTACGGAGGGTTTCGGAAAACATAATATCCGTACACCGACACATGGATCTCCCGCTCGGCCAATCCGATATGTCTTTTCCGCGACTAAATACTCGCAGATACTCTCCCGACGATGGGGCGGGGGCGGCGTTTGCGAAACATTTTTTGGCGAAGAAGGGTACGGACGGATCGGCGGAGGGACGAGGGTGTTGGAGCTGGCGGCGGACAGCTGGGAAGCAACGCTAGGGCACGGCGCTCGCTAACAATTGACAGCCCTGCGAGAGCCTTAAGTCTCCCCCGGGGACGAGGCCTGATGCTACGCAAGACGGAGGTGGGTCGCCGCCGGAGGAGCGGTACGGTCTGGCGGCGGCGGTCCTTAGGATCACCCGCCGCCGGAAAATCCCGGTACGGGGGGTTTTTGGAAAAATTCCCGTACCCACCATCTTTTGAGGACCGGCGACTCGATCCATGTGTTGTTCCAAACCCTTCCCTAGTCGGTACCCGGTTATCGATAGGCTGCCTCAGGCAGTGTGCCTAGGGTTGTCGTAAACGTAATCCACCGGGGGAGGGTAAGGACGGCCACAACGCGATCGGATAGGTGTTGGAAACAGACGGAACAAAGACAGGGGACATGAGAAAATCTAGCTCGGAGGCAAGAGAGCTAGCCGGACACCGTCTCCAGCCTA
Source organism: Tetraselmis chui (assembly GCA_026401115.1). Classification (NCBI taxonomy): domain Eukaryota; kingdom Viridiplantae; phylum Chlorophyta; class Chlorodendrophyceae; order Chlorodendrales; family Chlorodendraceae; genus Tetraselmis; species Tetraselmis chui. Next base: position 79,161 of record JAPMLY010000508.1, read on the forward strand.
GTTATTTTCTCTTCTGAGCCCCCGAAGGAGGAGAGAAGACTCGGCTAGGTGGCGCGCTGCGTCGGGAGGAGCAGCTAATACCTCGGGCGGGGCTGAGCACGGATCGAGACGGGACCGACGACGACTTGAGCGAGGGGGGTTTTTCACCTGTCTTTCCCCCCTGGCTCCGGCACGACCGGAGTCGCACAAGAGCCGAGGTTTGGCAGGTTCGACTCGACCAGCTCAAGCTGAACAGCCTTGTTGATCAGCGACCCCGCAGCGGCTGTAGCAAGCCGCGTATCGTGGAGACTAGCGACACTTTTTCATTTCATACTGTATCCAAAAAACTTATAGATCAGAAAATAATGAATACATGGTTACCTGTATGTTTTGGACGGTATCGTCACTGCCAATGGAGAGGTTGGGATTAGTGGTTTACGGTCTACTCTAGCATATAAGTCCACAAATAATTGGCGTTGAACGGGGGGACCCAGAGACAACAGCCGGTTTATATTGGTATTGTTGTAAACAATTTCAATTTGTCATCCTAGTACTTAGGGGCGGTACTTTATTCCCTATTAGTGGCGGTCGGCCGGCCTTGCCGGTGCCTTCGCCGGCCGCCATCTCTCTCCTCTCACTTCTCTAGTCACCACAGCCGGCCCCCTTGTGGGGCCTGCACGACCCTACGTGTAACCATCTACTTTCATCTCCATCAGGGCGTAAAAGCTTAATCCGGCTGGATGTGGCAACATCTACTTCGCCTATGATTTGGAGGGTTTGGCCGTGTGTGAGGCGGTTAATAAGCATATGAGATTTTACCTTGAAGGATGCTCTAAGTCCCTTGTCGTTTCAGACCACGACATATTGCGGCATTTGCTTAGACAACCAAAAAACATGATGGACAAGCGGCATGCTCGTTACCTGCGGGAGTTGCAGCCGTTTATTGGGACCATGCCGATTGCGCACTGCAAGGGAGCCCTAAGCGGAGCCGAATCGCTAAGTCGGAGACCGAACTTCGTACCTCATGCCACATTTCCCTTATTTTGGGATGGTGAGGTTCCGTCGGAAGATAATTCACGGCGGAAGTCCGAGCCGATGTTAAAGAACGTATATTCAAGCTTACCGACTGTCAGTGCGATATGGCTGAGCCACGAGTTCGCTAATCTCATACGCGAGAGGTACTCCCAAGGCCGTTTTGGGGGGATGAGGGTAGGTGGACAAGTGACCGTTGGATTGGAGCCGAGGCTGGGTTCTTTGGCGCCCTGACCACATGTGTGTACCGCGGAAGTGTCAGCCCCGAATGCGACTAATCTTTAAGTTGCACGAGAGTAAGCCAGTAGGCCATATAGGAGTTGCATGCACTCTTGCCACAGCGATGGGCAGATTCTCGTTGAAATGAATTCACCAAGATGTGAAAGTTTTATATGAGCGTTGCGTCGTGTGTCCGCGCGCGAAGGTTCAACCTCATATGACTGCAACTCTTTACGATGTACATGTTCATCCCATAACGTGGCACATAACTAGCCTTGGATACTGTTTGATATGTTTTCATGTCGACACCAAGAGACGGACGGTGTGAGGTGCTGCTTTTGTTAGGCTAAGTTGGCAACCAGAGACTAATACTAAAACCTAATCTTTGGATCTAATTATACAACGTTAAGAGAATTAATAAGATTGTCTTAGGAACAAGGTTTCTTACAATCTGGGTGTGGCGTAATTCTGGTCTTTACCAATCTGGGTCTCTCCCATGGCCAGTAAGTCCCCAACTTTAAATATCCACGCCTAGGTGTTCTATGATCAGCCTTAGAACATGTAGCTTGTGCTGTCAGCTAACTAAACCAAACTATTACAAGTGATACATATTATCTGAGAAAATTGAAATTGAAATTGAAATTGTTTACAACATGTACCGTATGCGCCGGTTTTACACCAAAAGCCGTATGCGCTGGCTGCTGTATTTGGGCCCTCCCAACTATGCCATACAAGGAACTCACAAGTCATGGCTAGACCGTAAACCACCTAAATCCAACCTCTCCAGGGATGCTCGGGGGTTTTACCCCCCCCCCCCCCCCCCGGGGAGTTGTGCAAGACGGGGCGAGGGCTGCGTGCGTTTAGGGTCGTGCGAGGAGGCAATGTGCGGAGGCGGGGCGGGAGGTCGTGCGGGACTTGATGCGGTATATGAGTAGGAGATGATGTAGCTATTGGACATTATGCGTGTTGAGATGTGCAAGGATGCGAGACGTGTCGAGGCGTGCTTTGGAGATGAGTTTGTCAAGGGGGTCTGTGCGGGCGGTGAGTAGGGAGGTGAGACTCGTGGTGGTGGAGGAGTGCGGTGTACTTGTGCGGCTCATGACGATGGGAAGGATGTCTACTAATGTGCATGGCTAGTGGCTGCGGATGGCGTTAGCAAGGGGTGTGTATTTGGCGCGTATGAGGTGAGCTGTTTGGGAGAGGTTATTGTCCGTGCAATACTTCCATTCCCCTATCTGAATCTTTTTTATGGATGCGTAACGGCGGCGACCGTTTGTGTGACCAACGAATCGAGGTTCGAGGAGGCGGATAAAGTCGGGTTTGTGAGCGGGGGGTCGGAGCACCGGGGGGAGAATCTCAGGTGGGAGGACGGCGGGGCACGAGGTTAGGGAGTCGGGCGAGAGGCCTTCGTCAGCAGCCACAAGGCGGGTGGGCATGTGGGTAGGGTGTGGTGGGTAACAGTCAAGCGGAGTGTGGGCATGAGTGGGGGAAGCAACTGATTTATGGGTTTGTTACCGAAGTCTGCAGTGATGGTTTCCCAGCGTCCTCCGTTGTGGCGCTCCAGTAGGGAGAGTAGGAGTTGCAGCGCGGTGTTGTGTCGGTCCTGTCTTAGGCCGGACATGGTGGGGCAGTTACCGGCCATGTGGCCGTTGCTAGTGAATTGGCCGCATAGGGGGCAGCGCATGGTGGGGTTATGAGTAAGAAGGCGGGTGTTGTGGACTCCCCACATGAATTCTTGCTTGTGTGTGAGCTGGACATTTGTGAGGGTTGAGTGTTTTTTGTGGAAAGAGAAATCGGCGCCGTCCTCTGCGGCGCGGGCGAGGAGGGCACGGTGTTTGGTTGTTTGCGAGAGGGGCGTGTGTGTGTGTTTGGTGCTGTAGGTGTGTGCGTCGGCTTTGGGGTTGGTGTATCTGTAGGGTAATGGGTCCCCTAGGGTTTGTGGAATGAGGGTGTATGGCCATGTTCAGTGGCCTATCGTAGCCTCTGAACATGTGGTGTATGTAGTGTCGGGTGGGTGACCATCCGCGACTTGGTTGGCGAGGGTGTCTGCGAGGTCGTTACCTAGGGAGTGGTTGTGCGCTTTAATTTTGCCGAGGTGTGTACGGATGCCTGCGTCGCAGCGGGGTTTAAAGGTGTGTGTGATAGAGTGGAGTGTGTCGCGGTGGATGTTGTGTCTGTAAGCGGAAGGGCAGTTTAAGTATCCTTGTATGAGGCGGAGGGAGCACGCACTGTCTGTAAGGAGGTGGGTGCGGCCAAGTTGGAGGCCTACATGTATGCCAGCTAATTCAGCGCGATTTATAGTGTGCGAAGGAGGGGTAGAGGTCACCAGGAATTTGATTTTGGTGTCCGAGGCGGGGTGGGTGGCTGCTGCTCCGAGAGGGGACGAGCCTCCTTTTTTCGAGCCGTCTGTGTAGACAAAGTCCTGCCAGTTCCAAGCAAGAGTACCTCTGGTGGGGGGTATGTTATTTGCAGGCGTTCCGGGAGGGGGTATGTGATGGGGTGAGTTGGGTTTGGGGGGAGATGGTAATGTGGTATATGCCTGCTGAGTGGGGTGAGTAGGTGTCGAAGAGGTGAGGAGGAGGGGTGGTGATGGCGGGGTTGGGGAGGTGAGTGTCGTAGATAGATTCGAGAGTGTTGTGAAGTGCGGTCATGGCTGCGGGTGACGGGAGGGTGGAGAGTGCGAGGTGGTTGGCGATGAGGTATATGTCGACCATCCATCGTGTGCCGAATGGGGTAGGGGTGGGGTTGCCAGTGTGTTGGTCGGGGGGTAGGAAGGTGTTTGCGTCATTGGGGAGGGTGTAAAGGTGGTGGGTGTATGGGGAGTTGATGTATTTGGAGTGGCGGTATGGTGTGTGTTCCCATCGGGGGAGGATGAGGATGGTTGCGCTGGGTGTGTGAGGGGCTGTGAGGTGTGCGATGGTGATTGCGTGTTCCATGGCGCGGCGCATGCATTCGTGGTCGTATTCGGGGTTGGCGATGTTGGTGCCTTGCCATGTGTGTGGGGCATTGCTGCCACTAGATGGGAAGACTATGTCTTCGGGGTAGGGGGAGTGGTATGTGTTAGAGTGAAGGGATTTATTGAGGGGGTAGTCGGAGTAGAGTTCAAGAGTCGGAGTAGAGTTCTTTCTGGATGCGGAATGTGTGGCGGAGAGCTGTGAGGAGGTATTCTCTAGTGGCCCATCTGTTACGGATGGTGGTGGCGGGTGTGGGTGAGTGGATTTCTGAGCATGAACCTAGGCGAGTGAGGAGGTGGTAGACCTCCTCTTCGAACGTATGCTGCGAGAGGTCGGGGCGGAAGAGTTGGTAGAGGTGGCGGACGCGGGGGCCGTTAAGGGTGGTGACCGCGCGGCCGTCGGGAGTGCAGAGTACGGTTGTGTCGTGGAGTGATGGGTGATCCGAGATTATATTTACCGTCTTATCTAATCTTATCGGAAAAGCTCATGGAACTATCTAGAAAAGAACTATCCAGAAAGGAACTATCTGGAAGATATACTGGTAGTAACTATGTATTGTCCGGGAAAATACAGCGACACACTAGTACTGATGCCGTGATGACAATAAAAGAGTCAATGAAAATCGCTAAGATACATGTACCATTTAGAGGGAAAAAATAATGTCCGACGCTAGCAGTCAGATAAATGGGCTCGGATATGACGGACGGCTTAATGGAGTGCGTCGAAAACACCATTCAGCAATTACTACGCGGTTTATGCTACTTCGACGGAACGAGTTGGAAAGCCACATTACCCAAAGTTCAATTGGTGGACAATGCTACTCATGCACTCGGAATTGAGCACACGCCGCTCGAGGCTAACATCGATTTCCCTCCTAAAGAGCCTCCACACATGATGTTCAACATGCGACATTCAATTCCGGTTTCACAATACGCAACGGACCGTTTACATCAGTTACGTGAGTTACACACTCTCGCACGTCTAGTGTTAGAATTGTACAAAGATTAAATGCATGCCCGTACAGAACCGTCAACAACCACGCACTTCGTTTGAGTAGACAAGCATGAGCTTCTTTTTGCTAGGACAGCCTAAATATGTGTGGTATATTTATTGTGAATATCGCATATATTCACAATAAATACATGTCGATATATGTCGATCTCGCCGCAAAGCGGCGAGATCGACACCTTGGTCCTTTTACTGTGAATGAGCAAATCGGAAAAGAATTTAAAGATTAAAAATTCCCCCGATGGTGCGCTTACATTCGGTGTTTCACGTCAATAATCTAAAATCATGTTCTATAACTTCAATTCGTCCAGTTGTTTAAATCATGACGCCTAAATATGACAATCAGGAATCGACGTGTAACACATCTATGATGAGTGCATCAAGGCACTCGATGGCCGACGTGGAAAATATTGTTGTTAATGACGCACTTCAACGACAACGACATTCCACCTGTCGGGCACTAATTGAACAAGGTATGTCGTACCAAGGCGTCACAAGAACGCCCCATTGGCACGCGTTTGCCCATACTCATGCGTGCATCGACTAAATGCACGCTTATATAGAGCGCATTCCCGAGTCCCTGTGATTGATCCAACGAAGGAGCCAATATTACCGCGAAGTCAGCCCCTCGGCTGACCTCATTGATATGTCAAGAAAGGGGGGTACAAGTGCGACGAGTATTGCTATGTAACATTACATAACGGGACATCGTACGTGTACTCGGTACTAATTTGATCCGTTCTCTTCCATCGGAAGGACGCACATGTAGTTACGTCGACAATGCTACAACTCGAGGACACAGCGCGGTAATGTACTACTAGTACCTCCCAATATGTATAGTACGCACATTCAATGCGGAAATGATTTCCGAAAACAAGTATAAGTTGGGTGAGGAAGTCATATTATTTATGATTGTGCACTTATGCTAATCTTATGCCGGAAGTAAGCAAATGAATTCTTGTGCGGAAGTCGCCCTTACGTACTATTTAGTGTTGTCACTTGTCATACACACGCTACCAATACCCGTTGTTGCTAATCGCTACATGCTCCACGCCATGGCCCACCCTTGACGCACTACGGCGGAGCGTATATTGGATAAACTTTCTTTCCAACGGGTTCCGTCGGACCAATCCTTCTCGAACTCGCTTTGCCCCCGCAGTTTCGGGTAACTTCTCGGCAATGGATAATGCGTCGACCGCAACCGCGTCAAGGACAGAAATAACTACTCTAGGCAACTTCGATGGAGTGACACCGCCGCGGTGGTTGGCGAAGGCGCTCCCCTCGACACGAGTGCCCCCGCCGCCAGCGCCACCCTACTGCCCTAGCCGCCGCCGACGATGCGACTTCATTTTCTACTGTCCGCGATGGGGCGTTTCGATCGGCTGTCAACATTCCTAAGTAGTCGCAGCTCGTGCTCGGGTCGTACAAAAGAATTTGAAGGCAACTCGGGGAAGTTCTGGGTGCACCTCGTCAACCGTGTGGGGAATTTTTTTGCCATGGCACTCACAAAAAAATCAGAGAGATAGACGACGCCGTCGGGGGGGGGGGGGGGGGGGGGGGTAGCGCAGCCCCAACAACCGTCCGCCAACAAATTTCTCGAATGGGTCGACGCCCGGACGGGTAGGACAGACCTTTCGTGGTCAGTGCCGGGAATGCATTCATGTTTGTTTGCATGTCACTACATGAAGGTTTCAGTTGGTGAAACTCCAACACTGGCCTCGTGTGGGGTTAGCGCCGTACGGTACGGTTATCGTACAATGGTACGTATTGAACTCACACGAGCGTCGCCTACCCGGCCCGGGAGCATGATCGATGATGAGCTTGAGGTTTGTTTCGAACTTCTGCTCTCAGTCATGCTTGCAAAACGCCGCCTGTAGAGGGTGCCGGTGCGGGTTCCCTGCCAGTCCCATATGCCGGGGGCGCAAAAAAAAACAAAAAAAAAACGACCTTTTCTTTTAAAAATATCATTCAAAGGTCACCGCCAGCACATCCCTTGACGATAGTCCGCACCTTCCGACGAAAACGTTGACGCTACAGCGTTTACGAGCGGAGTGCTTCCAGGTCGTAACATTCTACCAGTACCGTTACTTGATCGTAACTACTAGCACGGCGGTTTGGGTTCCGGCAGCGCCTAGCCGGAGTTATTTCATCAATTGGACAGTCGGCGGTGGGCGAGGCGGGTGCGGCGGGAGAGCATCATGGCGAACAGCAGCGGCGTCCCGCCGGCAGTGTGGGACGTGCATTACCTTCTTGACTGTTTCGCCCATCGCTGCATCGGCGGACAGCCCTGCACCTTGGCCACCTTCCGGTCGCTGTGGACTGAGCTCCGCTTCCCTTTCGTCTTCTTGGTGAGTTAGGTCTCTATGGTTTTAGGGTATTCTATGTGAGTTATGCCCGTCGGCAACGGGCGCCACCCACCAACACCGACAGCTGGCAGCCCTTTTCTGCTTTCCCAAATCTTATGCCAACGCTAAGGGCTGTGAAAAGCTGGAAGGGGTCACGTGTGGCAGTTAGAGGTCGGCGGACGACGACAGCAGAGCATTTGTGTTTCGTCGCGCTGTGATCGGCAGCAATATAGGGTTTAGTGTTTATTACTTAGGGTTTTCATTGTTTGGCAGCGGTCGAGCTCATCGATGGTGCATCGTCTGACGTTCATCCGTCCCGCAGGCGTACCCGCCACGCAGCTCACGCGAGGAACAGGTTCGCCTGCTGTTCACCGCCGCGTTGGACCGGCTGGATCACAGCTCGCTATGGGATCAAACGCTGCGGTCGCTACCTCATTCGGCGATCTCCGACTCGACGACGACGACGGAGCCGGCCAACACGATACGAGTCAGCACCCGACCGCCTGAACACTTGTCATCTCCCGCGACGACGAGATAGTAAGTCGCAGCGTGGATCTGACGCCCCGGGGGTTGATGTGCTGTAGGCGAGGTTGCGGGAGGGGGCGCGGGTTCCGGCGGCGGAAGACGCGGCGCTGCGACGATCTGACGAGGTGGCGAGCGGCGGATCTATTCTTCTGAAGGCAGGCATATTTTACTGCCTGTGGCTGCTGTATAAGACGCAGGTGTGCGCGGTGCGGCAGCTGGTGTACCTGCCCCTCAGCCTGGCGCCCAAGCTGAGCGCGGCGGTGGAGCAGCTGCGGGGCGCCAACATGTTTGGGGCGTTGGCGGTTCTGTCGGCGCTGCACGCGGAGGGCGCGCTGATGGTGGGCGCCACGCGGGTGCCTTGCAAGCGCTCACGGCAGGCGGTGACCGGACTGGGGATCAGCTTGGCGGAGAAGGAGTTGGCGGGCGCCATGAAGGAGGTCGCCGCCCCTGTCCCGCTCCTTCCCAAACCATTTTCCGACAACTCACACAATTCATTAAAATTGTAAACTGTTGGGAACATTTCATTGGCATGTTTGGACGTCGTTGGTATTTTCCTGGCAGCCATTCCTCAGTGCTCATACTGACCCGCATCCACACCAGCACCAGCGCCCTCCCACAGAGTTTGACAACCTTACAATGAATTACCGACCATGTAATGTAATATGTTTTGTCTTATAATTACACAATTACATTTTTTCTGCGGTTGAATTTGATTTAATTTATTTGATTTCGCGCAGTCTGAACAAATTCGCGCAGTCGGCCTAATTTGGACCACAAAATTTGCCAATTCTGAAAAAGAGGAAAAATGTTTTGGGTTTCGTTCCTTCCGCCACGTGTGAATTTTCAGCAACTCAACGAAATTGTTGCTATAACGTAACACACAGATACTTGAAACACATTCACATTTTGAGTTTGATTACATAATATAGAATGTCAAATTGTATGTGTGTGTGTGTGTGTGTGTGTGTGTGTGTGTGTGTGTGTGTGTGTGTGTGTGTGTGTGTGTGTGTGCGTGTGTGTGTGTGTGTGTGTTTCCACTTTGAATTCAGTTGTGTGGTTCTTACTTATTTCTTCCATTTTTTCCGACTGTGCCGCGGCAGGCGAGGTACCAGCTGAGCCACAGCATGCGCGGCGTGCAAGTGGACCACATCCACCGCGTGTTGTCCGACTACGACGAGCAGAAGAAGCGGCTGTTTGAGTTTCTGCACAGCGGCCCTGCGCCCGGCGCCCTCTCCAGCAGCGCCCTCTCCGTCAGCCTGCGCGAGGTGGTCGACACGTACGGCGAGAAAATAGAGCGCGCCACGCGCATCCGTTCCAAACACGGCAAAGAAGACAGGCGAGGCCGAACTCACCCTCTCAAAACCCGCGTCTGCTTGAAGTGGCCATGCGTGTCGCTGTGCTACAGAAAACAGGGAAAATGACAATTTGATTATGATAAACGCAAATGCGTCGAATTAAGCGACAAGAGTTTTAACTGTCTTCAAATATTGGCGGTGAGTCGTGCAACATTGCGCAATCAATGTCGTTCAAAAGTTTCTCTTTAAACGCGAGCGTGTTCGAGGTGGCCGTGTATGGTGCGTTGCTGTTGAAAACAAAAAATATTTTGCGGATGGGCTATGTCAAATTTTATATTTGATAGGCAGCGTCGGATGTTGTGGCGTCGATTTTTATGTATATATTTTTCAAACATCGGAAGTGCGTTGTCGAATGTTGCGCAATCGGTGTTGTAAAACATCCCCCCTTCCAAATGCAAGTGTACCCAAGGCAGCTGCTCTGGTTGCTTTGCTATTGGCACCACTACTACTTTTAGAATATGATTGATTGTTCACATGCATTGTTGAGTTGACAGTGCGTGAAGGGCTGAGCTTGTCATCGCATGTGGGTTGGTGACTGCGTGCAGACGGAGGGCTGTGCAAGAAGCCCGAGAACGCGCGCAGGATGCGAGACAGGCCGCACAATGTGCTGCTGCTGCTGCTGTGGAAGAGGGGCGCGGTGCGGCTGGCCCCCCACCCGAGGCAGTTTTGGGAGCTTTCAACCCACTTCAGCCCGTGGTTGGTGACAACCCCGACGCCAAGGTGCGCCCCTCACCCCCTCATCGCCGCCTCGTTCGGTGTATCTCGCCCCAGTGGTATCGTTTTCAGAAGTTTACGACATGGTTTGGTACGACTTATATGTTTGTGGTCGCAGGAGGAGATGGCCGCCTGCCCTGGCCTACCTGGTGCCGCCATGCAGGTGTTGCGAAGGCAGCGGGAAGAGCAGGAGGCGGTGCGTGCCATCGCATGTCGATGGCTAGTCGCACAGGATGCGATGCTGAAGGTACATACTATCGCACACACATACACACAATTTCATACACATCCAGAGGATTTTATGCACAGGGATATACACGTACACGCACATATATCCACAAACATACCTCAATGAACATACATAGACACATACACATACACATACCCCGGACCTTACCCACTCCACCCGCCCTCCTATCCTCAACATACAGACTTTCAGTATCGTTGCGTTGCGCAGGATCCGAGTGCGTACGATGGGGCGCCTCGTCCGGAGGCTGCAGCGGAGGCGCCGACTGAAATAGCAACGGGCGAGGGTGGGAGAGGGAGAGGGGGCCGCGGGAGGGGGCGGGGGAGAGCTGAGGGTGGCAGGGGACGAGGGAGGGGAAGAGGTGAGGAGCTTGGCAAGGGGCGTGGCAGGGGGCGGGGGAGGCCGCCGTCAGGTACTCCTCTTTTCATCCTATTGTTCCCTTACCTCTTGCTTTTCATCATACCCCCCCTCACCATGCTTGCTTCCCAATTTCTGTTGATGCTGCATCTGTTGACGAGTTTGGATGAGCCTTTCGTCGACACAGAGGCGGAATCGTCGCGTGTGGTTCTTCAATCATATACGCTTCTACCATATTTTGTAACTTTTTCGTATGTGCGGAACCACACGGATTTTTTCTTTGGCAATGTCTAGATGCATGTTGTATCTCTGCTGAAAATTATTCTGAATTTCTGCGATTCGCGGCAATCCAAATATGTCACTGCGTGTCTATTTCATGTTTGCATCTTTGTATATCTATTCATGCAGACTCAAGCAAACTCATGTGGCGGTTATGCTGTTGGTGGCAGGTTTGCTGTATATGAGATAAGCGAGTGAGTGAACCAATGTGCGAGTCGGTGGTTGGATAAGTGGGTGCGTAAGTGAGCATGTCTGTGATGACGTATGTGTGTGTGTGTGTGTGAGAGAGAGAGAGAGAGAGAGAGAGAGAGAGAGAGAGAGAGAGAGAGAGAGAGAGAGAGAGAGAGAGAGAGAGAGAGGGGGGGGGGGGGGGGTGAGTGAGTGAGTGAGTGGCGATATGATCGCGGATGTGTTGTGAATAAAGCGGGCAGCGATGAAGGGAGGGTGGTTGCTGTGTGCGCGTGTGGCTGTGTATGTGTGTGCGCGTGTGGCTGTGTATGTGCGTGTTTGTGGCTGTGTGTGTGCGTGCGAAAGGGGGAGGGTAGGGAAGTAGGTGCGGGTGAGCGTGATTGCAAATACAGTGGGTAGTTATGAAGCGAGGTTGGTTGCTGTGTGTTGTACAGGGCGAGGGAGGGGGAGGAAGCGAGCTGGTGAGGGCGGGGAGGGGGCGGCGAGGAAGAAGGCGGCGAGGGGGCGCGGACGCGGGCGTGGGGCAGCAGAGGCTTGCCGTATGGAGGAGGAGCTGGAGAGCGTGTTGCAGCTGGCGCAGAGCGGGAGCGACGGTGAGGGGGACGAGGGCAGCGGGTGGGGTGGCGGGGCGGCTGCGAGGGGAGGCTGCGCTGTTGTGGGCGACGTCTCCGCAGGTCAGCCTGCCCTCCCGCCCTTGGGCAAGTTTGGTGGCAGAGCACAACCTCGCTGCGCGCTGGTTTCAGTTGAATAAATTTCCAACGAAAAACAATTTGTTGCGCAATAAAAAGAGAATTATGCGCGATTGAGAGCAGTTTATTTCGAATTGATTGGTTGAATATGGATTTATGCATGAATTGATGTTGTTTTAGAACCGGACTTATGTATTGGCGAGGAGTCGGCATATTAACTTATGGATCAAATGACGAGCTTTCGAGATATTGTGTCAGTCACTGCATTGTTTATGTGTTGATTGAATGAATAAGTTGGTGAATGATCGAGCAAGTGGATACATTAATAGATAATGTATCAGAAAAACGAACTGAGCGAATGGAAGAACGCGCGGGGACGTTTCATTGAGGTTCGAGGTGTGTTGGTCGACGGCAGGGATGCGGATGGCGACGGACATGGCGCTGCGGGATGCCATCACGAATGCCTTTGTGGACGAAGGGGAGGGAAGGGATGATGAGGATGAAGGCAAGGGCGGCGATGGTGGTGGCTATGGAGGTGGTGGTGGCGCTGCTGCTGGAGGTGGAGGTGGTGGCCCTGATGATGGTGATGTTGGTGGTGGTGGACCTTCGGAAGAGACGGCTGTGGCGATTGCAAGGCAACAGGATTTGCTGTCGATGATTGAGGACGCGCTCGGGGGCGACGATGACTGAGGTGACCTTGTGCTCATTCGAATGGAATCGAGGGGAAACACGGCGCGGGAGGGGTTGCAGGATTTGACACCCGAGAGGGTAAAAGAAACGCACATTAGGGATGCGCTCTTCGGGGCCAACGGCTTCCGTGTGTTCGCCCATCAGATGAGGAGGAATGAGGAGTGGTTGGCATTGAATGTGCATTGTAAACGTTAGCCTTCCCTCTGTTGAAAGGGGAGCAGCCCGTGGCTGAGAGAATGCCTTTCCGCTGATTTTAATATACTCTAGTGGTCATTCTGAACCCAATGATTATTGTAAAAAAATCTTGAAATATTACTGTTCCACCTGGTTTGGCGATGCGTAGTACTTAATAACAAATCGTATCCAGCTGTACCACTGCACAGCACATAACTGAGATGAAATGTTTTACTAACCCTGAATAAGCTGACGATATTTCTTTCTTATGCATTTTTCAAACAATAACATCGCATTTATGGTATCGAATCCAATCGAGCTCATGACACACACAAACACACACTACTCACACACTCACATATAAACACACACACATACACACTCTCTCTCTCTCTCTCTCTCTCTCTCTCACACACACACACACACACACACACACTAAAAATGTGCACACACCCACACACCCACACACACAAGCACACACTCAAAAACACACTATGCAAATGCACACTCACATTCTCTCTCTCTCACACACACACACACCCACCCACACTCACGTAAACACAATCATTCACTCACACACAGAGATACACTCACGCAAACATACACACACACTCACTCACTCACATACAAACACACACACATACAAACACACACACACTCACACACACACACACTTTACAAATGCACACTCACACTCACACACATAGTCACTCACACTCACACACTCACTCACACACTCAAACACACACACTCTCTCTCGCACACACACACACACACACACATACACATACACAAGCACACTATGCAAATGCACACTCACACTCACTCACACCCTACCCCCCCACACACACACACAGACATACACACACACACATTCACACACTCACACCCACATTCACACACACACACAAACACACACAGTTTAGCGCGCTATGCATGCAGCATGATTATTCGCAGTAAATTGACGCTTTAGCTTTACAGGTTTGGGGCGGTGGTGGCGCACGCGGGGGGTGGGAGGGGTGTCACTGCCCCCCTCCACTCACTGCCTCCTCACCCTCGTGGAAGGTGCAGGTGCTAAGAAACTCCAACGCGACGCCGTTTGTCCAACCAAAGCCACCCTGCCGCAGCGCGGGTCGACAGACAGGCAGTGAGTCAGCGCTGTGCAGGCCCCCATCTAGATCAGGTTTGGCGTGTAATAGTGTCACCGTGAAACCTGGCTGCAGGGGGCGGGAACTCGGGGAGGGGAGGCAGCGGAATATGTAGTCTGGAAAGACAATCGGTAAGGGGATTACCTCTGCCGTGTGTGTCTCTGCGACAGCCCAAATAAGTTTTACAAATCAAAGGAACATGAATAATCGCGCAACGAACAAGCAAAAATGAATTCACAATGTTAAAATTCCTAAACTTAGGGTCGAAAATGGGCGAGGGTATATGGTTGACTGCAGGGCGCACAGACGAGGGTGTTTGACATTTCAGGCAAATTAAGGTGTTGGCAAGCAAAGTGCGAAAATCAAGTCAGAGTAACAGACTGCAATATAAGCGCGTGGCGATTCTGTTATGGTATCTATGGGAACGGATGTTTTATGTGAATGTCGTTAATATACGAAACTCAGGCAAGCTTTCGTAATGACAAAAAGGACGAGGCTGTTCCAAACATTCTTTCCACACCTGCACTTGGTACTCCCCCCCTCCACCCGCCTCTCCACACCGCTCCACATCGTACTTCTCCATCATGCTCCCCGACGCCTTCCACCCTGCCGTCGCAACAGCCACCGAGCCAAAGCAGCTGACCGTCCATACGGGTGGACCGCGGCAGGCGGCCATAGTAATCAACTACGCAATGAATGGTGCCGGCTGCGGCGCACCCAAAAAGTTATTTCGCAGCCAACGCTGCGCAATTGAGTCCGCCAGCCGACGCCCTTTCACGCCGCCATACGACCTCAGACCCTCCGCCAACATTGACTGCAGGCACGGCCTGGGCACCACACGGCGGCAACAGACGTCAGAATGCGGCCACAGTCGGGCGGATCAAAGGGGAGACGGTCCGTGGAGCTGCGTAACTGAAACACATACCGATGAAAACTCAAACTCTCAAGAGACTCGACCATTATCGTGATTCATGCTTCGTGCTTGCGTGATGACTTTGCGAGTAGAGTAATCACAGACCCGTGCCGCTGAAAGGTTGGCACTGGATACCAAACAGCAACTGAAAAAATAAAAGCAGTGTAGAAACGTGAAACCCTAAATACACAACAGATCGGATGAGCAGAATTTCGGGGAGCAAAACTTCGCACCAGCCGTTGTCGCCGTCCCATTGCTGCCCAGACGCCGTCAGCGAGGTGGCGACACCCCCGGCCTTGAGCAGCCCCGAGCGTTCGAGGCCGCCGACAGCCGCCTCCGCCTGACCCGCGTTGTCCGCTGCGCAGTTGCACCAGAGCGGAACGAAGCTGCTGGCATACACCCCGCGACAGCTGCGCACTGCCGTCCACACCCCCTCCACATCCTGCGCCTGCAATCCACAACATTTAACAACCTCTTTTTATCTCTCACCCTCTCTCTCACACACACACATTCAGAAACAGCTCACATACGAACATACGCACAAACATATAAAATTACACACACGTGAAATTAGACATAAATTCACACACACACACACACACACACACACACACACACACAAACATACACATATAAACACACCCACGAACACTCACAAACACACACTCTCTCTCAAGCCCTCCCATTCCAGAAATTAATAGATAGCCATTTTCTCAGGTATTGTGATTTTGGCTAAAATTTCGCATTCCAATGGTTGGCTTAATCATCGACACAGAGGAGGGCGACTTTGTGGGGTTATAACGTGCAGGCTCTATCCACCTCAAGGATGAGGTCCTCCCATCGCGAGGTTTCCGAGTTCCACATTAGCGCGCTGATAGCGGCACGGCGCGCCGTCGCAGCGCGCTCAAAGCTCGCCGCCGTTGCCCATTCACCCAACTCACACGCAATTGCGCAGATGTTGCACTCCATTTGATGCAGGAAGGCGTTCAGGTCAGCGGGCGCCACACGCGTGGTCCGAATGCTCTGCAGCGTCATGCCTGCAACAGGAGAGCGCGCGCGCACTCAGCTGTCTCCTCCACGTCCCCAGCCTTAATTCGCGCCGGTGTTACACGCGACCAGGGTTGTTGAAAAAATATGGAAGGTCGATCAGGGCTGGAGATAAAACCCTGATAATACTAAACACATCGGGTGTTGTGACAAGTAGACACAACCTTTCGACTTTAGAACGGTTCAGTTTGGTATGCTATGGACATCACAACAATTGATAAAAACATTTCCAATTTAAACAAGTTGCATATAAATAAGACAGAAATTAAATGAAAACATTCAAGGTGTGCGTCAATGGACTTTTCTGAGCCGAAGGAGTTGGTACAAACAAGCGCATTGCTGCGACAGATGGGTGATGGCGTCCATGGTTTTGAGATGCGCGTGCGAGGAAGCAGATACATGTGTGTGGGGTGGCGGCAGCATGTTGGCATACCATCCGCAAACCAGCGCGACGAAAAGTCCCACCCCGACTCGGCAGCGCTGGCGATATCGCGGTACACCTCACCTGCATCTCGCCCACCCGCCTCACCTGCAGTCTCCAAGTCCTCCCTGTAACCCCC
The DNA here is from genome assembly GCA_026401115.1 of Tetraselmis chui. Lineage (NCBI taxonomy): Eukaryota > Viridiplantae > Chlorophyta > Chlorodendrophyceae > Chlorodendrales > Chlorodendraceae > Tetraselmis > Tetraselmis chui. Next base: position 95,585 of record JAPMLY010000508.1, read on the forward strand.
GCAACCGCCATCAGTGCATCCGGGGCTCATAATTACAGCAAATAGTAATCGCAACCAAAGGAGCTGTTGCCATTCAAAGACACACATTCATTCAATCACTTGTTTGTTATGTAGTTGGTTTATCTATTCGTCTTCAATTCTATTCGCTTGTTCCTCCATCCTCCTTTGCCCGGTCACCCCCACACGCAATCAGACATGCTGCAAGCGCGTTGTGGGGGTAGTCGACTGACCTGTAAGACTCGGGGCGCGGCTTTGTCCAGTTGGCATAGTACCTCGACAGGCAGTGGACTACTCCCGTGGATGGGTCCCGCACCCGCACCCCCTTGTTACCGCTGGTGAAGAAGGCGTGCTCGGTGAGCAGGGCGGGGAGGGCGCGACGAAGGAGGGGGCGGTTGCGGGTGGTGCTATACACATTCCGCACGATTTCGCTCAACAAGGGTGGCTGGCTGCAAGCAGCAGGAGCACAGGGTGGCTCAGCGGTAATCCTCTGGTTTGACAATCCACCTTCACTTCAAACAATTTTATCAGCTCACTCAGAGGTGCGGAAACAAACACTTCAGTCGCAGATTGCTTCAAAACGCTAGAGTAACAGATAACGTGTACCACCTGGTGTTGTTCGGATACGGGGAAAGGTGCGTGTGTGTGTGTGTGTGTGTGTGTGTGTGTGTGTGTGTGTGTGTGTGTGTGTGTGTGTGTGTATGTGTATGAGTTTAGGTGTGTATTTATGTGTGTAAGCGTGAGTGTGTGTGTATGTGTCAGTGTGAGAGAGTGTGTGCTGTGTGTGTAAGTATGCGTATGTGTGTGGATGTGTGAGAGTGTGCGTGTTGTGTGTGTGTGTGTGTGTGTGTCTGTCTGTCTGTGCGGTCGTGTACGTTTGTCAATGGATGTATGAGTATGTGTGTGTGTGTGTGTGTGCGTGTTGTGCGTGTGTATATGTAAGTGTGTATGTGTGTGTGTGTAAGTATGTGTGCGTGTGCGTGTATGTGTTAGAGTGTGCGTGTGTGTGTGTATCTATGTGTGTGTGTGCGTGCGCGGTCGTGTACGTTTGTCAGTGGATGTATGAGTATGTGTGTGTGTGTGTGTGCTTGAGTGTGAGAGTGTATGTGTTGTGTACGAGTATGTGCGCGTGTCTGCGTGTGTGTGTGTGTCTATGGGCGTGCGCGGTCGTGTGCGTTTATACGTGGATGTGTGTGTATGCGTGTGTACGAGTTTGAGTGTCTGTGCGCGCACGCGCGCGCGTGTGTATGTGTGAGAGTGTGCGTGTTGTGTGTGTGTCTATGCATGCGCGGTCGTCTACGTTTGTAAATGGTTGTGTGAGTGTGAGTGTGAGTGTGTATGTGTGCTTGAGTGTGAGAGTGTGCGTGTTGTGTGAAAGTATGCGTGTATATGTGTGCGCGTATGCGTGTCTATGTGTATGTGCGTGCGCGATCGTGTGCGTTTATATGTGGATGTGCGAGCATGCGTGTGCGCGTGTGTGTGTGTGTGATGAGGAGGGCTGGACCTTCGGTTGAGATAGTAGGTGCGTGTGCCGTTGGGCATGAAGCCATAGCGCTCCACCATCGTGATCATGTTGAGAGCGATGTGAGTCGCACTCGCATGCATACCGCTCACCAGCAATCCCTTCACCACCCATAGATTGTCCCAGTAGTACATCTCCCGAAAACGCGAACCTGACGGCAGGTAGGGGTTAGGGATGTTGGTGGGGGGGGGCGTCATCCAAATGCGGCTCGGTGAATTTAGTTGAACTGGCAGCTCGGTATAGCTTTTTGAAAATATTTTGTTTGTGTATGTGCGGAGGACGTGTGAGAGAGAGGGGGTGAGGGCGTGCCTGGCACTTGAAAGGGGTGTGGCAGGTGGAGTAGCGTGTGTTGGGAAGAGTCGTCCTGAGAGTGGGCGGCCTTGACCTGCAGAGGAACGCCCCTCCGCTTCAGCCGTGTTAACGTTGCTGACTTAGACTTGGGGGTGTGCGGCAAAGCAACAGTCGTTCCCATCCATGGGCAACAGAATTCAAAGTGGGTGTAGCAACAGTCAACTAAGTGGGTTTAACCTGCAACGCACTCTAAAAAGAAGGGCCACACAGTTAGTGGGCGTGACTAAAATTAGATGTCGCTATACCTCAATACCAAAGGGAGCTATGCATGTGTTAGGGAGCCATTCAGCGCGAGCATGAAGCGCGAGCATTATGTCTGACTGTGTTCATGTTGTTCTTCTTGTAATCCATCGTGAATGATGTTAGACTCTTACAATTATATTAGGTGGTGCGAAAAACATGAATACGACAAGCGCATATATACTCGCTATTTAGCGGCACCATCTTTAATTAAGCAATACAGCCAGAATAGGACTGAGCATCTACCTGTACCCGTACTGACTTGAAATTTAGGATTAATGATATTAATATGTCATCTTTCGCGGATGATATTAATCCTCATCCAAATTGGATATTGAGGGTCCGCACGGTTGGCTTCCTTTTTTTATTTACTGTCGCTTCCACGACAGCGGTCATCGACGCGCTATCAATCCTCATATTGCATTATTCAGCAATCAATACTTATTCCTCCGCTTTTTTCTTCTTGCATGGCGGTTTCCTTTATTGCTTTTTCGTATGAGGAATAATTTCAATATTGGCGAGTTCTGGTCGGTAAGGATTACAGGTATTATAGAATAACGGCGCTTGTTCCTTATCCCTGGGATCAAAATCTGATTTATTAATTAATAGAGAAACGGTGTGCTGTGTGAAACGGAAGGGTGCCAAGGAGTCGAAAACAGCACCGACTCCCCGACTGGTGCCGACCTGCTTGCTAAGCACCCGCCAAAGACCGTGGACATGGAGTCCCCATCGCTTCAGCTCGCCGTCAGGATTGAGGTGACAAAGGAAGCCTGGAACGGGCGCGGGAACCCAGTCCTCCGGCTCGCATGGCTCCAGATCACTGCGATAGAATAGTTACTCAGTTGACAGAAGGCGCAAATATTAACAGTATACTCGCGAATAATTTGTCGAGCTGCGACCAAGCATGGTCACAAACTAACTACCACCTGCCCGCCGGATCGAAGTACTCCGCGACAAAGGCGGAGAGCTGTGCAGCGCTTGAATTCTCAGTGCTGATCTGCGAGAAGGAAGCGAGGATCGTCTCGAGACTCGACTTGGCTGGCATGTCGCTGCAACAAAAATGGGAAGAAGCAACTCATCAGAAAGGAGTCGCGGCGCGCGGTAAGCGACTGTTGGTACTGGAAGTAGCAGCGTCCGAATTCAACAGTGTGTATAGCATATGGAATGGCAAGTTGCAGGTACACACAACCCCGAGGCACGAAATTCGCGGAATTCGAGGTGGAGGGTCATGTTGGGGTGGAGGGGCTCACACGAAGGTTTTCCCGTCGTCAAACACCCGCCCTTGCTGGATCGCATCAAGCAGACGGCCCGACCACGGACCGACAACCTGATCCATTATTGTTCAACTGAAGGAGCTGATACAGGACGAACTGGCAAATTGCAGGGCGAGTTATCTTTACTGGTCCTGCTGGCCTGCGACCAAAGTGTGGGGCGGGGATTCTACGTCACCGCGGCCAGTAGTCCTGTAGCGGTGTATCGCTACCACCCGTACGGGTGTGTATTATTGCTTGTATTTACCCGAGGGCACGTTTTGCCAAAGATGTTAGCTTGCTTACAATTTGGCCAAAAGACCACCACAGGCCTGGGGGAAGATTAGCGCTAATTATGGGATGGGTGGGTGGCTGCGCGAGCCAGATGGGCGAGCGCAAAGCAGAGAGTGCCAGTGCTCGGGGGTTGCACCGGCTTAAGAGGCTGCCGCTAGCTAGTGCTGCTGGGGGCAGGGCATGGGGCGTTGCGCTAGGCGTTTCCTCAGTCCTCGAGGGTTACCTCGAGGACTGGGCAAGACGCACCGCTTTTACAGTAACGCTTTACCGTTCAGTTTTGCGTTCTGTCACATATGTAAGTAAGTTTTGCAAACCTCTAGATTTAAAACAATCTGACTATATGTTATTCTGTCGACTCCTACAGCGGGATATATATAACCGGTTGGTAAATCAACTGCATGAGTTTGAATTACAGAGAAAGTGGTGGAATCCACCAGCAAAGGAAAGCAGACACAAAAGCCTAAGCCCTCGGAGCATGGAGGCAGGCAACAACAGATGCACCAACCTCATGCAAGGCGTTACGGAGATAGGAGCCCAACGTGGCATGAAGAGCCACAGAAAGGCGGCGGTGCATGAACTCACGACGCACATCCCCAAGAAATCAACAAAAGGGGACATATGTAGACCGCCGTACAAACTAATTCACGCGGGCATCACTTTTAGGCCGCAAAGAGCGAGAGTCCGCCGCACCCATGCTTGGGAAACGTCGACCAGCCACCATAATGGCCAAGCGATCAACAAGGTCAACCGCCATAGGAGTCATTCGCCCCCCGTCCTCAAGAGCAAAGGGGTAGTAGTCATGAACGGACGGATTGGGAGGCGTGCTACTAAGGGAGGATGACGAGGCACACATGTCAACATCAAGCTTAGCTTGTTGAGTTCCCATCGCCAGACCGCGAGGGAGCGGAAGCGAAGCCCCATAGCCCCATAACCAGAACGTTGGAGTTTGTGCGCGCACTAGTGACCGTAACATCCACAACCAAGTGCTTATGCGGAGCCGCAAAATCCAACCACACGACATCCCTAGGGCGATCTCGGGAGGCCCGATACCGGATCCGACGAACCTCCAAACGCAAGTCCCTCACCTTAATTGCCCCCGCCTAAGCCATGAACTCCTCCAAAACATTAATAATGCGATCATGGAGCCGAATAACAAAATGTGAGCAAGGACAAAGGGGGCTATGGTCCATGGTATGCATGGAGATCGGCGTCCGCTCCCCGGACATGGAAGAAGACGAGGTCGTGGAGAAGGAGCCAAAGCCACGGAGAGCACCCGGGGACTCATAGTATTGCGGACACTTCTGAACATGAGAAGCGTGACCATGCGTGAGGCCGAGCACCCGAAATACCGTCATAATGTAACAATCATAGGGATTGTGGACGCTAGACTCACGCGAAGCAAAAATCACAGCCAAAGCCCCATGACCGGTTCCCGAAAAAACACGCATATAATTCGGGGGTGAAGGACCAACGAAGGCCAAGAGATCGAGAATCGTCCGAGCCTTAACTGCGAGCGAAATGTCGCGCTCGAGGTGCCCCTTTGTGCCACTTGGGCGGGTAAGAGCATCCGGGGTCATGACTTCTAAGCATGTCATGCGCGGGGCCAGCGCAGCCGGAGCGGCGGCAGGTGAGGGGACAAGCTCAACATCAGAACCCACGTAATCCGAAAGATATTGGTCGAGGGTAGTAGCCAGAACCGTGAGATTAGCATATGAAAGCCCACCCGTACGGGACAAAATGGCGTAGGACGCGCGAAATTGTACCGCCTAGGGTGACGTGGAGGTAGCAACATTTTGTAGTTCATGACGGATGATATTGCACAAAGGACCTAGCGACTCGGACTCGTAATCATTGATAAGGCTAGCGAGGATCGCGTCGAATGAAGCGCAATGGGCAAGTCCAACATCTTGCGCAAGCGACGGCACGTTGAGGCCCCCAAACTCCGCGGGGAAAAAGAATTGACGCGTGACCAAAGTCGGACTCGACGTTGAACAAAGGAGCGGACACGGCGACAGGACGCGGCTAGAAAAGGACGGAGGACGGGAGGAGGAGAGCACAAATATGCGAACAACCAAAAGGCACAAGCAGCACGGCGATCATAGGTGAAAAGGGAGATGCCATAGTTGAGGGTTTTAGAAAGGGCCACAATAATTTCCTCACGCGGTGTCACGCAGACTCCCCGGGCTGACGTGATCGGCCGGTAGGTTTGAAGGCAATCAACAGTATCATGGGAGGAGCACACCGCCACAGGAAAAGCAGCATGGGGAGAGGGTCACGAAGGATAGCCTTACGTCGGAGCCCAGCTGCGGAAAAGGGCATGAACGCCAACCCCACATGTGCAAATGGTGCATTAGGTGGGCCCAGGACATGGGGGGTCAAGGCCAAAAGGGAGGGGGGAGGAGCAGTGGAGGACCAAGGGGGGGAGGGTGATCACAACGGGGAGATGGCTGGTCAACATACCGGTGGAAGGGGGAGGGGGTAGAGGAGGCCCCAAGGCGAAGGAAGGAGCAGGAGGGGGAGTGACTATCCCGGGCGCACATGGGATATATGGAGGACCAAGTGAGCGGACGTTGCTTGGACGTTGAGAGGCAGCCGGGTGGCAGGCACCAGGCAGGGAGTTACACAATGTGGACATGTAGATGAGCGAGGACGGGCGCGGGTAGTCGACAGTCGGTGGGTGCCATAATGGCATTAGAGCATAGGGAGTAAGTTGGATGGTTAATTTATGATATACAACTACATGTACCGACTAGGCCGTTCCGATTTTAAAACCTGTGTAATAGTTGCTTGCTCGTTAATTACTTTTATTATGGAAGTGCTGGATTCTAGCGCATACAGCTGAAAGGAGAGGGGTGGGTAATGTATTTGTACTTCGTCGACTTTGTATTTGCGTACGTAAGCAGTACATAATCGATGTTTAGGGTATATGGATTAGGGTAGTTCTAAGTCTTAATAAACCAAAGGCCAAATGTGCGGAGAAACTATATAATGCATAAATCAGTGCATATTATGGCACAACAAAGCCATCAACGGACACGAACATATGTCAGCATGATGAAGTGGCCGTCAATAGCCCAACAACATCATAGCATTTTTCATTAGTATCGACATGGAGGCGTGGCTAAGGCCACCGTATGGTTGGATTTATGTATTCAATTGGTTGTCATGATTCCAAAACGTGCCACACTGCCCCTCTCCATTTCATGATTGCGTTTGGGATATGCGACATATGACACCCTCATGCATACAACTATGCATTGCACATATAGAAAAGTTGTCGCATTGACCTCTTTAAACAGCCAATAGGCTGGTAGTCTACTAATGTTAACGTATTATGATATTCATGTTGTAATGATATGGTCATAGTTCCAAAATGATCCTTCCCCTCCGTCAAATAGAATAGATAATGATGTGATGCACCCTTCGTTCTAGAAGTATAACAATTGTGCAGTGACCTCTTTTTCACATCATGCAAGCCACTGCAAACTGAGTTGAGGGACGGGGCGGGAAGGGGACAGAAGTGAAGGGAGGGCACATAAACAATAATTTAATCGGAACCACAGCCCTAAAAGCATCCAATGCGTGTTCGTTTCATGCATTTGGTATTGATATTATGCCCTTCTTAACGTTTGAATTTAACAATTTCTATACTTACCATCGGTGTCGGTTGCGCCCAAGTACCCATCAACGATTTCGACGGCTGCACTTGGTGTGTCATTTCTGGGGAGCACGTGCATCTTGTTGCTATTAGCGAAGTTCCGTCGTCGGCTTACGCTAGCGTCGATGCTATCGTCGGCGTATGCTGTCATCGGCATATGATCAGCCTCATCAAAATAACCAGCCGAAAAAGGTTTTTGTTTTATCCTATGGATGTTCGAGATGTTTTCGACAATTCAGCCAACGGTCACATCATGCGGGACGTACATGCATGTCTCTACTAAAATATTAGGGAGGATTGCCGGTATATCATATACTTTGCTCGGGACGAGTTCGACACGGCCTTTAAGTACAAGTCATTTTCATGTAATTTTCACCCCTTATGTGCCACAGTGTCAAATAAAAAGGCTGCTTCCGGATGTGAGGTGCTCCACGCTAGGCCAAAAGTGAACAATTGGTAGCAATATTGCAAACCTTCCGTTGTATGGGATGGGCCGAAGCGCGACCAACGGGTAGGCTCGGGCAAGCACAGTGTAACGACACGTGTGAAGGGTGCTTCCACAACGGTAGCAGACTTAAGGGAGTGCGGAGCGACGGCTGCGGACCTTGAGGCTGTAGCGTAGGCAAGTGCAGGGGAGTGTGCGCCAACGGGCGCGCACTTGAGCTAACAGCGAAATTTGTGACTCCCTTGCGAGTCACCTACCATGAGCTACTACTTATAGCCCTATCTAGCTCGAGTCGTGATCCCTAATGTGCGCGCATCTTGCGCAAAAGATCACTACCCTACTAAATATTATTTTCAATACTCTAATGTATTGAAACTATTATTCCCCTTACTTGATTATTGGCATCCTAAATGCCGGTATTTTTGGGCCTCTAATAGGATTACTATATGCCTTCTGCGTGTCTTTGAAAAACTGGGGTTGCTTTTAGCTACGCCATTCGCAAAACTAACATTAAGTACAAGTCATTGTGTGACGATTGTCGTCGAATGGGTTAGATGTTTCATCGGTACTCTCACACGTCACTCCGAATCCATGAACATTGCAATCGCCATTTACATACTCTGCCCGTGCAATCCATCGCGGTTTGGGTACATGCGAGGGCTACGGTGACACCGCCGAGACCTTCCTCGAGTGCGCTCGCAATAATGCCACTTTTGACGTGGCGGCCAAAAAATTGGGCATTCCCGCCTACAGTATATTCCACAACATACATGTGCCGAGACGTCATCCCTTCCTATACGTTTCGGAAGGATGGGGGTGGTGGTCATCCCTTCCGTCGTGTGTGTGGGCGCGCGCGCGTATGTATATATGTGTGTGTCTCTCTGCGTGTCTGTGTGAGCGTCAACAACAGCAATACTAGCAACAACAACAACAACAAATATTAAAGTGTAAGTATGAAATAAAAAGAATATAGCTACACAAGTAGAATCAGTAGCAACAACGCTATAAGCCACAGCCATGTTTCCCCTGTCGGCGTGTCTATGACACCAGTGCGCGCATGTGTGTGTGTGTGTGTGTGTGTGTGTGTGTGTGTGTGTGTGTGTGTGTGTGCGTGTGCGTGTGTGTGTGTGCGTGTGCGTGTGTGTGCGTGTGTGTGTATCTTGCATTAGCAACACGAATATATGCAAAACGAATATATGCATAATTGAACTAGAAGCTGGAGCAAAAGCACTAGCATGCAGCAACAACAAAAGATGAGCCAACAACAACATAATCAGCAACATTAGCAATAAGAATGTCAGAAAATAGTAGTTGAAGCAGTAATGTACAATATGAGTTGTGCGACTACACATGCCTCAAAGATGTGACGATAATTGATGCATAGTCACATGCATGGTACCGGCATTAAGTCACGAAATATTTGTTATAGCTAAAGGCTGTCTATCATGGTATTTGCCTGCGGCGGTATACATTCAAGGTCACCCCCCTCACAACATCCTTGCTATCTATTCATTAAACGCTGGCAAATCACACATGCGCGCCCACTCGCCGGAACACCCTCTAGCTAGAGCCATCTCCCTCTGCATTATGTGCGCCAAATAATGGTATTATTTATCTATATCATGCGCTCCTCGAAGGTAGTTTGCGTTCTTGCAGGCCTGATTCGTATCGAAACCTTATTACCTGGCTAATTGCACCCTCTTGCGCTCTCCGGTACCGGCACGCCATGTGACGAGTACAGTCCTGCAACAGTACATTGCATGACATTGTACAAGTACTCGTTACTTATTCCAATTCGTGCTTTTCCATCGGACGGACGAACACACGTGGGTACGTCGCTACTGCAATATTCATAAAGGGTGCTGATGCTACAGTACGACCAGTACCTCCCGGTACGTACAAATACGCACAGTTAATCTAACTAGCCAGATGACGCGCCTAAGCGAGTTCTTCGATGCATAAGGAGCCGCGTCGTGAAACCCAATGCTAGGCGGGCCGCGTCTCATGACAGATGACGACGGTTAGACAGCCCTAACGCCTGACACGTAAGCGCAACAAGCAGGCGTAAGCTATATGGGCAGAGACCTATTTAAGCCCAGTGCAGTAGAGGGAGGTGACATAACCATTTAACAATTCCTTTGTTCACTTACAACATATACTGCTTAAGTACAGCAGTGCGACATCTTTCACTAGCATCTCTCGACAACATCTTTTTGCCATCTTGCAACGACAGAACTATACAGATTAGAACTGATTTGTGCTAGCGTTTAGCTTGAGGAGGCTAACCGCCATACTGATTTCGGAGCTCTTTGGTCGACGCACGCTTTCGCTACCAATTGATTCGCTCGACGTTGCTTGATTGATTCGATATGGCTTCTGTTGGACCTGGACGTTACGTGGTGGTCGTAATTCACGTTGGAGGCACTGAAATGTCGAACGTTAAGCTTGTGTTACAACGCGAGCCTCGTACCGGTAAAACTTGGTTCCCGGCTAGCTCTGTTGCAGCTAACGAAGAGCCTGTTGACGCTGCCGTTCGTGAGTTACACGAGGAAACCGGTCTCACTTTGACTCCGGACGATTTGACGCTGTTGAGTGACGCCCATGTTCGAGTTGCGTTACCTGATGGACAACAACTTGTTTTCGTGTACTCGGCTTCTGTCCCCGTCTTGTTTGCTACAAGCCACTTACGTACTCCTGCTCATCTTGAGCAGGCTCTTACTGCAAAGTCTACGATTAATCCGGATGGTTCTCACGTCGTCCCGGAAACGATTAACATTGACGGTCTGAATCTTACGTCCGCTGAGACGGGGTTACTTCCTGCTATGAAACAGAAGAGCGAGTTACTTCACTTCGGTTACGTGACTCAGTGGGAGACTTTTCGTCGTGCAGTCTACACACATCATCTTTCATGACGACACGACTATCCCAAGACAGTTCTTCTTGTACCCCCGGTTTTCGACGATGGATGCTGGTCTTGTCTGGCTACTGATTCGAGGCTATATTAATCAGCTGTTTGGTGAAGGACCGACTGATTTACTTGTGGGTACTCCAATGCCTACTCGGAACTTGGCTGGCCTACCTGTTACACTTACGGAGACGCAACGCAAGGCTGCGATTAACTCCCCGTATCAGTCTGGAGGCAATGCCCGTGACTTGGAGGATTGGCTTGAAGCGCAACCTCAGCGCTTTCTATTGCTCAGTATTACGGCTGACTCGTACGACTCAGTAATCTGGGCTACGTCACAGTTCTCAGGACCTTTGAATGGGTGGTGGCTGAACCGTAAAACCAAGCTGCTATTCCGTCTACCTATGACTTGCTTGTCGCGGAGTCACGCAAGACTACGTTTCTCCCGAACATCCAAGATGACGCGATTAACGCTCTGCTTAACCTTACGCAAGGCAGCATGAGTTACGCTGTCTACGTCAAGCAGTTCAATGACTTCTTACGTCGGTCACGTCAAAACCTTACGGCCGATGTTCAGTGCGTACGCTTCATCAACGGCCTTACTAACTTTGCCCTGAAGATCCAAGCTAAGTCACATCGGTCGCAAAAGGGTTACAACGTCACTCTGGTGGAGCTGCAAAATTTCCCGAATGACGTCGTAGCAAATTCGCCGGAACTCGGGAGATTGCGGTCTTCAGCTGGCCCATCTGCTCAACCCACGAGGAAGCGCAACTTTGACGACCCCCTTGTCGGAGCCTCTAAGATTTGGAAGCGCAATGGTGGTGGCCGTGGTCGAGGCCGTGGACGTGGAGGCAACATTGGAGGCAACTGTGGTGGCCGTGATCAAACATCTTCAACCACCGGCCGTGTTGACTTCAACACACTCGCTAATGCGATGACCCCTGAGGAGCGCAAGAGGCACATGGAGGAGGGACTGTGCTTCAAGTGTCATAAGAAGGGACACCGACTGTTTCAGTGCCCGGAGCGGAAGGGCAAGGCACCTGTGGAACCTCAGTCTAAGAAGCAATGATGGTGGCAAGGGTGTCCTACTAGCGAACAGGAGAAGCCGGCCACATCTACTGTTCGTTCTGAGACAATGTTAGCGACAAAGGTCGTCGACACGCCTTCGACATCTCCATCGACTACAGTCGCGACACATGTACCTCTTGTAGCAGGTCGTCGTCGTCAGACAAAGCAGAGACATAGTCGTAAACCTGTAACCAGACGTTCGATTGATTGGAAACTGGTTGACTCCGTCTTTGACCCTCTGCATGCACGATTCAGCTTCACATTGGAGGGATGTGCTGATGATGAAGGTCTAAACTCGCACGGTGACTTACCTCACTGTTCGCCGAGTGACTCGATTCTTGAGAGGGACTTGACAGGAGAACGGGTGTTCATTAACCCACCCTGGGAGTTAGTTGAGCAGATTGCACAGCATTTTGAGGATTGTCGTCGAACATCTCCGACATCAACGATGGCTGTTTTTGTACTACCGAAATGGGCAAAATTCACTCCTTTGACTAAGTACTGGAAACTCTACCAAGAATTCCCAGCGCGGACACAGCTTTTTACTCGCCAGTCACTGGAGAACCCAGCGCAACATGAGGTGGTTGCTCCAGCTCCTTGGCCTGTAAAGCTGTGGTTAGTCGACGCTGATTGTGCGTTTTACGACATCACCTACAACATCTGACCAACCCACCTCGGTACCTGTACCTTCTGGCGACGCGGAACATTCCATCGCTACGCTGCGACAATTTTCTCCGCCAGCTACAGCCCTACTGACTGACCTCACGGAGGCTCGCCCGTTAATTCGGACTGAGCTGACTGTGAAAACTCCTGATGGCGGACACCAAATTTCTGGATTAGTGGATTGCGCTTGGACGCTTGATTTCTTGTCTGAGGACTTCGTACGACGCTTTGCTTTACAGACTCGGAAGTCTGCGACTAAAACCCCTGTTCGACTCGCCAACGGACAACGAGTGACTTCTTCGACAGTCATTGATGTTACTTTTGAGCTGGCTCGACACGAATTTCACCGGACTTTTTACGTCTTACGTGATTTACGTGCTGCTGATTTAATCCTGGTTTACCATGGCTTGATGACGAACAAGCCTCTTTACAATTTGGTACAACCAGGGCTTTTACTCTGATGGACGGCACAGCTGTGGAGACTACACTCGAGGAACGATGCCCTGAGTGTCAACTACTTTCGTCTACTAAGGTTCAGAAACTCATGCGCAAGACGCGCCGCAACAGGGGACGTCATGCTGAATTTTACGTCATTGAACTTACGTCAGCCGCTGACCAACCAACTGACTTTCACACTTGAGAGGAGCTAACTGCAGAACAACGTGACAACTTCCGGTCGTTATTCTACGATGACTTCCCGGAGTTACTGCAACCTGTCGACTCACCACCTGTAAGGCGACAGTGGGATCATCCCATTGAAACAACTGGCCCAATGCGACGCCAACGATTGAACAGATTGTCACCTGCAGAGCGCGCTGAGTTCAATCGAAAGCTCAACGACGCAGTGGAGGCTGGTCTGATCCGTCCAAGCTACAGTGAGTTCGGCTCGCCAATTATTTTTGTGCGGAAAGCATATGGCTCACTACGTCTGTGCATTGACTACCGTGGCCTTAATGAGGTTACGCGTAAAGATGCTTACCCACTTCCGCGTGTGGACGACACGCTCGACGAACTTAAGGACGCGAACTTTTACACCCACCTCGACCTCGCCTCTTGCTTCTGGCAAGTTCGAGTGCGTGACCAAGACATCCACAAGACGGCGTTTCAGACCCCTGATGGCTTAATGGAATGGGTCGCCATGCCGTTTGGCCTGTGCAATGCACCAGCTACGTTTCAGCGGATGATGAATGACATACTTCGCGACTTTTTACATAAGTTCGTTACTGTCTACCTCGATGACGTTTGTATCAACAGTCGAACTCTGGAGGAACACCTTGAGCACCTCTCGTCTCGTCTCGTCTCGTTTTACAACGCTTCAAGGAGGAGGGCTTGAAATTACGCCTTAAGAAGTGCTTCTTCGGACGGCAAGAGATGGAGTACCTGGGCTATACTGTGTCAGATGGTAAAATTTCGGTTTCCTCAAAGAAAGTCGAGGCCGCTGCAGACTGGCCAGTGCCCAAGACGCAGGAGGAGGTTCGCAGTTTCGTACAGTTCTGCAACTTCTACGCTAGATTTATACATCATTTTAGCGACCTTACGGCTCCATTGACGGACTTACTGCGGAAGTCCCAGCCACAGAAGGTTACGCTGACGCCTGCCTGTTTGGAAGCCTTTGAGACTCTCAAGTTACGGCTCATTTCCGCGCCATGCCTGATCCTTCCGGAGGTCAGCTCGGACGCGACGTTCACCGTGGCTACACATGCTTCAACAGTGGGGATTGCAGCAGTCGTGTTGCAAGACCGAAGAGGAGGTCTTCAACCAGTCTCTTATTGGGCGCGTAAGCTTAATCCAACTGAGCGTGGTAACACTTACTCTGCGTACGACTTAGAAGCTTTGGCCGTATGCGAAGTTGTCAAGCATTGGAGGTGCTATCTTGAAGGATGCTCTAAGTTCCTTGTCGTAACAGACCACGACACACTGCGACATCTGCTCAGGCAACCGAACAACATGTTGAACAAGCGGCAAGCAAGATACCTGCGGGATTTGCAACCGTTTGTGGGCTCGATGACACTTGCATATCGCAAGGGAGCTCTGAACGAAGCCTACCCGTTAAGCCGGCGTCCAGACTTCGTACCTCAGGCCACAGTTCCATTATTTTGGGATGTCGAGGTTCCGTCAGATCGAGAATTACGACGGAAGTCCCAACTGCTTTTTGAAGACGCACACTTAAATTTACTGAATGTTAACGCGTTGCAGTTGAGCCATGAGTTCACTGATCTCATTCGCGAGGGGTACTCCCAAGACTCGTTTTAGGGGGACGAGGGTGAGTGGACGAAAGACAGCCGGATTGACGCCAGAGACGGATATTTTTGGCGCCTCGATCGCCTTTGTATTCCACAGAACTCTGAGCTCCGACTGAGATTGATCACAGAGCTGCACGAAAGTTCGTCACCTGGTCACAGAGGAGTTGCTAGCACTCTTGCTAAAGCACTCGACAGATTCTTGTGGAAACGAATTCGCCAAGATGTGAAAGATTTTTTTGAACGCTTCGTCGTATGTGGACGAGCAAAGATTCGACCGCAAATGGCTGCGACTCTTTACCCACTACCTGTTCCACCCAGACCGTGGCGCACAGTTGGTCTTGACCACTTGACACACTTACCTGAGAGCAGTGGCTTTAACAGTGTGCTGATTGTAGTAGACCATCTAACTCGAATGGCCCATTTTCTGCCGTGTACAGAGACTGTAGCTGCCGAAGAAACTGCAACTTTGTTTTTACAGGGAGTCTACCGCTTGCATGGACTACCCCGAGTGATGGTCAGTGATCGCGACCCGAAATTCGTCAGTGCCTTTTGTTTGGCAGACACTTTGGCGACGCCTCGGAACGCGCCTGAACTTCCAGTCGGCATCCAGAAACATACGGAATGACAAAACGCATGAACAACACGTTTCAGCAGCTTCTTCGATGCTTCTGTTGCTATGATGGCTCTGATTGGACAACGCTACTACCACATGTGGAATTTGCGTACAACGCATCGCGTGCACTCGGAATTGAGCACACACCGTTTGAGGCTAATTTTGGATTCTCTCGAGGAGCCTCCTGACTTGTTGTTCAGCATGCGACCATCAATTCCAGTTTCGCAAGACGCAGCAGAACGGTTAAGATTGTTACAAGACGTACATACCCTGGTACGCTCAGTGTTTTAGCTACACAAAGATGAGATGCAAGCGCGCACAGAACCGTCTACGGCGCCACACTTCGCTAAAGGAGACAAGGTGTCAGTCGTCACAGCAAACCTTTTTCTACGTGGACAACCGAACCGGAAGCTCAGAGACAGACAGCTTGGACATTTTTCAGTGGAGGAGCAAATTGGGAAACACAATTACAGATTGAAACTTCCAGCGACAGTACGCTTACATCTTGTGTTCCATGTCAACAATTTACGACCCTCCTCTACCGCTCCGCTACGACCACCTGTTCCGGTAACTGTACGTGAAGGAGACGACGAGGAGTTTGATGTCCCACACATCTCTGTTGTGTGCATCAAGTCGCTACCTGCGACGAGGCAAATATCTGCTCTTCATGACACACTTCAGCGATGACGACATTCCACCTGTCTGGCACCGGTTGAACGAAGTACACCGGACGACAGCGTTACAAGATTTCTTGGAGACGTCCCAATGGCACAAGTTTGCCAAGACTCAGGCGTACATCGACTTCATGCACGCTCACCCAGCGCGCATTCTTGAGTCCCAGTAACTGCTTCAGTAAAGGAGCTTAGACCACGGAGGTCTGCCACGCGGCGGCCTCAAAGATCTGTCAAGAGGGGGAGGGTACGAGTGTGACGAGTACAGTCCTGCAACGGTACATTGCATGACATTGTACAAGTACTTGTTACTTATTCCAATTCGTGCTTTTCCATCGGACGGACGAACACACGTGGGTACGTCGCTACTGCAATATTCATAAAGGGTGCTGATGCTACAGTACGACCAGTACCTCCCGGTACGTCCAGATACGCACATTTAATCTAACTAGCCAGATGACGCGTCTAAGCGAGTTCTTCGATGCATAAGGAGCCGCGTCGTGAAACCCAATGCTAGGCAGGCCGCGTCTCATGACAGATGACGACGGTTAGACAGCCCTAACGCCTGACACGTAAGCGCAACAAGCAAGCGTAAGCTATATGGGCAGAGACCTATTTAAGCCCAGTGCAGTAGAGGGAGGTGACATAACCATTTAACAATTCCTTTGTTCACTTACAACATATACTGCTTAAGTACAGCAGTGCGACATCTTTCACTAGCATCTCTCGACAACATCATTTTGCCATCTTGCAACGACAGAACTATACAGATTAGAACTGATTTGTGCTAGCGTTTAGCTTGAGGAGGCTAACCGCCACACGCCCTCCCGGCCACTTGCTCGCCGATTCCACAAATAGAGCCCCCTTCCGGCTTCATTCCAAAACCTCGGGTATTGGCAATCAATGCATTTTACTCTATGTCATAAAAGGTCTGTCGCGCGAGCCAAAAAGCATGGGAGGTAGCGGGGGGACAAAAAATATGATTGTGCATACGGTAAGAGCGGGCGTCCGATTCAGTCATTCAGCCCATAACCGTAAACAAGAGCGCAATGGTGGCTCGCCCCTCCACTTCGTTTATTCCACGTATGGAGCGCTTTTCGAAAACTTGGCCCGGCACGTCTTTTACTTTATATTCAAGACGCCCAAAACGACTTTTCCTGCATACCACGACCGTCGGTAGCGAGCCTACAAAGTTTTTGGGAGGTTGTGGGTAAGTTTGCAACCAACGAAAAGCGCGTGCAATCCCAACCAACTACCTATCTAGGCGGTCCTATATAGTAGGATATTAAGTAAGAGTAACTTCTAAGACGCACGGACCCCCGCGATGCCAAGATTTGGGGCTTGGCTAGCTTCGCTGGGAGTTTCAACGGTAGGGTCCGATCAACGCGTTCGGCCGCCTTATGTTGCGTTGGTGGAGAGGAACGCCTCAAGGGCGACATGGCTCTTTTGTCAACTTTCAGCTTCCGGGTTGTGCATAGGCATATTTGGCACGCCCTAAACCCTAAACTCTAAAACCCGGTGCCCATGATGGGTGTGGGTAGATGGTGGGACCATGCGCATAGACGGTTACCAACTATTGGGAAGAGCCATGCGCGACATGAGGGATGGGATATAGTGCCGAATGTAGTGGGCGCTAGTACCACCGCCCACGGTACATGTCTCGAGCCTGGCATCGAACATGTTTCGATAGCATCGAAGATGGCTCGAGCCGTGTACCGTAATCGGAGTACCTTTAAAAGCGATATTTCCGGTACATGGCTCGCGAGCCGTGTATTGAATTATTTTGATTGGAATACAATACATGCTCATTGTCATATTTTGAAGTCGAAGACGTGATGAACTAATGTTTACGCAGTGAAGGAACGCCATATGCTACCTGTATTCCCTTATATATTCCTTTACATTAAATTATCTTACAATAACAAAGCAATGGAAGCCATCACTAATCAACAAGGAAAAAAGGAGGAAAAAACCGCACACGCCTAAGTCCGAGGAATACGAAGGCATGCCACAACATCGATGCTGCCCTCCTCCAAAGCATCGCGCAGACAAGAATCCGAAGCGCCATGAAGAGCTGCAAAAAGACGTTGCAAGAATTCTCGCCGCACATCTTCCGTCGAAAGGGAAGATAAGTAGATCTACGAACGAAATATTGCATGAAGGCATAACTGGGAAAACGCAATGAACGAGAGTCCGTTGTACCCATGCTAAGGAAGCGTCGAACGTCATCCTTTTAATTCGTCACATATCATGCGCAGCCGGCGGCTGGAACACTTGTAGTTTGCCCCGGAGCCGTGCTCCATCTGTGGGCGAATGAGGCCAGGGACAAGGTGGCACCCCTCCTCACCCCTTGTGTCCACAGTGTTTTTTGTAATTGAGTATTACGACAAACATTTAGAAACACACTACATTTACTGCGGCGTGGTGATTTGTACTGGTACATGTACGAGTGAGAGTACCTAATACTGTATGTAAATGATGAACGATGCGCGGGTATGTACGGTAGTATGTACAGACTAGTACAGAACCTCGACGGGGGCGGCAGAGGTCGCGGCCACAGTTGTCGTGGGCCCATCATATGTGGCGGGCCCGTTGAAACCATGGAGCGAGTAGCAGGTAGCCCGATACGGAGTGCGTATTAGCCTAGTCCGTAGAGCGCTCTCCGTCGCTCCCTCTCCTGCCTTGCTCACCTGTTCTCGAGCCAAATTGGCGCTGCAGCGTCGACTATAATATACCATTGTTGGGTGCAAACAGCGCGCGCATGCCGCCGACAAGCACGCGTAGGAGGATAGTACTACCGTAGTAAAAATTACTCGAGTTTTTGTTCACCTACGAGTGTACGGTTGAGAAATGGGCGGAATCGCGGCTGTCCACCCGAGCCCGACCTCAACTGGGAACGGCGGTGCCCTCCCGCCGCTCTCATCCGAGTCGAAGGGAGACCGGGTAAGGAGTAAGGAGCACCCTGGCATTCTTCAGCGTATGCACTGCGCGGTGGCCGAATCACTGTACCGGTACGCCTAGTCAGGGCTCGCAAATTTTTTTGCATTTTACCCAATTCAATACTCCGCCCCTCACCTGGTGTGCAGCACTGCGCGACCGTCTAACGCTTGCGGCGGGCACTGTCCGTGACGGTGTCAGGTTTTTCTTCGGCTTGGGCTGCTTCGTGGCGGATCGTCCCGCGCTCACCATTTCGGGCTGCTTGCTGCTCACCGCCGCGTGCTGCACCGGCTTTGCCTTTATCACGGAGGAAACTCGACCGGAGTACCTGTACACCCCCCAAGGTAACACCCCCACCCCCTGGCTTCCCTCTCCGCCTCCCTTCCAACCCCCTGTCGACCCCTTTCAAGCAAGCAGCCGCTACTCCGTCCACTTATCCGTGGCGCACTATGACGCCCCAGATGCGGAGTCCTTCGCCCACCGATCCTTCTTTGAGGAGCACGTTCCGACTTGGTCCAGGGTTATGTACGTGTACGTGCAACCCACCGCCGCTTCCGTCGACCTTCTTTCAAACGAGGCGCTTCTGACGCTGCTCGACCTGCACAACGCAAGCCCCTTCCTCCTCTTCCCCTCTTGATCTTTACATACCCTCTGCTGTTTTCGTCTCCATCACCATCACCGCACCTGCATCTTTTGCCGGCCCACCCCACCGTTCCGACGTCGTTGCCCCCCTCTCATTATTTACTATCATTTTATTGTTCCTCGTATGTATCAGTCACTCACAGAGGCATCCGTCGAGCACGATGGGCGTGCAATAAGCTTCACCGACTCCTGCACTCTGGTTCGCTCCACTCCCCCCACACCCTATTCCCTTTAACGACTTGTGGCCGATTAGCGGCCCACGCACTATACCGCGATGCCAGTCCACAATTGTCCGCTAAAAATGTTCACTTTTTTGTTTAGACCTTATTTACTATTCAGACAACACAACATAGTCGTCATATTATCCCATATGACCGATGACAGATCTCCCGCCATGTCTCACTCGTATTCGCCGGGGCCCCCTTTGCAGGTCGGACCCAACCAGTGCTACAACAACAGTGTGCTCGAGACGTGGGACTATAGCGGCGCAGCCATCGAACGAGGTATGTACCGTTATCCCTGTTTTCGAATCATCAACCCATCACCTCATTCAGCTGCCAGCCAGCCTCATCCCATGAACCCGTGAAGATCCTTAGCATGTCCAGCACACACATTACAATAGATATGCTAGTCACCTCCCAAGTATTCACATTCTTTATTCATCATTAAGCTGTGTAAATATGACATCACCCAGTGTAGCAAGTTGTCTTCTACTTCCTAGCTATCAGACAAGTGCTTATTGATTGCTCGACCCTCCTTTGCTCCTGCACAGATGGTGACACGCGAGCAACCTTGAATGCACGCAACCCTGACCTAAAGGCCGCGCTTCTCCTGATGAAGCCAGAGGTAAGCTCGGTCAAATATGTATGTGTATATACACAGTGAATCGCATCAGCCCCTCCTGTTGTCACCCGTCGCATCACCAGTATGTCTGTAACGGCAGACACTTAGTGTGACCATGTGGGGCATGATATAGGCAGGCCTGCTGGCTCAGCTTCCTTGCTACGGCAACCGACCTCGTTACTCGCACCTCTGCTCACCTGCATGCATGCACTTCTTGCCTTACATTCCATTTAGATGTCGCTCCCTCCTTTCGTGTTTTGCAGGACGACTCTGAGCGCAAGGTGAGGAGTTCCCCCCCGACGCTTCCATGTCAGCGAAGGAACCGATCCATCGCTGCTGACGTTCTCTCCCACGAAATACTAGGACACGCGAATGGGGCTCATTGATTGAATTGCTGCCGCCTCGATGGCATCAATATGTGTCTCGCCCTTTCTGACGCTGAGCTTCCACTTCTCTCGCACCGTGCACCCTCCTCCTGCTCTTCTCTCCCCTCCTCCTCGTTGCCGCAGATTGTCGGCGTCGGTGCGTGGGCAATGACGTTTGTGATAGGGTACAACATGGAGGAGGGGAGCGAGTCGGCTGCGACGGCGCTGCTGTTGAAGATGCACGACATTGTCAGCCGCTTCAGCCGAGACTCCATCACCGCGTCTTCGCAATCGCCGGAGTACCTCGATCAAGAGTCCGATAGGTGCGTGCCCCGTCTTGATCCCTCTGACACGCAAGGCGTGGGCCCCGTCACCGAGTTGTCAGCCTCCCCTGCCGCAGACGGCATCGCAACACCCTCAGTCTCCATATATAGCTACCGCAAGTCTGCGATGCGCTCCCTCTCATATGATTTGGAAACCTCTCATGTTGTCGTCCGTCTCAATGGTTGACTTATTTGCTGTGTGTCGTCGTCCGTTGTGTGTGGGACCCAGGGCGCTGAGTGAGGACCTGTTCAACATGACACTGGGCTACATAGCGCTGTCGCTCTTCACGTCTCTGTCCTTCTTCCGACGCAACCCGCTGCACAACCTCTCCTTCAACGGCCTCATCTCAATGCTGTCCATCGCCATGGCGCTGGCATCCGCCTACGGTGCCTTCCTCCCCAATTTACCCTTTCCTCGCTTGACTCACATCCGCGCTCCGCTTTTTGCAATGTCATGCGTGTTTCTTGTGGCCCATCCTCATTCTTGCTCTTGCTCTGAGTCCTACTCAAGACGTTTTCGTCAATTATTTACTAGTTAATTATGGAAACTGAGCCGACGGATTTGCAGCGATTTATATTTTGGGGTGGTGTATGGGGCAGGGATGGCTTCGCTGATTGGGGCACCCTTCTCCCAAGCCGTGGCGATTCTCCCCTTCATCCTCGTGGGGCTGGGCGTGGACGACGCGTTTGTGATTGTGGGCGAGATGCGCAACGTGGACCCCCACCTCGTGCTGCCCGTCAAGGAGCGCATCTCGAAGAGCCTCGCTCATTCGGGCGCGGCCATCCTGGTCACCTCGCTCACTGACTTTTGCGCCTTCATCTCCGGGGTCGGCTCCGCCGTGCCAGCCATCCGACACGCAAGCACCTACGCTGCCCTTGGCGCTGTCTTCGACTTTGTCTACCAGGTCTGGTCACATCGCGCGCAGCCACATACGCACACACACGCACACACACACACACACACACACACACACACACATGCTTACACACAGACACACTCTTCCATACACAGATGCGCACACTCTGATTCCCCCCCCCCCAAACACACGCACTTTGACATACTGATAAACACACAATTTTATTCACACACAGACGTACACACACACACACACACACACACACACACACACTCACTTTCATACATAGATACACGTATTTTCGTACACGCACAGACACACACACAGACGCATACAAAGATACACATACGCCCGCGCTTGGATACACTTTCATAAGCAGACGTACACACTTTCATTACCCCCCCCCCCCCCCCCCCCCCCCCCCCCCCCCCCCCCCCCCCCGCGCGATACACATACACTTTCATACATGCAAAAAGACATCCAGGCTCTGGCAAGCAAAGACACACACACACACACACACACACACACTCTCTCTCTCTCTCTCTCTCTCTCTCCCACTCACACACACACAAGCACAGTAGCGCACGCTAACGCACAGGGACACAGACACAATAACACAAACAACCCATATGTGTACAGCCACATTTACATTCACATACACACTTTCATACTCGCAGACACACATGCACACGCGTAAACACATTTATACACACATGCGCAATCATATACTTACGTACACACAAATACCCACAACCACAGTTTTATAACACACACTCTAATGCACACACAATGACTCAAAGATAAACACACATATTTTAGTATAACCACACAGGCTTCCATACAAAGATACATACGCACCCCAATCACACTCCTTTTCATCTACAATAACACACATACCCCCCCCCCCTCCCCCCCCCCACACACACATCAACGCACAAGCAACCACACAAACACACACACACACACACACTTTAATGCGTATAGACACACACTCTTTCGTATTCGCACACCGCCTGATTTACTCACTCACGCACCTGATAAACAACAGATCCGGTCATTCTTACAATTATTTGCTGCAAAATTGATGTGTCTCATATGCAAGCGTTTGCTTTTCATTTAAGCTCGCCATGATTGCCTTTCTTCTGCTGCCCCTCCCGCTTGCAGGTCACCGTGTTTGTGGCAGGACTGGTTTACAAGGGCCGCGCGGTCGAGGCCCGAGCGTCCTTCCCCTTGACGTGCCTCCCGGTGAGCACAATAAATGCAGCACGGTAGCAGTCAATTGCTTGACAAGTAGATAAGCTCATCATGGTCACTGTTGGGTACATACGTGCATATTTATCAAAGCCACATCTTACAATATAATACAAATGTATATTTTTATAAGTTCACTGTTGCATATTGTCGTCGCTCCACACACCTCTGTTACATCCAACCGGGGCTGAGGCCGAGCCACCACCCCACTGCCTAATACCCATCGCATGCATTGTATGTAAAGATTGGCGATATGGTCGTCGTGGCCGTTCGTCGGTTGTGCTGTCATTGGACTGAAACGATTTTGTGGAAATGAAGGTGAGCGACGTTTCGGCGGAGACTCGGCAGTGCTCCGGCAGCCCGCCCAAGAAGAACGACCCCGAGGCGCCCCTGCCGATGGAGACGCTGGCTAATCGTGTCTTGGCGCCTGCTGTCTTGCACCCGGTGGGCAAGGTGATAGTGCTGCTCGTGGGTGTCGCCCTCACTGCGGTCGCGGCGTGGCAGGTGCGCGTGCAATATGTGCATAGTATGTGTACGCCCTAATACGCCCTTTCGCCAAATTCTTGGTCAAGTCGAGAGTCAGCACCACGTGTGTTCCTCATCTGGCACTGTCAGTATGTGCGCAATCAGTTGCGGGCGCTCCACCTCTTCGCACAGCCTTCGCTTCGACGCATACTCTCTGATATACTTCTCCTGTATTGTGTCTGACGACGCACTTCCGCTGCCCGTCGTCCTGTGTCGCCCCCCACAAAAGGTGCCGAAGGTTGAGACGGATTTCAACTACGAATGGTTCGCCCCGCCAGACTCGCCGCTGAAGGAGGCCTTCCAGATGCGCGACACTCATTTCGGCGGACCGGTAAGACACACGAAACGCGGATCATTCGCAGATAATGATGATATTTAGCCCAGCCCTAGCAAAGCACGACGAGCCCTATGACTCCGACACCGTCATCCAGCTGCCTCCGACTCGCCACTTAAAACATATCCCGCGTCCCCTCTATTGAATAGTATCTTTGTTGCTCTTGCGC
This sequence comes from Tetraselmis chui, assembly GCA_026401115.1. Classification (NCBI taxonomy): domain Eukaryota; kingdom Viridiplantae; phylum Chlorophyta; class Chlorodendrophyceae; order Chlorodendrales; family Chlorodendraceae; genus Tetraselmis; species Tetraselmis chui. The sequence goes on from JAPMLY010000508.1 coordinate 119,751, forward strand.
CGATTTGATTTACGCGTAGCTCGGAGCCGCGCACGTTGTCACCACGCAAGGGGATTACTTGCGGCCGGAGTCGCAGCAGCAGCTGCTCCAGCTGGGTGAGACGATAAAGAATGACCCCGTCGTAGCGACGTACTTTTCATGGCGAGCGCCCCCGCTCCCGTCCCTGTCTCCCTCACCTCCTTCTAGTAGCTTAGTTGTCTGCGGCGTTGCAGTGCCTCGCGGTTGACATCGTGCGTGGTTGGCTGCCGACGAGACGACACCCGGTGCTCAACGTGGCGCTGATGTGTGTAATGTATTTGGACAGGTTCGAAGGCTTCAACGCGAAAGTGTTGCAACTCTCCAAGGTATACAGCGCCCCCGCCCCGCCCCTTAGCAGCTTAGCTTGCATGGATGGCCGAACGCCTGTCCCGCATAATATTTTATTTGACACTTCGCCGTATTTCCTTTCTTATCGATTATACAAACAAAGTAATTCTTCATCCCATCGACCTGTTCCTCTTGTGAATTGCTGAGGATGTGGCCGCTTACTTACAGGTACTCTTATTTTTGTTTTACATGCCTTTTACCAATCAAACATATGTATGATAGAGTAGATGATATATAAATTAATTCCATAATTATTAAAAACATGACAATATAATGTGGCCATTAACATAACTGTACATAATTCAAAAACATGACAATATAAAGTGATGTGTAATAAGATATGGTGAACAGCTTATTTATGTCTGCTTCTCGTGAATAACGACTGTATGTCTTGTGAATGGAGGCTGTCACAGCGTTTCACTCCCCCCTCCAATCGTCAAGGCTCACGGCACTCGGCACAATATCACTGCTCTGTGATGGCAGGCGGCGAGCGGGACGGACCTGAGCCTGAGCCCGGCGGACTTTTACGCCGCGCTCTGCGAATACGACAGGCGCAACCTCACACGAGGCGCGATCGCATGGGGCGTCGACGGCACCCGGGTCGAGAGCTGCCTCGACCGCGACCTCACGTGAGCGCCGCGCGCAACCTATCCACCCCCATCACCACCAGGCCTACCCTCCCTTCACACCGCGCACCGCCACTAGTTACTGTACCCATCGTCACAACCCACAACGCAGAGCAGAGCGGTTCACTGTCCGTTATAGATGTAGTATAGCCCGACCCGCTGCTGAAATGGTGTGACATGACGCTGCGCTGCTACTCGCGTGCGACGTTTAGGGACGGCGATGCGCTGGTGGCTGACCCGCCCATACTCGCGACTCGCTTCGACATCATCCTCATTCTCGACGGCACCGCCACCGCCGCCGTTGACACCATGAATCAGGTGCGCCCTCCTTCTCCTCCCGCACCCTCGCCACAACCAACCACTGCCCTCCGTCTGAAACAGTGCCTTCCCTCTCTTTTACCCTAACAACCACCACCACGTCGTCCACGACTCCCTTCTCGGGCGACACAGGTGAAGCGCTACGCGGGCGAGCTGTCCGAGTTTTCCGCGTTCGCCTACCACTACTCCTTCCTCATCTACGAGGTGCGCCCCCTCCTGCCGCCTCCTCCTCCCACCACCTCTGCGCCTTCTCCTCTCTCTCACTGGGAGGGTGCGACCGAGTGAACACCCAACAATTATGCCTGCCGCTGTCAGGGATACGCGGTGTTCAAGGCGGAGACGCTGAAGAACGTGGGCATCGCGTGCGCCTGCGTGTTTGTGGTCACTCTCGTCATGCTCGCCGACCTCATCTCCGCAGTTCAGGTGCGCCTTCACGGCGCCACTGCGATCTCACTCTCATCTCACACCGCCGCCTGCAAACCACCAGTCGTGCCCTCTGCTGCCGCCCCGCTCAGGTGTTCCTGTGTGTGCTGGCGGTGGACGTCTGCCTGGTGGGCTTCATGGTGCGGCGTGCCCGACAGCGCCCCGCTGCTCAGCTGCACGGGGACTGAGCTGCGGTGGGGGAGGAGAGGGGGTTGGGTTGCGTTGATGGTTGTACCTGGTTTTGTGCAGGGTATGGTGGGGCTGACCTACAACGCGGTAACCTGCCTCAACATCGTCTTTGCGGTTGGCATCGCGGTGGACTACACCATGCACATCACACACTCGTTCCTCAACGCGACCGGCACGCGCCAGGTGGGCTTGCAGTCCCACCCATCATCGTCCCTTTTCACCATCGTACCCCCCCCCTCCCCCAACACACACACCAAAGGAAAAGAAGCTGCGAGTATCGAACGCCGTTCATGTCACCGCAGGAGCGCGCGCGGGCTGCGCTGCACACGATGGGGCCCAGCGTCGTCAACGGAGCGCTCTCCACCCTCATTGGCGTCCTCGCCACTGCCGGCTCTTCGGTGACCCTCCCCAACTCCCGACCTCGAGCAATTGCACTCTTCCGACTAATATCATTTGTTTGTTCATTCGTCTGTTTAATCGATCCTTTGCCTGTTTCAACTTTAGACCTGCGCTTTTGCTTCACAGCTTCTTCACATGTTTTCCTTACCTTCTTTGTTATTATGTTCGGTTAGTCCATAATTGGACAGTACATGTTTGGTTGGGTATGCAGCCCCGCCGGACCTTTTGTTTGGTCGTCCATTTGCCAATTTAGATTGTGAACCTGTGTCTTCGCGTTGAATTATTTCCTATAATAGATTCACAATTTTCACTTTTTTGTAATTATTTGTTTGATTGATTGTTTCTTTGTTAGGTCAGCCCCACATTACCATCTGTCTGCTCATTCATGTGTTTGTTTATCCGTTTGTCTGTGTTTATTTTGGTACTGTGTTTTGCTTTCCATTTTCTTCGCATTTTGTTTATTTGCAATTGTTTCAATTATTTACAACATTCGATTCGTTTTGTAAATTCACAATTATTTTAGTATTTTTTGCATTGTTTGTGTTTGCAGGCGTACGTGTTTCGCGTGTTTTTCCTGATGATGACGGCCACGACCGTGGCGGGGGCTTTCTTCGGCCTCGCCTTCATGCCTGCGCTGCTCTCCCTCGTCGGCAGCAGCGTGTCCGCGGGTGAAGGAGCCGGCGCTCACGGAGAGGCGAGTTTAGAGGTTAATCAGCTGGTGGGGGGCTCGAAAGAGGCGGCGGTAGCGGCAGGAGCGGCATGGGAGCAAAAGTAGCAACAGCTGCCTTGGCTGCCGCTTCGCAGCGCGCTTGGACCAAACCACACGCGCATATAAATGATTCTTACCTCATTATTTGTCATTTGCATTGTTTTTCCTTGCCAAGTGCCGTCCGTCAACATCACATTGCTTTGGCATCAATTGCATTGTGAAAAGCTGCAGTTGCTGCGGCACACTGGCGAGCGCGGGGTGCAAATTTTTTTATTAACCATTTTTGGGGCATTTTGAGCTGCCTTGCTGTTGGTTGGGGGCGTCCTCCATGGGCGGAGGTGGAAGTTTGCGCTTCAGCTGCTCCAGACGCGCGGCGGAGCCAAGCGGTGTCGGTCGCCCCCACTCCGGCCTGCAAGGACCCGCAGGAACGCACCCACATTGTTCATGCATCCATCGCTGTTAACCCCGCTTTTTCCCCACTACCCGACTTGTCACTCTCATTTTACGTCACACACAAATATACGAACATCGACCAGGGAAAGCGATCTAAACAAATCGGCGAATGTAGCTTGGAAGGACACACCGCGAATTTAGGTTTTACTCGTAAGCTCATTCAAAACTCAAATAACTGGGTGACCGATGCATTCAATCGTAAACCACATAAATTATGACCTGGAAACCAAACGACACACTCACCTACAACCCCATCAACACACTCACACACATACGCGCGCGCGCGCATAACAAAAGCAATGAACTCCCAAATTCAAAAGCCAGCTCACTCGCCAAGCCAACTGTCTTTTTTACCAACCAAATGACTAACTTGCTCATACAACAACCATCGACGCAGGTAACCAACTCGTTGCCTGTCAGATATTTGCATCAAACTTAAAGACAATCCCCAACCACGCCTCTACTCGCAAGGTCTCTTGCCTGTTGCAACCGCACCAGCAGCGCCGCACCCCGCCTCAGAATGTCGGCCATAAAACAGCCAAGTTGCAATCCAAGCAGGGAAGGACGGCAGCGCACCTCGCGAGGCTGCACTTTTGGCCTGCCTTCTTAGGGATAAACGCCAACTTCCACACCAAACTGTACCTGCTCCCCCACACAAGCAGTGCGTATCAGAAGTCAGCTCGCCCCCACAGTGCCCATTCCGTGCTAGCGCCTCCCCACACTCTGCGCCTCCAGCTCAATCGAGGTGCAGCAGCCCCATCCGCGGCACCACCCCATGCGCGCTCCTCACCTTGGCTGCCCGGCCGCCGCACTCGGGGGTGAAAGGCGGTGCAGCACGTCTTGGTCCATTAGAACAGCGCGGTACGGCTGTTGTTGTGCAGGGAGGGAGGCAGGCCGCAGTCAGCGACCCCGCACCGTTTGAGCCCTAGTCATGTGCTATTTACCTTATATAAGTTTTGAGGCCTGCAAGTTAGTTCATTCGGCGGCGACCGACATCAAGAGTGTAGAATAGAAAGCCGAGTATGACAAGGAGACCAATGAAAAGGGGGAAACGTATGTCCGTGCGATTCTTCTCACCAATTTGCTTTGGAGTGAGTTTGGGGTGGGCACAGTTAGGGGCAGAACCAGTTTGAACTTCAGGAAAGCACCTTATTCATATTTTGTACTTCTTAAAAGGTGATTCGGTTCATTTTTTTCAAACTCGTTATGCTATTTCACCATTTAGTTCTCTTCATTGCAATTCACTCTTCAAGAAATACGGGGGACAGTGAACGAAGGTGAGGATGGGGGGGGGGGGGGGGGGGGGGGGGGGGGGGGGGGGGGGGGGGCGGTGGGAGGGGGGGCAGGCGGGTCAGCTCTGACGCTGCAGTCTCACTTTGGGCCGCACTATGACGCCCACATCCTCCGCGCAATCTAGAAAGAGTGTCTCTGCATCGAAATGGCGCGGCCAGTCGTGGCTCAGGTAGAGCAGCAGGCTCACGAGAAGCGGCCTGTGGAAGGGTTGGGCAGCAGTAGTGAGGGTTAGGTGGGCGGGAGGGTGGGTGGTCTGATGGCCAAAGCGCTGAAAGATGCGGGCATGAGCCAAAACGACATGGATCGCAGCTTTTACAGAGATATCATAATTTGCAATAAAACACTCTACTGCTGGGACGACTTTTTGTAGCATTCTTAAGATGGCAGCCATGAAGCGGATTCCGAAAGCTTTTAATTAATCGAAACACACCAATATAAAAACTTTGTCCATTTGATGTCACTGCCGCTTCTTCAGACCCCACCCAATCCTTAGCCACAACTGACCAGAGGGGGATTTAACCGTGGGGGCGCACTTTCCAGGCTCTCCGTTGCAGTAGTCGCCAAAGGTAGCGGTCCACAGGGAGGGCGGCATCGCGGCGGGGTCCGCGTCCACGTGCCACTGAAATTCGTCCCCTGCCACGGCTGCGTTGGCCAAAATGGGGCAGCAATCAAACCGGCCGCCGCTGCTGCCATCCTGTGGCGACGCCCCGTGACCACTCCCCTCCTGAATGGCCTCCGACGGAAGGTGCACAATGTCGAACTACGCCCTCAACACAGAGCCGACACTTCAGAGGTGACGACGCACTCTTCACACCCCCATCACGTGCAGCTATGGGCTTCTTACTTAACCCAAGTGCGTGCGTGTATGATAATGACCTAACAGATGAGAAGGAAAGTGAAGGGAAGGGGGTCGAGGAGTAGGGGGAAGGGTGGCTCACCTCGGGGTATAGCCGACACAACCTCGACTGGATCTCAGTCACGGCCGGAACATCGCCCGATGCAAGGTTATCCAGCACAGGGGCCTGACGGGATGTGCAGAGGGGCAAAGAAGAGAAGGGGGAGAGTAAAGGAACGTCAACGACTGGAGCATCCCGCACGCGATACATAGGTGCGTGTGGACGACAATAAACAGTGGCATGCGAGCGTGTTAATGATGGATAATAATATTGCGTGACAGAGTGAGACTGCCTCGTTCCCAAATACCTTCAGACCCCATGTAGGAGGCAAGCTGGCGCCATCACAGGTACGGCGCTCCCACTTATCCTGTGGCGGACCTTCCGTGTGGTCCCAACCTGTGTGCATTCACATACATATTGTCATTGCCGCCCACTGAACATCAGAGGTGTCTGTTGCGTGTGTCTGGTGGGACCGTCGCAGTGAGGCACGGTGTGTCGCGAACCTGGGTGCGTGATGGCCTCCTGGAGTCCCCCTCTCACCGTTTCATCAAAAAAATCGTCGAGCACTACATTGAGAGGAAACACATCAAGGTGACGGATTGGTAAGGCTTTGTGTGCGAGTGTGTGCGCGCGCGCGCGCGTGTGTGTGTGTGTGTGTGTGTGTGTGTGTGTGTGTGTGTGCGTGTGTGTGCGTGTGTGTGTGTGTGTGTGTGTGTGTGTGTGTGTGTGTGTGTGTGTGTGTGTGTGTGTGTGTATGACCGTACCTATCGGTCTGGCTTTCCTTGTGTGTGTGTGTGTGTGTGTATGTGTGTGTATGAGTGTGTAAATGACCGTACCTATCGGTCTGCCTATCCGTGTGTGTGTGTGTGTGTGTGTGTGTGTGTGTGTGTGTGTGTGTGTGTGTGTGTGTGTGTGTGTGTGTGTGTGTGTATGTGTGCTTGTGCATCTGTTCTCGCGAGGGTGTATGTGTGTTTGAGTTTGTGTGGGTATGTCAGTTTGCCTATCCGTGTGTGTTTGTGTGTATGTGTGTGTGTGTGTGTGTGTGTGTGTGTGTGTGTGTGTGTGTGTGTGTGTGTGTGTGTGTGTGTGTGTGTGTGTGTGTGTGTGTGTGACACAGTGAGGGAGAGAGAGACAGAGAGAGAGGGGGGGGGGGAGGTCAGATGTGGTTATTGTGCCCTCTCAAGGGGTGCTCACCGACGACGTGCGAGTAGGATACTCGCGCGGCTTGCGGGGGAGGCGCCTCTACGATGGCGGCGTCAATCACAACGTTGAGGGCAACTTTCACGCACGCGGGCCTCCACGCCGTGGGGTGCGTAGCGACCGCCTTCAGCACTAGCCGCCGCCCCCGCCGCTCCCCCGAGCTGTCAGCAACGTCGTCAGACGGCCGCCCCGCCATGGCCGCAGCCGAACCGCCGCTACACCCAGTGACCTACCTATATATAAAGAGCGGCACGAGGTAGCGCTAACCGCGTCGCGGGCCTTAAATATATCGTCCTGTTACCATCCTTGTCCTCAGGACGTAGGTCGAAGGGTGTGACACGCGTGCTTATGGTGATGAGGATGGGTGCGGGTGGCGTCGGGTGGGAGGTGCCGGACGGACAACAAACTCGCGTACAGGTAGGGTAAGGTAGGGTACCTGAGGGCTTTGAAAAAAACTTGCTCGACGACGATGACGAAAACACTGGCTACGGGCATGGCTACGTACGGGCTACGGGGATGGAGAAAAAGTACGGGAAACGAGTTATACACTCCCCCACAAAAATCAGGACATGTACCACGTCGAGTGACGCATATAATAATGATACGACGATAATACACTCTTCCCATAAAGTCCGTTACTACCGGCACGCATTTAATTACCCGCCACGCACAGCCGCGATGGCCATGCAATTCGATTGGGGGGTAGAGTAATGACTTTCGAACAGCACACCACGGCGCGTTGTTCACTGACGTGAGCACCTCTATCGGCAGGCTCCGATTATTGTGGGCACACACGTTGGATTAGCGGCCGAAATTTTGCATGCCGAAATTTGTGCATGTGCATGTTATGCACGCCTCTATGCGTGGCTCGGTACGCGTAGTGTCGCGACAAGCCGGGAGACTACTCGACATTGGGCTCTCAGCATGTTTGCACAATTGCACGAGTATCCGCCGAGTGTGTTGCGCCCGGCCGCCTACAAAGCGGCAATACCGAGAATGGCATAACGGGCTAGGGACCTATTGGGCTTGAGGGACGGTTGACTTGGAGTGTAAGCACCCTAACGCGCGGATCGCTGGCCTTTGAAGATTTCGCATCGTCGGGCGTGAAATATGGCGGGGAGCTTTCAAAGTACCCTAGCACGGGCCTCATTTTGTCATGCGGCAAATGGCACGGCACCATGCCATCATGGGGCATGAAATGGGTATGTTTACATATCCCTCCGTAGGACTACTAATGGACACATATGTACGCTAGACTCCGGGGGAGTCTTGGCCCTCCACCTATAGGTGTTCGCTATAGGTGTTCGCCGCTCAGTCGCGATGCGATGCGATGGGTTCATATACACAATATGTTCCTATCGGGTACCGACTTTTGGCGGTACTTGGATAAGGCGTACAACTCCGTTCCGGGAAGCGGCGGTTCTATCCCCCTTCATGCCATTCCGTGTGTACATGGATTAACATGTTATGGGCCCTCCGCGTTTACGCGGGGTTTACTAGGGCACCGGCCGGAATTTGTCCATTAAGGGGGAGTGTTTACATATCCCTCCGTAGGACTACTAATGGACACATATGTACGCTAGACTCCGGGGGAGTCTTGGCCCTCCACCTATAGGTGTTCGCTATAGGTATTCGCCGCTCAGTCGCGATGCGATGCGATGGGTTCATATACACAATATGTTCCTACCGGGTACCGGCTTTTGGCGGTACTTGGATAAGGCGTACACCTCCGTTCCGGGAAGCGGCGGTTCTATCCCCCTTCATGCCATTCCGTGTGTACATGGATTAACAGGTTATGGGCCCTCCGCGTTTACGCGGGGTTTACTAGGGCACCGGCCGGAGTTTGTCCAGTAAGGGGGAGTGTTTACATATCCCTCCGTAGGACTACTAATGGACACATATGTACGCTAGACTCCGGGGGAGTCTTGGCCCTCCACCTATAGGTGTTCGCCGCTCAGTCGCGATGCGATGCGATGGGTTCATATACACAATATGTTCCTATCGGGTACCGACTTTTGGCGGTACTTGGATAAGGCGTACAACTCCGTTCCGGGAAGCGGCGGTTTTATCCCCCTTCATGCCATTCCGTGTGTACATGGATTAACAGGGTAACGCCTTGAATAGACGAAATATAGAGCGCTGATTGTTGAGCGTATTGGCGGAACGGGTGTGCGGGTACCACCTGTCCAAGGGTTGCTAGCCCCGCGCGAATGTGGCAGATTTTGAAACCCTAAAAACTTTAGTTGGCTGTACGAGGGGCTGGATGGCATCGGACGGCGGATTTGACGCGAAAACCGGCAGGTAGGCATAAATTAAGTTGAAAACTCATACTTACTTGGGGGAAGGGCTTCCATTTGCAACTTAGTTTGCTCGAATCGGACACCGTACGGCAAAGTTAGGCTTTATTGAGCCTCCCAAAATGTGGGTTTCCGGCCCCTATCCCACCCACGTCAAACATCTTAACGGCACATGCCATCACAGCCACGTGCTCCCATGTTTGCGAACAACATGCTGGGATCATAAAAACCGCGTGTTGATGTGTCGCCGATTTCGGGAGTATTCACGAGCCAAAGTGTGGAAAATCCGAATTCCCCGAATGGGCGCCCGAATCATGGTATGCCCCGAAATCGGGGTTGACCCGCAAACCCTAATACGTCAATTCGTAGCCGTGACGGGCCCCATTTGTGCCCCGCTTCCCCCTTTACTTCACCGTCAACACAAGTTTCGGTCCGCCTTTTCAACGAGCTAAAGTACAGTTAAACCTAGAAACCCTACATGATAAACACCCGCCCTACGCGAAAGGCCCTATTTCACTAGTAACTGACTTTATGGGAAGAGTGTATATAAGCTATTCGAGAACACGCATACCCATCCCTGTCACGACGTCAAACACGGCGACACAAAGACAGGGGAGGCTAGTGTGACGAGTACAGTCCTGCAACAGTACATTGCAGGACATTGTACAGGTACTCGTTACGGATATCAATTCGTGCTTTTCCACAGGACGGACGTATACTCGTGGGTACGTCGCTACTGCAATATTGTAATGGTGCTGATGCTACAGTACGACCAGTACCTCCCGGTACGTACAGATATGCATAATTAATCTAACCAGCCAGATGACGCGCCAGAGCGAGCTCTCCAATGCAGAAGGAGCCGCGTCGTGAGACCCAATGCTAGGCAGGCCGCGTCTCGAGGCGGATGACGACGGATGAGCAGCACTAACGCCTGACACGTAAGCGTAGCTTGCAGGCGTGATTAGTCTGGGCTGAAACCTATTTAAGCCCAGTGCAGTAGAGGGAGGTGACAGAACCTTTAAACAATTCCTTTGTTCATTTACAACATCTACTGCCCAAGTACAGCAGTGAAACATCTTTCATCAATTGCCTCTCGACAACATCATTTGCCATCTTGCAACAACAGAACTAGACAGACTAGAACAGATTTGTGCTAGCGTTTAGCTTTCATAGGCTAACCGCCACACTAGTTTCGGAGCTCTTTGGTCGACGCACGCTTTCGTTGCTCGTTGATCTGCTCGAAGTTGTTTGCTTGAGTCGAGATGGCTTCTCTCGGAGCTGGACATTACGTGGTTTTGGTAATTCACGTCGGAGGAACTAAATCGTCGGACTTGAAGTTGGTGTTTCAGCGTGAGCCTCGTTCTGGTAGAACTTGGTTCCCTGCTGGCTCTGTCTTACCTAACGAAGAGCATGTCGACGCTGCTATTCGCGAGTTACACGAGGAGACCGGTCTTGTTCTGACATCGGATGATTTGACGCTGTTGAGTGGTGAACCTGTTAACGTTACACTACCTCAAGGACGACAGCTTGTTTACGTGTACTCGGCGTCTATTCCTGTCCTATTTGCTACGAGCAACTTACGTACACCTGCTCAGGTCGAGCAGGTTGTTTTGGAACAGTCGACAGTTAATCCGGATGGCACTTACGTCGTCCCGGAAACCATCAACATTGACGGTCTGACACTTACGCCTGCACAGACTGGGTTACTTCGTGCTAAGAAGCACAAGAGTGAATTACTTCACTTCGGTTACGTGGCTCAGTGGGAATCTTTCTATCGAGCAATGACACAACATGTTCCAGTCATGCATGACGACTCGTCTATCCCGAGACAGCTCCACATGTACCCCCGGTTTACAACGGTCGACTCTGGTTCTGTCTGGCTGCTGATTGTTGGACACATCAACCGACTGACTGGAGTGGGACCTACAGATTTACGAATGGGAACGCCGATGCCTACCCACAACTTTGCTGGACTATCTGTGACTCTCACGGAGACTCAGCGTAAGGCTGCAATTACTTCACCGTACCAGAATGGTCTGGTGCCTAATGTACTGGAGGATTGGCTTGAAGCGCAGCCTCAGCGTTTTATAATGCTTGGAATTACAGCTAACTCGTACGATGCAGTGTTCTGGGTTACTTCACAGTTTGCTGGACACCTTGGTGGATGGTGGTTGAACCGGAAAAATCAGCCTCCAATTCCGTCTACGTACAACGAGCTTGTTGAGGAGTTACGCAAGTCGACGTTTCTTCCAAACATTCAGGACGACGCGATTAACGCTTTGATGAACTTTACGCAAGGCAACACGATGAGTTACGCAATCTACACTAAACAGTACAACGACTACTTACGTCGGTCTCGTCAAGACCTGACAGCTGAAGTGCAGTGTGTACGCTTCATTAATGGCCTGGCAAGCGATGCGCTCAAGAAACTGGCTAAGTCACACCGAGCTCAACTAGGATACCGGACTACGCTAGTGGAGCTGCAAAACTTTTTGAATAACGTCGTGACAGATTCGCCGGAATTAGGCAATGCGAGGTCTGCTGCTGGACCTTCTGCCCAGCCTACGCGCAAGCGCAACATTGAGGATCCTCTCGAGGAAGCCTCTAACGTCTGGAAACGTAACAAGGGTGGCCGTGGACGTGGCCGCGGACGTGGACGTGGAGGTGGAAACAATGGTGGACGCGGTCAGACATCTGGTCGTGAAGATTTTAATTCGCTTGCAAATGCAATGACACCTGAGGAGCGCAAACGACATATGGACGAGGGACTTTGCTTCAAGTGCCACAAGAAGGGACACCGCTTGTTCCAATGCCCGGAGTTCAAAGGCAAGGCACCGATGCAACCCAAGAAGCAATGATGGTGGCAAGGCTGTTCTACAAATGAACTGGAGCAGCCGGCTACATCTACTGTTCATTCTGAGACACTGCTAGCGACAGAGGTCGTCGATAAACCTTCGGCATCTCCATCGACTACAGTTGCGACACCTGTAACGCAAGTAGCAGGTCGTCGTCGTCAGACTAAGCAGAGACAGAGTCGTAAACATGTAACCAGACGTTCAGTTGATTGGAAACTGGTTGACTCAGTCTTTGACCCTCTGCATGCACGATTCAACTTCACGTTGGAAGGATGTGCTGATGATGAAGGTCTAAACTCGCACGGTGACTTACCTCACTGTTCGCCGAGTGACTCGATTCTAGACAGAGATTTGACAGGAGAACGGGTGTTCATTAATCCACCCTGGGAGTTAGCTGAGCAGATTGCGCAGCATTTTGAGGATTGTCGTCGAACATCTCCAACATCTACGATGGCTGTATTTGTGCTACCAAAGTGGGCGAAATTTACTCAGGTGACTAAGCACTGGAAGCTTTATCAAGAATTCCCAGCAAGGACACAGCTTTTTACACGTCAGTCACTGGAGAACCCAACGGAACAGGAGGTGGTTGCTCCAGCCCCTTGGCATGTACAGCTGTGGTTAGTCGACGCAGATTGTGCGTTTAACGACTCTTCGGAATCTACAGCACCTGATCAACCCGACTCGGTACCTGTACCAACAGACGACTCGGAACAGTCCATCGCTACGCTGCGACAATTTTCTTCGCCAGCTACAGCACTACTAACTGACCTCACGGAAGCTCGCCCGTTAATTCGAACTGAGCTGACTGTGAAAACTCCTGATGGCGGACACCAAATTTCTGGATTAGTGGACTGCGCTGCGACACTTGATTTTGTGTCAGAGGACTTTGTACGACGCTTTGCTTTACAGACTCGGAAGTCTGCGAGTAAAACTCCAGTTCGACTCGCTAATGGACAACGAGTGACTTCTACGACAGTCTGCGACGTCACTTTTGAGCTGGCTCGACACGAGTTTCAACGGACTTTCTACGTTTTACGTGATTTACGTACAGCTGATTTAATCCTGGGTTTACCATGGCTTGATGACGAACTGGCCTCTTTACAATTTGGTACAACCAGAATTTTTACACTGATGGACGGTACAGCTGTGGAGACTACACTCGAGGAACGACGCCCTGAGTGTCTGCTACTGTCATCTACGAAAGTTCAAAAGCTCATGCGCAAGACGCGCCGCAGCAGAGGACGTCATGCTGATTTTTACGTCATTGAACTTACGTCAGCTGCCGACCAATCAACGGACTTCCACACTGGAGAGGAACTAACAGCAGAACAACGTGACAACTTCCGGTCGTTACTCTTTGAAGACTTCCCGGAGTTACTGCAACCTGTCGACTCTCCGCCAGTAAGCCGACAGTGGGATCACCCCATTGACACAACTGGCCCGATGCGACGTCAACGTCTGAACATATTGTCACCCGCAGAGCGCGCTGAGCTTAATCGACAGCTTAAAGACGCAGTGGAAGCTGGGTTGATACGCCCCAGCTACAGTGAATTCGGCTCGCCAATTCTTTTTGTGCGGAAAGCTGATGGCTCGCTACGTCTGTGCATTGACTACCGCGGTCTTAACGAAGTTACGCGTAAAGATGCTTACCCGCTACCGCGTGTGGATGACACACTGGACGAACTTAAGGACGCGAATTTTTACACACACCTCGACCTCGCTTCTGGATTCTGGCAAGTTCGAGTGCGTGATCAGGACGTTCACAAGACGGCTTTTCAGACCCCTGATGGCTTGATGGAATGGGTCGCCATGCCGTTTGGGCTGTGCAATGCACCAGCCACATTTCAGAGGATGATGAACGACATTCTTCGCGACTTTTTACATAAGTTCGTGACAGTCTACCTGGATGACGTCTGTATCTACAGTCGAACTCTGGAAGAGCACCTGGAGCACCTACGTCTAGTGCTACAACGATTCAAGGAGGAAGGGCTGAAATTACGCCTTAAGAAATGCTTTTTCGGATTGCAAGAAATGGAGTATTTGGGCTACACTGTGTCAGCCGGGAAAATTTCGGTTTCCACAAAGAAAGTCGAGGCCGTTGCAGACTGGCCAGTGCCCAAGACGCAGAAGGAGGTTCGCAGTTTCGTACAGTTCTGCAACTTCTATGCGAGATTTATACACCATTTTAGCGACCTTACGGCTCCATTGACGGACTTACTGCGGAAGTCCCAGCCACAGAAGGTTACGCTGACGCCTGCCTGTTTGGAAGCCTTCGAGACTCTCAAGTTACGGCTCATTTCCGCGCCATGCCTGATCCTTCCGGAGGTCAGCTCGGACGCGACGTTCACCGTAGCTACAGATGCTTCAACAGTGGGGATTGCAGCAGTCCTGTTGCAAGACCAAGGAGGCGGTCTTCAACCAGTCTCTTACTGGGCGCGTAAGCTGAATCCAGCTGAGCGTGGTAACACTTACTCTGCGTACGACTTAGAAGCTTTGGCCGTATGCGAAGCTGTCAAGCATTGGAGGTGCTATCTTGAAGGCTGTTCTAAGTTCCTTGTCGTAACAGACCACGACACACTGCGGCATCTGCTCAGGCAACCGAACAACATGCTGAACAAGCGGCAAGCAAGATACCTGCGGGATTTGCAACCGTTTGTGGGCTCGATGACACTTGCATATCGCAAGGGAGCTCTGAACGAAGCCGACCCGTTAAGCCGGCGTCCAGACTTCGTACCTCAAGCCACAGTACCCTTATTTTGGGATGGCGAGGTTCCGTCAGATCGAGAATTACGACGGAAGTCCCAGCTGCTGTTTGAAGACGCACAGTTAAATTCACTGACTGTTAACGCGTTGCAGCTGAGCCCTGAGTTCGCTGATCTCATTCGCGAGGGGTTCTCACGAGATTCGTTTTATGGGGACGATGGTGAGTGGACAAAAGACAGCCGGATAGAAGCCAGAGATGGGTACTTTTGGCGTCTCAATCGCCTCTGTATTCCACAGAACTCTGAGCTCCGACTGAGATTGATCGCAGAGCTGCACGAAACTTCGTCAGCTGGTCACAGAGGAGTTGCTAGCACTCTTGCTAAAGCACTCGACAGATTCTGGTGGAAACGAATCCGCCAAGATGTGAAAGATTTTTGTGAACGCTGCGTCGTGTGCCGACGAGCGAAGATTCGACCGCAGATGGCCGCGACTCTTTACCCATTACCTGTTTCACCCAGACCGTGGCACACAGTTGGTCTTGACTACTTGACACACTTGCCTGAGAGCAACGGCTTTAACAGTGTGCTGATTGTAGTAGACCATCTAACTCGAATGGCCCATTTTCTGCCATGCACAGAGTCGATTACTGCCGAAGAAACTGCTACTTTGTTTTTACAGGGAGTCTACCGCTTACATGGACTTCCCCGTGTGCTAATCAGCGACCGCGACCCGAAATTTGTCAGCGCCTTCTGGCAGACACTTTGGAGACGCCTTGGAACGCGTCTGAACATGTCTTCCAGCCGACACCCAGAAACAGACGGACT
Organism: Tetraselmis chui; assembly: GCA_026401115.1. Classification (NCBI taxonomy): domain Eukaryota; kingdom Viridiplantae; phylum Chlorophyta; class Chlorodendrophyceae; order Chlorodendrales; family Chlorodendraceae; genus Tetraselmis; species Tetraselmis chui. Next base: position 135,302 of record JAPMLY010000508.1, read on the forward strand.
GACAGAGCGCGTGAACAGCACGTTTCAGCAGCTTCTTCGTTGCTTCTGTTGCTATGATGGCTCTAACTGGTCGACACTTTTACCACAAGTGGAGTTTGCGTACAATGCTTCGCGTGCACTCGGAATTGAGCACACGCCGTTCGAGGCTAACTTTGGCTTTTCTCCTGAGGAGCCTCCTGACCTGCTCTTCAGCATGCGACCATCGATTCCAATTTCGCAAGACGCAACAGAACGGTTGAAGTTGTTACAGGAAATACACAGCCTGGTACGCTCTGTGTTACAGCTACATAAGGACGAGATGCAGGCGCGCACAGAACAGTCTACAGCGCCACACTTCGCTAAGGGAGACAAGGTGTCAGTCGTCACAACAAATCTTTTTCTCAGAGGACAACCGAACAGGAAACTCAGAGACAGACAGCTCGGCCCTTTTCCAGTGGAGGAGCAGATTGGAAAACACAGTTACAGATTGAAACTACCAGCGACAGTACGCTTACATCCTGTGTTCCACGTTAATAACTTACGGCCTTGCTCTACCGCTCCACTACGACCAGCTGTCCCGGTAACAGTACCTGAAGGAGACGACGAGGAGTTCGACGTCTCACACATCTCTGCTGTGTGCATCAAGTCGCTACCAGGGCGACGAGGCAAATATTTGCTCTTCATGACGCACTTCAGTGATGACGACATTCCACCTGTCTGGCACCGTTTGAACGAGGTGCATCGAACAATTGCGTTACAAGAATTCTTGGAGACGCCCCAATGGCGCAAGTTCGCCAAGACTCAGGCGTACGTTGACTTCATGCACGCTTTCCCAGCGCGCATTCCTGAGTCCCAGTAACTGCTTCAGTAAAGGAGCCAAGAACCACGGAGGTCTGCCTCGCGGCGGCCTCATTGATCTGTCAAGAGGGGGAGGGTACGAGTGTGACGAGTACAGTCCTGCAACAGTACATTGCAGGACATTGTACAGGTACTCGTTACGGATATCAATTTGTGCTTTTCCACAGGACGGACGTATACTCGTGGGTACGTCGCTACTGCAATATTGTAATGGTGCTGATGCTACAGTACGACCAGTACCTCCCGGAACGTACAGATATGCATAATTAATCTAACCAGCCAGATGACGCGCCAGAGCGAGCTCTCCAATGCAGAAGGAGCCGCGTCGTGAGACCCAATGCTAGGCAGGCCGCGTCTCGAGGCGGATGACGACGGATGAGCAGCACTAACGCCTGACACGTAAGCGTAGCTTGCAGGCGTGATTAGTCTGGGCTGAAACCTATTTAAGCCCAGTGCAGTAGAGGGAGGTGACAGAACCTTTAAACAATTCCTTTGTTCATTTACAACATCTACTGCCCAAGTACAGCAGTGAAACATCTTTCATCAATTGCCTCTCGACAACATCATTTGCCATCTTGCAACAACAGAACTAGACAGACTAGAACAGATTTGTGCTAGCGTTTAGCTTTCAGAGGCTAACCGCCACACTAGAACTTCCCCCGCCTCGCCGCTGCCCCCCCCCCCCCCCCCCGCTCCTTTCCCCCGGCATAATACTACCCGAGCTCAACGCATGCCGGCACCCAAGCGCCCGTACGTACTAACTCCGTAGTACCGACCCCCCACCGACGACCCTCTCTCCCCCGCAAATCGCGTTTATAGTGGTCATTGTTAGCACTAGCATCCCGTTGCATAGTGCTTATGTACAAGGTAGCTATTTGTCATTCTAGTACTTAGTGTTATGCTATTAGCGGTACTCTATTCCCTATTTGTGGCGGTCGGCCGGCCTTGCCGGTGCCTTCGCCGGCCGCCATCTGTCTCTTCACACTTCTCTAGTCACCCATGCCGGCCCCCTGTGGGGCCGGCACGACCTCCGTGTAACTATCCGTTCCCAACTCTGACATGTTATGGGCCCTCCACCAAGTTACACTAGAGAAGAGCGTGTGTAAAGCGCTCGGCGCCACGCTAGTCCTACTTACTCCCACGTAAAAAATAGTAGAGCGTGTGTAAAGCGCTCGGCGCCACGCTAGTAATTCATCGTCCCACCGACCCCACGCTTCGCCTTCGAGCTGGTTGTCCGCGACTGTCCTACCATCTCCCACGTAAAAAGGAGAAGAGCGTGTGTAAAGCGCCCGGCGCCAAGTTCGCCCCACCCAGCTTTCAGTCTCACCTAGCCTTCAGCCTACCGATGCTCTCGACCGGATCTGGTTTTTAAGACCGACCCGCGAAAATTCTGCCCGTGCGTACTTTAATTAGTATTGTTATCGTTTTTTTTCCGAGGCAATGCCGCAATGCTCACCTTACTTAGCGAGGAGCTTAACTTTCCCACGGCGAAAGTAAGGAGTCAACACGAGCGCCCGTCTATGTTTTTGCGTGCCTACACGCCACAAACAACCCTGTTGGTTGTGCTTCTTCCTCGCCGGTCGCTCTTATGCGTCGGCTAATTCTCCCGTGGACAGTTTTTCCCGCTACATGTCAGAATATTACATTACGCAGTACATTTGGAACCGCTTCATATCGGCAACTCGCCGGTAGCGGCACGTTCTTGTGAGCGCATGTCGCTACACCTACCCGGCTTGAGGCACACGCTAAAGCACTAAACCTTCGACCAAGATGGCACCTTCCTCAACGCAAGCTAGGACGACGTCAAGACCTCGGCTACCTTGAGGGGGGGTGTTAGCACTAGCATCCCGTTGCATAGTGCTTATGTACAAGGTAGCTATTTGTCATTCTAGTACTTAGTGTTATGCTATTAGCGGTACTCTATTCCCTATTTGTGGCGGTCGGCCGGCCTTGCCAGTGCCTCCGCCGGCCGCCATCTGTCTCTTCACACTTCTCTAGTCACCCATGCCGGCCCCCTGTGGGGCCGGCACGACCTCCGTGTAACTATCCGTTCCCAACTCTAATAATCATCCGTTATTCAACATGCGTGTCCTCGGGACAATCTGGGCATGCACCATATGTAAGTCTTGCCAATCGATGATGGGTATATATTGTGGGCACGGGTTGGATCAAAAGGTCACAATGGCTAGATTCCTCGTTAGGCCGCCGAGGGATACGGACATACATTACAACGTACTTTGCTTCATTACATAGTTTCTCGGTGTCCGCACTCGGCAGATCGTAAGAATCGCTCCATCAGCCGCGGGTGTCCACCATTGTTGTTGATGTGCTCCACCCCCGGGCGGATGGGCACGACTTCAATGACTTGGAGCCGTATGCATGTATTTAGTTAGGGCCATGCATAGGCGTTGCTTCCTCGTGGCTGTGTGTCAATTCCAACGCCTCCTTCCTAGTCCAAATGCAAATCCTAAGTCAAAAATTTTCCAGCACCCCCCTCATCGCTCAATACTCCACAGATACCACCCACACCCCCCATGATGGAAGAATGTTTAAGGGCATGTATAGTCAAGAAATACATTGTGACGACCCGAGTGGGAGAACCTCAATCACGTTGGTGAGTACGACTTTCATTTTTAAAGGTCATCCTTGTAAGACTTCTTGATCGCAAGGATCGTAATTTCTGGCACCGTCTGAGTCCAGTACACACCATGCCACGCCTCGAGTGCCCGGCAGCGGCAACGCCGTGGCAGCGGGTCCGGCGTGAAGCAAGTGCGCACGTATACATGCCCTTCCACATACATCTCCCCCGCCTCCACTTGGTGGATGTAAATTTACATCCTTGAGGCCACGCCAAGCCTCGAATGGACTAAGGCGTGATTTGGTAGCTAATGTTCGCGCGGTTTGCAACCATCAAGAAAGCATGTACGGGGGGCTTTAAAATTCTTTATTTATACCCAATGCGTAAAGATATCCCGCTCAGCCCGTTCGGGATGTCCTCTTAGTCCCCCCATTGGCATCTCTGCGTTGCCAACGAAAAGTGTAATGCTTTACACTTTTCGTGTGTTCCTGAAATGCCGAATACACGCTTTTTTGTACACGCGACAACTGCGTACGCGTGCGTGGAACCCCCCTTGTGTTACGGACCGCCTACACGCGCCCACGTACGTTCCTGAAGCCCCCCAAGACCCCAGTTGCTAGGTTGCTTGAATATGACCTCTACAGGTGGTCATTACGCGCTCGCGCTGACCGGCCGTCGTTTGAATACAAGCTTGATATGGGGGTGTTGTTTATGGTCATGATGGCGCATTATGCCGCTATTTCCAAAATCGGCCGGCGCGATGCCCGACGAGTTCGACGGGCTTCAGCCTGCCGCTAAAGGCGGCGAGAAACGCATGGGTAGAGGGAGGTTTCAGCGCGAGCAGCGGACGAAAGATTAGGAGCAACGGGCAAAAGCGACGGAGGCAGTCGCGCGAAAGCAAGCGGAGCAGGATGATGCAGCGGCGAGTACACATCATCAGCGACCGGCTGCGGAGCTATCGACACTCCGAGCTGAGGTGGTACGCCTCAAAAAGGATATCGACAAGCTGAAGAATCAAGCTGACTCTTTGGAGTATCAACTCGAGTCGGAGAGAGAACGGTCGCGTAATAAGGAAGTGAACGTAAAGGAGCTACGCGCTGCGGTAGTCGAGTCGAATATTGCGCATGCCGCGCAGCTCGCGAATGTATGTAACCAACGCGACTCGTTGGGTCGCACTGCTTGTAATTTAAAGGCCCATCACTCGAGTGGTCGCCCTAGCTGGCCTCCTGACCGGCTAGGTGTAGGGCGAAAGCCAAGGCTGCAAACGTACGTATGGCGCGCCGTGCCTTCGGAGGCCTCCGTCCGATGGCGAAGCGCATCAGCGCACTACTGGTTAGGAAGAGTGCCGACTACCGTGGCTTTAAACGCCGCGAAGTAGCGAAACTCAAGCAATACCTAGAAAAGCGTTACGAGGGTGGTATCGAGTGGGAAATGGTCGGGCACCTTCTAAACTGCTTCCTTAACGAGTTTCCGGACGTACTCGAGTCGGTGTGGAATGAGCGTGGACTATACACCGCTGTCGAGCAGCGTGTGGTGGGCGCGCTGCGTGAGCATTGGACAGTCGCGCAGGCCTATTTCGTCAGGATAACGTGCAAGATCACTTGGCGGCGCTACTAGGATCTGATACATGCATTAGGGAAAAGGTGGAATGAAGGGACCGGTGAGCAAGAGGTAGTCTTGCTGCCGCACGGCACGCGAGCTCCGTCGCTGCCGAGCAAAAATGACGTTTGGCAGTGAGAGTCTGAAGTCGCAGAGCTGTCGGGGTGGCAATTGTTAAACGACGGCAAGAGGGCCATTGTCGACATGATTCAGGCACTTCGAAGCAAACTAGTGCCTTTCCCTACTGAGCAACTACCGCCAACCAAGGTTATCGTCATCATGTTTGGTGGTGAGTTGCTGGGCTACTGAACATACGACAAATAGGCGTTTGACTTTCTGTGAACAATAACAAGGGGTTGTTTTGTTTCATTCACTGAATTTTTCGTGCTCTTATTCTCGAAAACTTACTAACGGGGGTGTGGCCTTCAAGATGGGTCATCAAGGAGCTATGCTTGCCATCCTCAAGCCCGTGTTGAACAGGGCTGATGCAAATGGATTCGTGCTGGAAGGTTGGGGCTTCAACAACATCCATAACGGCGTGAAAATCGTGTTGTACGAGGGGCATGCTAAGTATGACCAGTTTGTTATTCAAATTCAGGCGATCAAGCAGGAGCTTAGAGAATGATGTGATAGCCCGGGCATGGAGCTGCATGGCACGACCTACACCTTCAAGCTTGTCCTAGGTGGTGACATGGCGTTTCAGGGTGGGACCTTTGGGCATGCTGGGGCAGAATCTATCTTCTTTTGCTTCATTTGCGACATGGCCCGCCAGAACAAGCATCTTGCCCCAACCGACTACCAGCGCAAGGTCATGACACCGCCCATGCAAAAAATATCTGTCTTTGCAGCTATGTTGGCCCACGCGTTTGGAGAGGAATATAGGCTGATAGAGCCGTACTTGTGCCCTGGATGTGGCCTCCGCGTCAAGTCGCATGGAGACTTGCCCCCGTCTGACAATCAGCAAGGGCGGCAAGGGTAACAGCTCAAGCGGCTGTGAAGGCATTGGATGTCATCGGATTGATGGAGAGGGAGATCAAGGTGCAAACTGGCAAAGGCAAGAACCCCACCAAAGCGGACCTTCTAGCCTTGAACGGTCCAAAGGTCAGCAAGGTGGTGGAGGGCCGTGGTGTTATGCTAGACGCCGTAATGTCGCCCTCCAATCCTTGTGCAGCAAAAGCCTACAAGGTATGGGAAGCGTATGACTGCATGAGTACGGCATGGAGTGTCGACCCTCGGGATGATGCAGCGGACAAACAAACAGCACCACAAGTACTACGCGCAGCCGCGGAGGGATTTTTCAGCTTTTTTGGATGTTGTTGCAGCAGCGGATGTGACTCCGTACATGCACTTCGTGGTCTCGCACTTCCCGACATGGATGGAGGCGCATGGCAGCATTGATCGCTACAACGCGCAATGCATGGAGCATGCAAACAGAGACATGCATGGACCCGCCCTCCGTGCCCAATCACACATGCCCAAGCGGAAGGCATATGCAGTCAAGTTGGAACTAGAAGAGCAGGCACCAAAGCGCATCAAAAGTGAAATTCTATAGCATATTTACATAGACGA